>OY755249.1:29998023-30598023 GCA_963576725.1 Azorinus chamasolen
ATGTATTTGTGATGGAGTTGTTGTTGAGACATAGCATGCGAAGGGCACCTGTACTATAGATATAACACTCCTTTGTCCATGATGCCGTTATTAAGAATAAGCTGATTAATAATGATACATTCGTGATTACACATATGCATATTTATGAGGGAAATGATTAAACATACCAGTCATGATATTCATGCAGGTGCTTAACGTAGAGCAAATAACTGCAGAAAGCTCCTTTTGGGGGGACTACATTACTTTAGAAGCTCCTTTGGGGACTATATTTCTTTAGCCATGCATTACTTCCACCGCTTAAAGCCACAGGTTTAGCTAGCTTGGCTCTTAATGTTTGCGTCACCCTTTCCTTCAACACAAACGCCTTTTCACGCATATGCAAACACAATAGACCCTGATCAGACGGCTCCTATATAGGAGCCGTCTGATCAGGGTGTGTTCTGCTTGCTTATACCATGATATAGATGTGATTCTACAGTTTTGTCAGAGCAAACAATTTCCCTTGAAAATGTTCATATTGTGAAAATTCAGCTAATAAATATGCATCCTGTCATTATTTCTTACATGAATTTTGAACAGGTAAATTGTTAACTCTTAGTCTTCTCAAGTTCTGACCTACTATAAATATTACTATTTTCCGGTTCGTTAGAACTTTTAACCCTTTCCTCCATAGGCTATTTTAGACTCAACCTCTTGGAATGAATCTACCGAAAAGAAGCATTTACTAGAGAAAGGGAAAATGTTACAATTGTGTAGTGTAGAAACCATTGTGATAAATAATGCATTTGTTCCATAGGAGCAAATGCTCTATTTATCACAATGGTTTCAAGAAGTGACTATTACAGAGGCGTAGAAAGGCGTATTTATGGAGGAAAGGGTTAAGAAGCTATTGACTGAGCGTCAAACAACTTCCAGGATCCTGTACGAGGAGACGTCGAGTCACTTGGCGTCTCATCTGGATCCAAGCTGTCTGCAAATGCCAGTCAGATCCAGTTAGCAGTCTAGAGGATTTAGACGTGTCTTGCTGTAGAGTTTGAAGATTACCTTCTGGCAAGGATCATGTAGGGAATCAAACAAGTGACAAAATCGATTCCCGTCGTAGCGTTATGGATTAGTTGCCTCCTTCCTATTCCCAAACCACACACGATAAATTGATGAAGTCGCGTGTGTGGCATAAATAAACAGACAGTTCCGGAGATAAGCTTGTCCCTAATTAGAGTCACTAGTGTTCTGACTGCCGTCTTAGATTATAATGTAAAGTCTACTGTCTATTTATACCCCCCCCCCCCCCCCACCCCGCAAACGAAGTTTTTTGTTTTTTTGTTTGTTTGTTTGTTGTTGTTTTTTTGGTTGTTATCTTTTTCCCTTTTTTGGGGGGGGGGTATACTTGAGTCGTCATGTCGGTCCATCTGTTCGTCCGTTCGGCTTGTGTGTGTGGATCATAACTTCTAAAGTATAATAGCTATTGACTTCAAACTTCATATACAGATAGAACACAGTGACCACAAATGCAGAGCACAAGGTCCATAACTCTGTCTCCAGTATTTTTGGAGTTATTGTCCTTTGTTACTTTTGTCAATATCTGGCTTGGTTTAATAAATGAATTTTTTCGGACCTTTTCTCTGTCATATCTCAAAATAACTTTTTTTAATTGTTGAACACCATTTGCGATTAAGGTTTTGATTTGGCGCTTCGTGCATGAATGAATGATCTCCTTTTTCGTAATTCAATGAAAATTTAGCGGTCGGGGGCTTTATTTCTATAACCCATCTATGTGTCAGATGTGCTAGTGAAGGTATTAATCAATATAGTGATAGTTCTAGTTCAAACATCTGCTGTCTATTTTAAATAGCTGCTGTCTATTTCAAACATCTGCTGTCTATTTCAAATAGCTGCTGTCTATTTAAAACATCTACTGTCTATTTCAAATTAGGGCTGCTGTCTATTTCAAACAGATGCTGTCTATTTCAAACATATAACTGATCTATGTAACGAGACAGAAGACTGTTGAATATTAACCCTTTCCTCCATGAATATCCATGAAAGAGATATTGGCATCATGAATATTAATTAGTCACGTGGACACAGGATTTTTGGCCATGGCAGATACAGTAAAATCATGTCTTTATTATATCATTAGTAAACAGAGCTGACCTTGATCAGACGGCTCCTATAGCAGCCATTTGATCTGCGTCTACTCAGTTTGTAAAGGCGTGGAAAGGCGTATTTATGGAACAAAGGGTGAAAATAAAACAGTGTATACCCAGATCAGCCAATTTGTTAGAGATAGGAGTTTGGTCTTGGTTTACACTGCTGTCATCTCTTTTCATTGGCGATGGCCGTTTAATTTTAGCTCGTGTATTTTCTAAATAAAACGTTCGCTATAATGCCACAGCCTTAGTGTCGTCGTTGTCACTGGTTCTTAGTGCTTCTGGTTCTTCTTCGTTTGCAAAGATGTAAAATGCGAATATATGGAGTAAATACAGTGTAGTAATGACGATTTGATCATCATTAGGTAGTAATCAGTTCAGCTGGCCCATGGTTAGGTAGTAATCAGGTGGTCCATGGTAAGGCAGTAATCAGTTGGCCGATGGTTAGGTAGTAATCAGTTGGCCGATGGTTAGGTAGTAATCAGTTGGCCGATGGTTAGGTAGTAATCAGTTGGCCGATGGTAAGGCAGTAATCAGTTGGTCCATGGTTAGGTAGTAATCAGTTGGCCCATGGTTAGGTAGTAATCAGTTGGTCCATGGTAAGGCAGTAATCAGTTGGTCCATGGTAAGGCAGTAATCAGTTGGTCCATGGTAAGGCAGTAATCAGTTGGCCCATGGTAAGGCAGTAATCAGTTGGTCCATGGTAAGGCAGTAATCAGTTGGCCCATGGTTAGGTAGTAATCAGTTGGTCCATGGTTAGGTAATAATCAGTTGGACCATTATTAGGTAGTAATCAGTTGACCCATGGTTAGGTAGTGATCAATTGATCCATGATTAGATAGTAATCAGTTGTCCCATTGTTAGGTAGTAATCAGTTGGTCCATGGTTAGGTAGTTATCAGTGGTCCATGGTTAGGTAGTGATCAGTTGGCCCATTGTTAGGTAGTAATCAGTGGTCCATGGTTAGGTAGTTATCAGTTGGCCCATGGTTAGGTAGTAATCAGTTGGCCCATGGTTAGGTAGTAATCAGTTGGCCCATGGTTAGGTAGTAATCAGTTGGCCCATGGTTAGGTAGTAATCAG
This sequence comes from Azorinus chamasolen, assembly GCA_963576725.1. Taxonomy (NCBI): domain Eukaryota; kingdom Metazoa; phylum Mollusca; class Bivalvia; order Cardiida; family Solecurtidae; genus Azorinus; species Azorinus chamasolen. The sequence continues at coordinate 30,001,255 of OY755249.1, forward strand.
TTGGCCCATTGTTAGGTAGTAATCAGTTGGCCCATTGTTAGGTAGTAATCAGTGGTCCATTGTTAGGTAGTAATCAGTTGGCCCATGGTTAGGTAGTAATCAGGTTGCCCATGGTTAGGTAGTAATCAGTTGGCCCATGGTTAGGTAGTAATCAGTGGTCCATTGTTAGGTAGTAATCAGTTGGTCCATGGTTAGGTAATAATCAGTTGGACCATTATTAGGTAGTAATCAGTTGGCCCATGGTTAGGTAGTAATCAGGTTGCCCATGGTTAGGTAGTAATCAGTTGGCCCATGGTTAGTTAGTAAACAGTTGATCCATGGTTAGGTAGTTATCAGTTGGCCCATGGTTAGGTAGTAATCAGTTGGCCCATTGTTAGGTAGTAATCAGTTGGCCCATTGTTAGGTAGTAATCAGTTGGTCCTTGGTAAGGTAGTAATCAGTTGGCCCATTGTTAGGTAGTAATCAGTTGGTCCTTGGTAAGGTAGTAATCAGTTGGCCCATTGTTAGGTAGTAATCAGTTGGCCTATGGTTAGGTAGTAATCAATTGGCCCATGGTTAGGTAGTTATCAGTGGTCCATGGTTAGGTAGTAATCAGTTGGCCCATTGTTAGGTAGTAATCAATTGGCCCATGGTTAGGTAGTTATCAGTGGTCCATGGTTAGGTAGTAATCAGTTGGCCCATTGTTAGGTAGTAATCAGTTGGCCCATGGTTAGGTAGTTATCAGTGGTCCATGGTTAGGTAGTAATCAGTTGGCCTATTGTTAGGTAGTAATCAGTTGGCCCATGGTTAGGTAGTTATCAGTGGTCCATGGTTAGGTAGTAATCAGTTGGCCCATTGTTAGGTAGTAATCAGTTGGCCCATGGTTAGGTAGTTATCAGTGGTCCATGGTTAGGTAGTAATCAATTGGCCCATGGTTAGGTAGTTATCAGTGGTCCATGGTTAGGTAGTAATCAGTTGGCCCATTGTTAGGTAGTAATCAGTTGGCCCATGGTTAGGTAGTTATCAGTGGTCCATGGTTAGGTAGTAATCAATTGTCCCATGGTTAGGTAGTTATCAGTGGTCCATGGTTAGGTAGTAATCAGTTGGCCTATTGTTAGGTAGTAATCAGTTGGCACATGGTTAAGTTGCAATCAGTTGGTCCATGGTTATCTCATCATTTTACTACTACGCCCACTCGCTATTTCCGCCCTGGTTTCCTTGTGTGTATTTAAGTCTGTATAATGTCAGTGACGAATTATGTTATTGCACACGACAGTTTCAGAAGAAAATGGATTTTGCTTCCTCGCTCGATGCCACGTATCTACTTTGATAAAATATGAACACTCGAAATGTTTTGCATACATGTAGTAGAAACTGTATATTCAAATCTATATTATTTCACAGGCGAACAGAGCAGACCCTGGTCATGTTTATTTCACCATTTTACTACGCCCACTCGCTATTTCATTCCTAATTTCCTGTTGTGCATAATTCTGTATAATGTCAGTGACAAACAATGTCATTGCACGCGACAATTTCAGAAATAAAAACAAATAATACAAAACAGAATTTGTTTCTTCGCCCGATGACAAATACAGTGAAACCCCTCTAAACCGGACGCTAATTTTGGAATAAATATCGGTTTCGGAGACAGTTGGCAGCTTAATGCAGGGTAAAAGTCATGCAGAAAGCTCCTCTAGGAGCTTTCTGCATGACTTTTACCCTGCATTATGCAACCACCTGCCTAAAAGTAGCTTAATTCTTCTCTTCTAGAATTCCGGTTTAGAGGGGTTTTACTGTACAATTAAATACAGTAGAGCCTCGTATTTCCAAATTTTATTAACACAGGAGTCTGTAAAATACGTGGTTGCTTAATACAGAGCAGAATTAATGCAGAAAGTTCCCATATTGTCCTGTATTAAGTAACCACCTGTTTTAGAAATCCAGAAATAAAGTTATTTTGAGTTGTAGTATTAGTAAGACGTTACTGCAATATTTTTTCAAATTTATTTGATGGACTCTGGATCAATGGATTAGCTGCTCCATCAGTGACACAGTGTTTATTCGGGGTCTACACGCCTGGTCATTACGGTAATAAGTGTTGACCAGTAACGTGTCGTGCAAAGATGTGACACTGCTCTGGTTGCTATGAGATAATATATATCTCTGCGTACAGTTTCTGTGATGGCAAAATGTCCTATGTCCATGTACTATTATATCATTTTATCTATTTAATATTCATGATGTCGTTCTTTCTTACATGAATATTCATGGAGTAAACGTTTCATATTCATGATCGACATAGTATTGAATGAAAATTAACCAAATAAGAAGTAATGTTAACCCATTCCCGCATATTGGCGCCTTTTGACGCTTCTGTAAAAGACACTTTGTGAAACCATTGTGATAAATAGAGCATTTGCTCCGCAGGAGCAAATGCTCTATTTATCACAATAGTTTCAAAACTACGCAATTCTGAAAAAATCCTTTTTTCTAGTTAATGCTCCTTTTTGGTAGATTGAATCAAAGGGGTTAGGTCTAAAAATAGCCTAAGTGGGAATTGGTTGATTCATTGACAACCTCGCACTAGCCCTCGGTGGGTAGTAAACTATTGGTTCATGTAATACACATGAACTTCGATATGTCGAACTTCGATAACTTGAACTTAGGATAACTAGAGCTAAAAGTTCGGTTCTTCCAAACCTTACAATACCAAATTGCTCTAAAATGTATTACTACGCATATCTAGAAATACATGTGGCAGCTTTAAAATGCAGGACTAAATGAATGCTGAAAGCTCCTACAGGAGCTTTCAGCATTACCTTAGACCTGCATTAAGCTGTGAACTTGAGAAAGTGTCCACATAAGAAAACGGATAACTCGAACATCTGTTATCTCGAACGAATTTGTATGGTTCCATGAAGTTCGAGATATCGAAGTTCAATCTACATCATATTGTATTTGGAAAACAGGGTGACTCACTAACTACTGGCTTGGCTCATTTGAAAATGTCGACTTTGATCTCAGAGGAATGAAGAGAAAATAAATTGTGCTTTCAAATTTTATGCCATCGATCTGTGCGGGCCTTTAAATATCGTTACCACGGAAACCCGCCCGTAAACAGTTTGACTTAAACATCGTAATTTACTAATAATTAGATCTATGTATTATTGATTCTTCGTCCTGCCTTGTTCCTATATTACTATACCTAATGTAGCTGGATTACAAATGACCTAAATCCTCTATTTATGTATTCGTTTAACCCATTCCCTCATATTGACGACTTTTGACGACTCTGTATTAGTCACTTTGTGAAACCATTGTGATAAATAGAGCATTTGCTCCTATAGGAGCAAATGCTGTATTTATCACAATGCTTTCAAACTTCAAAATTCTAAATTGTTCCTTTCACTAGTTAATGCTCCTTTTCGGTAGATTCATTAAATGGTATCTAAAATATCCTATGGAGGAATGGGTTAACCCATTACCTGATCAATATTTAGTAAGAAATGATGATGGTATGGCTATAAATTAGCTTCATTTTTGTGATGGCGCTACATTATCAATGGAATATCTGGCGATGGTGGAAACTATAGAATCAGATTTATATTTTCCATACGCTAACAGATTAGAACCCTGATCAGACTGTCCCTACAGGAGTTGCCTGGTCTAGGTCAACTCTGTTTGCAACGGTGTGTAAAGGTGGTTAAACTAATAGAGGAGTTCTTATACATGTAGGTGTTCAAAATGTATCTGTGAACAAAGAGTCTCACGGTGTGCAAACCATCTGTGCTGGATGACTTCAGTTTATCTGATGTTTGTTTTTTATTTATTTCGTTATTATTTATAATGTTATATTACATCCATATTACATCGTTTTGGACTGAGAAAGTCCGCGCTGTAGCAGGGATTACTTATCATGACGGGACCCAGCTCTGACTTATGCCAATCATTTTGTTTGCCCTTCAGATTCCATTGGTTCCCCTAATCCCTGCGCTCAGCATTGCCTGTAACACGGCGCTGATGATGAAGCTGGGGTATCTCACCTGGATTCGACTTGTAATCTGGCTAGTAGTCGGTACGTACCTGCATGCAGAATATCCACACGTTTAGACATGAACTATATACCAAATAAAAAAATAACTAAAGCATAAAAGTGACTATATCTCTTTTTCTGTAAGTTACATATACTACAGTAAAACCTCTCTATCACGGCCACTAAATTACATCAAGTATTTTGTGTTATAGGCAGATGGCTGCTTAAAGCAAGGTGAAAGTAAAACAGAACGCTCCTATAGGAGCGTTCTGTTTTACTTTCACCTTGCTTGAAGCAGCCACCTGCCCTAAATACCAACTAATTAGCACAATCCAATTCTATTTTTTGTCATTCAGAAATTACCGTAGAGCCAGGAAATCCAAGTTGACACCGTATTTTATGTATATTTGTTTTAGGATTTGTATTGTACTTCGCGTACGGCATTCACCACAGTGTCGAGGGGCGTTCAAACAATTACGGACCAATGGTTACATATAGCGGGGAAGCCGATATTACAAGTGGGACATTGGATAGAATGGAACAGGAAGTTGTACATCCACAGCCAGAGCGCAGGGACGAGGCTTTTGGCGGACTTTAAACACAGGTATGTTCCTGTCTTTACCAGCTAGCATTGATTAACCCTTTACTCCATAAATACGCCTTTCTACGTCTTTGCAAACAGAGTAGACCCAGATCAGACGGTTCCTATAGGCGCCGTCTGATCAGGGTCTACTCTGTTTGCTTATGATTTAAAGATATGAGTTTACATTTTCTGCCATGGTCAAACATTGATGTGTCTAGGTGTCATTGATGTGTTATTGGTGTGTCTAGGTGTTATTGGTGTGTCTAGGTGTTATTGATGTGTCTAGGTGTTATTGAAACCATTAATCGAATTAATATACATAATATTATTGTCATTATTTCTTACATGAATATTCATGGCGCCAATGGTTAATTATGTACAGATATAAATTTTATTGTCTCTGCACAAAGAGAAGACTCCGATCTGGCGGCTCCTGTAGGAGTCATCTAATCCACAGGGGTCTGGACCGCTTCATGGGGGTCTATATGTATTATATAATAACTGTTATTATATAGTACATATAGACCCCCATGAAGCGGTCCAGACCCCTGTGATCTAACCGGAGTCTGCTCTATGTGTTTATGAGATAATATAGATATGTTTACACAGTTTCTGCTACAGTAAAAATACTACTGTTCATGGTGACATGATAAAAAACCCAGATAATTAAAAGTCATACAGTCATATATTCTGACATGAATGTTTGTGGGTATTAATACTAAAAAGACACTGGGTTTAACCCATTCCCTCATAGGCTATTTTACATACAACCGCTTTGAATAAATCTGCCGCAAGGAGCATTAACTAGAGAAAACGAAAATTTTAGAATTTTGTAGTTTGAAATCATTGCGATAAATAGAGCATTTGCTCCTATAGGAGCAAATGCTCTATTTATCACAATGGTTTCACAAAGTGACTTTTACAGAGTCAAAAGTCGTCAATATGAGGGAATGTATTTAAGGTTTTCAAATCATCAAAATACATTGTACAATTTTAAGGAATAAATTGTTTGTACTTATTAAATACGAGTTATTTCCAAGATTCAAAGATTTATTTGAAAGAGCGTTTTAATGCAAGAAACATGAGAATGTTAAAACCCTTTAAAAGTCTGGTAACATTTGCATTGTGGTTGATTCACGACCACAGGCAGTGGTATCGAACAGATTTGTGAGGTGTATACGTATGGAAGGTTAACCCATTTGCTCCCACGATCCCATATATGGGACGTAGGCAAACAGTGTAGAATCTGATCAGACGCCGCATAATGCGGCGTCTGATAAAAGTCTACACTGTTTTCTTATAAGAATTTCAATGTAAAATAAAACAAAATTGAAAATTTAGGCCATGCTCCCTTTAGATAAAAAAATGGACTAATCCAATATATAAACATGGAAGAATCCACTGGGTGCAAATGGGTTAAACTGGACGCTTCTGAACTACTGCATCGCGTTGAACTGTAAATAACAGCTATACAGATCTTGAGTGGTTTGAATGCTCCATAAAATTATACACTTTCTATGCATTTGCAAACATAGTAGACCTAGATCAGACGGCTCCTGGAGGAGCCGTCCAATCAGCGTCTGCTCTGTTTGCTTATGAAATAATAATCACGTAGGTATAATTCTACAATTCCTGCCGTGGCCAAAAATTCCCATGTTAACGTACCATTATAAAAATGAGCTAATCAATATTCATGAGGTCATTATTTTACTTTGCTACCGTTTCCTCTGGCCATGGGTGTAACGTTGTTTTAACACGTCTGTGTTATTTTCAGGCAATGTACCCCAACCAGATATGACGCGTATTATGGCCGCCATGGTAATATGGACATCCATTTAGCCAAAGAAGTGGAACGTGGAGTTTTGTGCTGCTGTACGTGGATCTTTCATTTCTGCTTGTTTCTCGTTGCTTTCTGTCTCTATATATAGTAGTATGTACTACTTACCAACATACGGGCACCTGGGTACAGGTATATAGACTGGGGTACCTGTTCTTACCAATTTTATGTATCTGCAATATTTTGCCCTTGGGAACCATGTCCAGGTGTTGGTGAGAGGTCTTTTCAACTCAAGAATATTTAGAATATTTAGCGGTTTTCTAAACCGCATTAACCCTTTTGACTGCGGGCCACGCGTGCATTGTCATTGACAAACAATGTAAACCCTGATCAGAGAACACATAGAGGAGCCGTCTGATCAGGGGACACCTAGAGGAGCCGTCTGATCAGGGGACACCTAGAGGAGGCTCCGAGCCGTCTGATCAGGGGACACATAGAGGAGCCGTCTGATCAGAGGACACCTAGAGGAACTGTCTGATCAGAGGACACATAGACGAGCTGTTTGATCAGGGGACACCTAGAGGAGCCGTCTGATCAGGGTAGGTCCTGTTTGACATTCAGAATCATTTTGCTGGTGTTCATACTTTCATATTAAGTGGACTAGTTTAAAACTGATGGGCTTTTCCACTCTGATAATTCAGCGATGAAAGGGTTAAAAGATCGCCTGAACAACTGGAGATGTACACAACTGGACAACTGGAGATGTACACAACTGGATATGGAGATGTACACACCTGGAGATGGATATGTACACAACTGGAGACGTAAACAACTCTAAAAGACACTTGCCACCTTTATTGTAGTATTTCCTTTCCCAAAATTAGCATCATCATCATAGCACGAAGCACAAGAGTTGATTTCTAAGAATGTCAAACATTAGCTATAAAATCAGTATTCTGGATTAAAAATACAGATATTTTCTTTTAAGAGCATAAACTCCCCTCCGGCCTTAAATAAAACGGTTTGTAATTTTATATTTCGATCTCCCTTTACAAAACGCGTGTAAAAACCTTTTGCAATACGTTCTCCAGTTTCTTAGTCTAGGTAATGTGCAGTTTGTCAAAAGAATAACTGTAATCTTTATGGTATTAGAAAATGTCTGTTAACCCTTCGCTTGCTATTCACGTCAATATACCTACATGTAAATAGTGAAGACCCAGATGAGACAGTTCCTGCATGAGCTGTCTCATCAGGGTCTGCACTATTTACAAGTTGATTGTGCAACCAGTGCACTCCACAGCAGTGATTGCAAAGCGAAATACTTGTACACAGTGAAGTTATTTGTAATTATACATCAGGGCATGGGTAAAGAAGGAGAAATGTGTTTTAAAATTCAGCAAGAGAAGGGTAAAAATGTAGTTCAGTTATCGCCCTTTCATGTTCAAACCTATCACTCCGATTTTACTCATTCGAACGTGACCGAGATCCGAAGGCAATAAGTTTGTGATTAAGATTGCTTGATACGTGTTGGTGCTAGATTGATTCAAAACTAACCTGAACAGAAGCTAAAACAGTGGTCAATTTCTTTTGATTTCGAGTATATGTTATCAAACAACCCGTCTCTCAAACAGATACAGTCTGCAGTGTATAGCCTACACTCAACAGCTAAATATAGGTATGAAAAGTACATTTGACTAAATTAAGACCGGGTGAATTCTGGTTGTTTGAAATATTTAATGTTACAGCTAGAGCTACAGGTAAAGATGCGTGCCCAAATTCTAAAATCGTGATTTCTCCACCAAACCCTGTTGTGGTCTCGAAGACACGATTCTGAAATAAAGAAGTTGTTCTAGAAAAGGTTTAAATTTACGCATCTTATCTGGACCCTGGTTACAGTAGAAACCCTTTAACTCGACCTCTTACACGAACCACAAACACGCCTTTTTGCAAACAGAGTAGACCCAGATCAGACGGCTCCTATTAGAGCCGTTTGATCAGGGCCTGCTCTGTTTGCTTATGGCATTATAAAGATCTGATTCTACGGGTTTTAGCAGGATCAACAAGTTCATGTAATTATGTCAGTAATTTATTAATATTGCGCTCATTAGTATTCATGCATGAGATATTTCTTACAAGAGTATTCATGGGATAAAGGGTTAAAATGATATAAAATGTTTATTTATAAAAAAAATAATAATAAGTCGCTTAAGAAGGGTATTAATGTACATGTATATATAACATGTATACCCCGCACCTGTGTATACGCCGCACCTGTGAAAAACTGGATGCAACGTTAATCGCATTTTGTCAAAAATCAACAATATATGTAAGGCGAAATCATTGAGGAGCGTCATCTTGCGGGGGTATTGACCGTCCGGGATAGTTTGGCCAAACAAAAACATTGGGACCAACCTTTGTGAACAGCTAAATAAAATCTTCTCAAGTCAGAAAGTAAATAATTTTGTCAACTTTAAGTCCCACAACGCCGTGGATCTAACGGCTTTCAGTCTCGATATTTAACCCTACCGAAATGCCCATAAACATAGCAACCTAGTTCGGTTTACATGTATTTCTAACGTAAACAATGCAGCTAGTGCTGCAGCTGTTCCCATAATGCGTCTCGTCAAGACACACACATTTAACAAAATTATACAGGCAACCTAAAGTATTTATCTCGTGATAGGTTCACGTCATATTTACGTCATATTAAGATCACGTCATATCTTTACTCCATAAATACGCATTTTAACCCTTTCGGTGCCAAATTTCTAATTGTCGTCTGCAATCCAAGATTGTTAAATCATTCAGTAAATAAGGAAATGAGATAAATAAATGCAGATTTCAAAGGAATAAAGCACATATATAGAAATAGAGATTGAGACAAATAGTGAAGTCCCTGATCAAACGCCGCCTTGAAAAGGCGGCATCTGGTCTGGGACTGCACTATTTGTCGTGGTGCATTAATGTGACTGCGGCGGTGAAAGGGTTAACGCGTTTGTAAACAAAGCAGACCCAGATCAGCTGCTCCTGTAGGAACAGTCTGATCAGGGTCTACTCTGTTTGCTTATGAAATTTTATTCTATAATTTCTGCTATGACCAAACTATTCCTGTGACCATACACTATTGTGACACTTCAGCTCTTCAATATGCATGATGTCATTAATTATTTCATGAATATGTATGAGGTAAAGGGCTAATAGAGCACAAAGCAACTTTTGTCCACAGATTATGTTGTCTGCCAAAATTGTCAAACTACAGTGAAACGGTAAACCCCTCTAAAAAAACCACTTTACACATATACAAAGGTTTCTATGAAAGCAGACGGTTGCTTAATGCAAAACGAAATTGATATACAGTAAAACCTCTCTATAACGGCCACTAAATTGTGTTAATTAGTTGGTATTTAGGGCAGGTGGCTGCTTAAAGCAAGGTGAAAGTAAAACAGAACCCATCTGTCTGCTAGGTCGCGAAAAGCAGGGAAGGTTTAATAAATCTGTGATCGACATGTACATCTTCTGAAAAAATAGTTTTAGTTTTAGTGGGGTTTTTTCTTCAAAATTCACATTTCAGTAAATAAAATACTGGGTGTTTTATTATATTAAATGAATCGAAAATTTCTTATAATGTTTATTCTATATACAGTAGAACCTGTCTTAAGCGTCTATTCATTTATTGAACATAGGAGTTGTAAAAACAGGTGATGCCATAATACAGGATAAAAGTACGGCCGAAAACTCCTATAAGAGTTTTCTATATTTTTTGACCTGCATTAAGCAACCACCTGTGTTACAGACCCATAATTGGACCCTTTTTGATGGCCGCCTAAGACAGGTTCGACTTATATGGGTAGCGGCCATTTTACATGATAAGCGCCACGTGCCACTCGCATTAAATTTTGCAAACAGCTTGGATCCAGATGAGAAGCCGTGTAACTCGGCGTCTCATCAGGATCCAAACTGTTTGATAGTTTCTCAAAAGCTTGACCGAATCGGAAGTGGGTGAAAAATGTACCTTACCAGAATTTGGGGAGACATTTTTTCAGCTAAGAGTTAACCCATTCCTCGATAAGCTATTTTAGACCCAACCTTTTTGAATTAATCTACCCAAAAGGAACATTAACTAGAGAAAACTTTTTTTTAAGAATTTTGTAGTTTGAAACCATTGTGATAAAAAGTGCATTTGCTCCTATAGGAGCAAATGCTCTATTTATCACAATGGTTTCAAAAAGTGACTATTACAGAGGCGTAAAAAGGCGTACTTTTTCAGCTAAGAGTTAAATGACAGTAAGAAGGGCATTTAGTGAAGTTTGTGGCTTGTAACATTGCTGTTTGGAACAAAATATATTATATATACGTATTTTTGTTGAAAGTGAAGTGAAGTCATGTATTTTGTTGAAAGTTGATATAGTATAATATATAATATATATTTTTGTTGTATTAAAATGTTGATTGGAGCAGCAATTCAATCAAGTCGTTTAGTTTTATTTAAACCCTGTCTATTGTATTATAGACATAGGTCTCTATGGCTACAAATAGAACGAATTCGGATTGTCCATTTTTACAATAAATATGCACAGGCGACAATGTGTTCAGCAGACGACAAGGTGCCCAGCAGACGACAATGTGTCCAGCAGCTGGCAATGTGTCCAGCAGACGACAATGTGTCCAGTAGATGACAATGTGTCCAGCAGACGACAATGTGTCCAGTAGATGACAATGTGTCTAGCAGATGACAATGTGTCCAGTAGACGACAATGTGCCTAGCAGACGATAATGTGTCCAGCAGACGAAAATGTGCCTAGCAGACGACAATGTGTCCAGCAGATGACAATGTTTCCAGCAGACGACAATGTTTCCAGCAGACGAAATGTACCCAGCAGACGACAATGTACCGAGAAGATGACAATGTGTTGAGCAGACGACAATGTGCCCAGCAGACGACAATGTGCCCAGCAGACGACACTGTGCCCAGAAGACGACACTGTGCCCAGCAGACGACAATGTGCAGAGAAGACGACACTGTGCCCAGCAGACGAAAATGTACCGAGAAGACGACAATGTGCCCAGCAGATGACAATGTGCCCAGCAGATGACAACGCTGGCACTGAAACGGTTAATAATACTGTTTCAGTTCTCTTCAATAATCATTAAAAAGGTCTAATTACACAGGCTGTAGCTTAATACCGGAGATAAAGGACGTCAAAATGTGTCAAAAAGATATCAAAAGACGTCAAAGGACAACATGGGGTCATGGTTGTTTATGTGTTTAACCCATTTGCTCCCACGATCCCATATATGGGACGTAGGCAAACAGTGTAGACTCTGATCAGACGCCGCATCATGAAAACTTGATGAACTTGAAAATTTAGGTCAGACACCCCTTAGATAAAAAATGGACTAATCCAATATATAAACATGGAAGAATCCACTGGGAGCGAATGAGTTAAGTAATCATAAAATACATGCGTTTGTATGTATTTATTTCAACTTCATTTTTTATAAAACTATCTGTTGCTCGTCTCCAAAGGGGGCTTTCAATGGTGTGTGTGTATGCACATTATCTTCAGCTCACTTGTGATCTATCGTCTGTTTATCATCCGTTCAGGTTATCTCCTGATAAAACGCCGAGTTACTTGGCACCATCTCATCCGGACCCAAACTATCTGTACATGACAGCCAAGTCACGCTTAGCAGTACAGTAGAATTTGTCTTAAGCGACCATTTATTTATAGGAATATATGAGTCTTTATAATTGGTTGCTTAATGCGGGGCAAAAGTAATGCAGAAAGCTCCTTTCTGCATTACGTTTGACATGCATTAAGCTACCACCTATCTTACAGACCCATAATTAACCCTTTTTGATGGCCTCTTAAGACAGGTTCTACTCTATTAGAGTTAGTAGTTACTCAGAGTAACAGATAAAGGTGCGTACTCAAATATTAAAAGCGTCCTTTCTCCACCAAACCATATGTTTATACACCAGAGTTACAGATAAAGATGCGTACTCAAATACTATAATCATTATTTCTTCACCAAACCCTATGTTGTGACCTCTCTTTAGAATCGTCTCTTCGTGACGATTCTAAAGAGTGGTCACAACACAGGGTTTGGTGGAGAAATAAGGAAGTTAATCTTGAAAAATTTAATGTTTTAATTCACGCATCTTATCTGGGCCTCTGGTTACTGGATAAAATGTGAACACTGCCAGTGAATGCATCTATTTTGTCAACTAAGAAACACATGTTCAGTATAACCTCGACCGTCCAAACACTCAAACACGTGTCAGTATTGATCTTATACCACTCACTCCATGAATATTCATGTTACAAATGACATCATGAATATAAATTAGAATAATTTGTTATAATAGCACCTGACCATGGCAGAAACTGTACAATCAAATTTATAGTATAATCAAATACAGGAGACTCTGATCTGGATCTACTCTGTTTGCAAAGGCATGAAAAGGCTTAATTGTGGAGTAAAGGGTTATAAGACAGGTGGCAGCTTAATGCAGAGTGCAGAAAGCTCCTCTGGGAACTTTCTGTATGCCATTCATCCTGCATTAAGCAGTCACCTGCCTGTAAGGGTTTAAATTCGTCTATACTAAAATATCGACTTACAGAGGTTTTACTTACAGTGAAACTTCTATATTGCGACTACCAGAAAAGGTATACTTCTGGGTTTTAAAGGCAGGTGGTAGATTAATGCAGGACAAGCAATGCTGCAGGGGCTTTCTGCATTGTTTTTTATCCCGCATTAAGCAGCCACCTGTTTTTAAATACAACTATATTTATTCACGAAGGGGTAGCTTTAGAGGGGTTTTACTGTATCAGCATTGATTAACCCTTTATTTCATGAAAATTCATGTATGAAATAATCACAGGTGTCATTCGCATGCTATACATCTCAACAACAACTCCATCACAACTATATCATTTTTTTAATCACATGTCATAAGTATCTGAAACATTCCAAAAGATAGTATTCTGACATCCCCCCTCCAAAAAAAAAACGAAAAAAGGGAAACAAAGAAAAAAGATGAAACACCCCTGCTCTATAATAAGTGAAAGGTATTCAACTCCGGCCGAAATCTGCTCAAAAATCGATGGGTTCATTCACTGCGATCGTCCTTGAAAGTTTATTTGGCCACCGATTTTCATAAACTGTGTCTCATTTATCAAAGAAATCATCTCTCTTGATTAGCAGTCATCTATCTTTTCTCAGAATATTAACACGCTTTTACAACGAGTCGCCAAAGTGACAACCAATCTCTCTAGGACACGGGGTTTTAAAACGAAAGTAAATACTTACAAACCGACAGTAGTGACTTTCGCCGATATCAATATCAAGCTTGGAGAGATTATTAGAAAATATTATTTGAAGAAACCCAGTCGTTATATAAAAATCCAAGCTGTTGACATACAGAAAAACCTCCCTATAACGACCACTTAATTGTGTTAATTAGTTGGTATTTTTGGGCAGGTGGTTGCTTAAAACAAGGTGAAAGTAAAACAGAACGCTCCTATAGATGCTTTAAGCATCCACCCGACTTTAACACAAAATACTTGATATAATTTAGTGGTCGTTATAGAGAGGTTTTACTGTAGATAATCCAAACTTCGTCACATCCGTGGAATGAGCTAACCCTTTACTCCATGAATCTTCATGTAAGAAATGATGACGTTATGAATATTAATTAGATATTTTTTATAATGACACATGAAAACATGTGTTTTCGGCCATGGCAGTAACTGTAGAATCATACCTATATTAGTTCATAAACAAACAGAGCAGATCCTGATCAGATGGTTCCTACAGGATCTGGGTCTTCTCTGTTTGCAAATGCATAGAAAGACGTATTTATGGAGTAATGTGTTAAAGTGATAGCCCCTACCAGGCGCAGATTTGGAGGGCGCATCTAATAAACACCAATAAAATATGTGATAATGTGATAAAATATGATTGTTTTCTTTCCCTGTTCGCTCCATTCGTACTGCTCGACTTAATTATCCTTTTCGCGGGGTACTTTACTCATGTACTTTTACACCAAGTCTACCTCATGTAAATATTTTCGTTCATTTTTTGCTCAATTTCGAAGGTACGTAACTCCCATAATACATACATAGATCCTGTTAACCCATTCCCTCATTTTTACGCCTCTGTAAAAGTCACATTCTGAAACCATTATGATAAATAGAGCAAAAGTCGGGCCTTATCTGAAATACAAGTAAGTGTTTTTTTCCCAACCCATATTCGTGCACCTGCTAAACAGCTGTTATTTCTACTTCCGAAACGCGAAAAAACAAATAAATGAAGTTTATCGATGTTTCGTGGAAAAAATGAATGAAAGTTTCGCTGACAACGGCAGTGAGGAGGGGCCATCATAAAGTTCAGTAAGTTGTTGTCTTCCAACATGTCTATGTTTGTCTGCTTCTTACCCATTTTGTTTTTTTGTTTTGCATATGCTGCTTATTTGCTTCCCGTATAAGTTTGTTTTGACTATGTGCATGTGATGTGTCTTTAGCTACAATTGAATAATTTACGCTTTTAATGCATTCTTAGTCTAGTATAAAATGATCTCTGTAGCTCTTAAATTTTTATCGTTCTGATTATTATAGCTTAGTTAAGGGAAGTAATTCATGCGTCTTTCTGCACTGGTTTTTACATGAGTTACCTCCCATTGACCGTCATTATGCATGAATGTGATACATAACTAACTTATGCCTGCATTGTGATAAAAACGCTTTTATTTTGTGTTTGAAACATGTGTGCTTCTAAATTTGTATTACATTAATAGGTAGAACGTATATTCCTTGTTTTAAATAATGTGCAGGTTATAATCAGATTGCATATTTATTCTAAACAATACTATATAACAACTCCTTAATTGTTACCGAAATTCTTAGCTTTTTCTTATTTTTATTTTCTTTCTTATATATCTATGTTTATATGTATGTGGTGTATAACTTAAGTCGGTGTAAAAAACTCATTAGAACTTATGTTGTTTGTTATGTTCATCCGAATATGTAAATAAAATTTACTTGACTGGGCTTGATAGTGTATAACAGTACAGTAAAACTTTCTCAATATAATGGCCACTAAATTGCGTTAATTATTTGGTACAAATGTATTTAGGGCAGGTGGCTGCTTAAAGCAAGGTGAAAGTAAAACAGAACGCTCCTATAGGAGCGTTCTGTTTTATTTTCACATTACTTTAAGTAGCCTCCTGCCTTTAACACAAACTATTTGATTTAATTTAGTGGCCGTTATAGAGAGGTTTCACTGTAGTACGAGGGTTACAGATAAGGGGAGTATTGAGGTATTTACCCAATTAAAATTGTGGAAAAAGAAATTGTTTTTCAAAACAATGAGTAACATAAAGCGATAAATATAGCAAAAAGCAAACAAAAAATAGAACACCTAATGAGAATATGAATAATACCCAATAACGAAATTTGCCAATACCCAATAAAAATTGCAAATACCCAATTCTGTAAAAATTCAATGAGTAAATACCCAATTGCAACAAAACCTTATCTGAAACCCTGAGTACACACTAGCGGGGTGGCAGCAACCTAAAGGTTAATGGGCGAAAAAAAAATCGAAAAAAAAATATGTTTGCCTCTCATATTGTTCAAATTCATATAATTTATGTATTTCGGTGAACTGAGTGCAGATCTGAAGCCAGAACTGAGTTATCACGCCAGATAAATAGGTTATTGATGATTAATGGACGGAAAAATACCCAGTATGTCCCTTTAACTGGGATCATGCTTGTATTATGGGAGTTACGTACCTTTGAAATTCAGCCCAAAAAATGAACGAGAAATAACAACTTTTTATATAGATAGAAGATTTTATGCTCGTACGGACACACGAACACCCCAGAACATTTGTGACACGAATTGTAATGTGTAAGAAATATGATTACACAAATAATAATCATTATTATTACTATTATTGTTATTATTAGACTAATAATAATTTATAATAATTAATAATAATAATTACGATATAAAATTATTATTATTATCTCACATAAATACTTGGACATCCAATGTCTCCTAAAGTTCCAAATTGGCTGGTGTTCAAATTGTATAACGGAAGATAAGGAATCTATATAGCCTTTGTTTCAAGAGACGAAGCTGACATATTTGAGCGGATGACAGTTTACCCAGCAGGTTAAAGCCGTACCGTATGTGATCGAGTTAACCATTTACTCTATAAATATTCATATAAGAAGCTGTATACATTGTAATCATATTTATATTATAAAATAAGCCAACAGAGCAGGAGCCGTCTGATCAGGTCTACTCTGTTTGCAAAGGCGTAGAAATGAGTATTTATGGAGTAAAAGATGAAACGTTTTTCCGAATTTTTGTTTGTCTCCGATTTTTGTTCAAATTCATATATTATATGTATTTCGGTATGCTGAGTGCAGATCTGAAGTCAGAATTGAGTTATTACATTAGATAAAATAGTTATTGGTGATTGATGGACGAAAACGGTTTTTTTTTCGAAAAAAAATGCTTTTGTCTCATCTGGATCTAAACTGTTGGCATAGGTATTCACTCACCCGTCCAGAGCAGGCTAAGGTTGAACGAATACGGCTTACAGTACAAGCGAATCAACTATTATAATATTTTTGCGTGTAGTACTATTTGATATTCACGATATGTCATTATTTCTCACATGAAAATTCAACAGAGGAATTGTGCTTAATGTTATAATATGTTTGACTCTTCAGCTTGCATGTCATTAAAATCGTCTATTTAACATCATCAGGGTGTTACTCGGCGTCTCATCTGGATCCAAACTGTTGGCATAGGTATTCACTCATCCACACAGAGCAGGCGAAGGGTTGAACAAATCCGGCTTACAGTACAAGCGAAGCAACTCTTACAATTTTGCTTGTGTTTAGTAATGTATGAGTAGGCTCCCTTTCTTTGTCATTCCCAGGTTTTAACATTTTACATCGTAGTAATCGTCTATTTGAACGAAATCGGAGACAAAAACATTTTCGGAAAAAAACGTCTGGAACTACACCCCCCCCCCCCTTCGGAAAAAAAACTTTTTATGCCCCCATTGACGATAGTCAGGGGGCATATTGTTTTTGCCCTGTCTGTTTGTCAGCAACTTTAACATTGGTCATAACCTTTGAGCCAGTACAGATAGAGACTTGATATTTGGCATGCATATGTATCTCATAAAGCCGCACATTTTGAGGTGTGACATGTCAAGGTCAAGGTCATCCTTCAGGGTCAAATGTCAAATTGTCTGTTTCTTTGTCTGTAACTTTAACGCAACCTTAACATTGGTCTTAACTTTTGAGCCAGTACAGATAGAGACTTGATATTTGGCATGCATATGTATCTCATAAAGCCGCACATTTTGAGGTGTGACATGTCAATGTCAAGGTCATCCTTCAAGGTCAGAGGTCAAATATATGAGGGGGCATAGTGTTTCACAAACACATCTTGTTGTCTCAGATTTTGTTCAAATTCACATAATTTATGTACATGTATTTCGGTATGCTGAGAGTGCAGACAGATCTGAAGTTGGAATTGAGGTATCATACCAGATAAAAAAAGTTATTTATGATTAATGGACGAAAAAATTACCGGGCGTGTCCCTTTAAACGGATTCGTGCATGTATTATGGGAGTTACGTACCTTTGAAATTGAACCAAAAAATGAACGAAAAATGAGTTTTTTTTAATATAAATAGGAGATTCCTAAGCTTGTGCGGACACAAGAACACCACAGAACATTTGTGACACGTCGCGTAATGTGTGTGAAACATGATTACACAAATAATAATCATCATAATTACTATTACTATTATTATTAATTATCATCATTGTCTTTCTTATAACTACTTGGAAACTCGACGTCTCTTGAAGATCCAATCTGGCTGATGTTCAGATTGTGTAATGGAAGATAAGGAAATTCAGCATTTGTTTCAAAAGTCGAAGCAGGCATATTTGAGCGGACGATAGTTTACCCTATTAAAGTCCTATCGTATATGATCGAGTTAACCCTTTATTCCATAAAAAAATCATATAAGAAACTGTATACATTGTAATCATATCTATATTATATAATAAGCCAACAGAGCAGAGTCCATGCTTATAAAACTTTTAGTTGAGTCTGATTTCGTTCTCAAGTTTTTGATTGGTCAGATGTGAGCCTTTGGCTCATATCTGACCAATCAAAAGCTTGAGAACTCAAATCTGACCAATCAAAAGCTTGAGAACGAACTCAGACTCAACTACAAGCTTTATTAGCATGGATCCAGATCTATATTATTAGCAAGCAGAACAGCTCCTACAGGAGTTGTATGGTCCGGGTCTACTCTATTTGCAAATGTGCTAACAGTGGTTTGTATGGGGAAAACGCTGGGAGATCTTTAACCCTTTCCCTCATATTGACGACTTTTGACGACTCTGTAAAAGTAACTTTGTGAAACCATTGTGATAAATAGAGCAAGTGCTTCTATAGGAGCAAATGCTCTATTTATCACAACGGTTTCAAACTACAAAATTCTAAAATTTTCATTTTCTCTAGTTAATGCTCCTTTTCGGTAGATTAATTCATAGAAGTTGTATCTAAAAATAGCATATGAGGTAATGGGTTAAACCCTAGCAGGAATTATTCAGTAGTTTGTGGAGCCTCTCCACAAATTCCTCTCCGCTGTGGTTTAAATCCCGGTCTAGCCATTAGGATTTATCATGTGAGGAAGCCTTACGGTTGACTTGCGGTATGGTCGGTGGTTCTACCAGAGTCATCTCCTTTATACGAATCAATTGAATGTGTTCTTTGCAAGGGAAAATATCGTCCCACTTGTAGTTTGACGGACGTAGCGATATAGCTGAAATACTGTTAACCCATTACCTCATTGGCTATTTTTAGATACAACCTCTTCGAATAATTCTATCGAAAAGGAGCATTAAATAGAGAAAAGGATTTTTTTAATTTTGTAGTTTGAATCCATTGTGATAAATAGAGCATTTGCTCCTGTAGGAGCAAATGCTCTATTTATCACAATGGTTTCACAAAGTCGTCAAGAGCCGTCAATACGAGGGAAAGGGTTAATTAAAGCGACATAAAACTCGATACAAACACATCCTTTCTGGACATACACAGAGTGTCGAACAACTATGATCCCGATGAGACGCAAAGTTACATTGCGTCTTATCTGCATCCAAACTATCTGAAGCGGATATCGCATATGGGTGCGAATATTTAACCCATTCCTTCATATA
The DNA here is from genome assembly GCA_963576725.1 of Azorinus chamasolen. Taxonomy (NCBI): domain Eukaryota; kingdom Metazoa; phylum Mollusca; class Bivalvia; order Cardiida; family Solecurtidae; genus Azorinus; species Azorinus chamasolen. The sequence continues at coordinate 30,020,897 of OY755249.1, forward strand.
AACGCCTTTTCGCGCATTTGCAAACAGAGTAGACCCAGATCAGTCGGATCCTATATGAGCCGTCTGATCAGGGTCTGCTCTATTTGCTAACTGAATTTGATAGATCTGTTTCTTTACTCTCTAAATGGCTACAATGTTCCTCCTTTCATATTTCATTATAACTATTTTGTCCATGAATATTCAGTAGGTATTAAAACTTGGATTAAATACAGAACAGGGAAAGGGATAAATGCGTTCAGAATGGTATGGCGACACGCGACAAACAGCTCTCGATTTAGAAAGTAAAACTTCTTTAATGCGAACTTTTTGTAAAAACAGTATTGAGAACTATTAAGGTAGAAGGCTGCTCTATGCAGGATGAATGTCACGCAGAAAACTTTCTGCAAAACTTTCACCTTGCATAAAGCTTCCATCTGCCTTAATCCTTACCCTATTCAATATTCATGTAAATAATAAAGACAGCATGAATATTTATTAGCTGAAGTTTTGTAATGGCAAAGGCACATTGAAGGTTTTGGGCTGGTAGAACCCATAGTCAGGTATGTAATAATTTCATAAGCAAGCAGAGCAGACCCTGATCAGACTGCCCCTTCAAGAGCCGTCTGATCTGCGTCTACTCTCTTATAAACGCATAGAAGCGTTTGTATGAGGAAAAAGATTAACTCTTTGCACGCTAAGTAAGTTTTCGCCTGCAACAATTGTGGTCTGCTTCAATTCTTAAAATAAACTTTCTCTCATTTCTTTGCAAAATTATGGTAAAGACAACAAACAGTTTGGATCCTGATGAGACGCCGCATTAGGCGGCGTCTCATCTGGATCCAAACTGTTTGCATAGGTTATCAGTTTCGCCACTAGCGTGCAGAGAGTTAAAGACCTAATATTAGTGTAGCAAATAGCCCCGGGCTCGGACCACCAAACCGGTCTATGAAATACAAGCACTTATTTATCAAACTATTGGTCAGGGTCTGTAGTATAAGAAATTGCAATTCATTTGGACTGAAGTGGTTGGAGTTGGCGGATATCCAAGATCGATGGCCGCCAAAATTGAGAAAAAAACACATATAATATGTTGTCTTACTTTTTATTCATTTTTGTACCTACTGAATCCAAACCTGTTTTTATTTTGACTAATAACAAAGAATATCTTTGAAATATCTTGCTGTGAAGTTTATAGACATCAAGCTTAAATATAAGGTCAATGGTCAAAATTCATACAAATTTGACCTCTGACGAATATTTTTTGTTCCCTACATTCTAAATATGAAACATTTTAACAAGCATTGTGCATAATATATAAAATGATACATGTATATGCAAGCCTCGATTGCAACATCAATCTCGTAAAGTGTCAAAACTAGCATCACATTAGTGAATCATTGAATATTTGTTTTGCCCCGCTCAGGAATATGACAAACAATTTCAACTGTCATGGAAACTGATTAACATTCTTTCTTTCACAATGCTGAATATGATATGTGAACAGAGACATGTACATAGAGTCTCTGATGTGAAAAAGAGCATTTGGACATAAGCGGGCAGTGTAGCTCCAGATCAGCCAGCTTGTCTGCACAGTCTGATCTGAGAGCTATACTCTGTCCGTTATTCTGTGATATATGGTCTCATTGACATGTCATCGGACAGCGAAGCTCTCACATCAGGCTGGACACATGCGCAGATTGATCCTGTGCTACGCTGTCTGTATATGTATCCAAGGCTGTATATGTATCCAAGGCCCATTTTCGCATGACGCGGCACAGGGATATGCTCTGTATTCTCCAATGTGTAGTTTTCATTTTCAAAAATTCACACACACCATCTCAGATTGCATATTGCTGATACATGAACAAAGCCATTGTACATTGCTGCTGGTTATGAAAACATTTACAAAAATGTACATGTTTCGCTGCAGATGTCACATTCACATGTCATATCATTGCCTAGCTCTGGCGATGCGACGGACAAATTCATTACTCGGGCTCGAATTCCAGAGTCATCTACGAATTCGTATACAAAACATGTGACTGGAGGAAGGTCATGTACTACATGTAGTGGATTTATGACGTTTCCAAATCTATAATTGGTAGACACAGCGTAGGCACATTTTCTGTGGTTTTGTGAGACACATAACTATGTTCTCCCTGGTCTTGTAGTTTTTCGTACTTATTGGCATATTGTATCAACTGCTTGAGCAGTTTTCTTTCCCTTACCATAGAAACTAGTTGTCGTGTCATCATATATGTTACACAAGTAAAAAATGCGGACCGCATTAAAGCCGGATTTTTTTATTGTAGGTTCAGAGGAGACGATTTGCAAAGTTTTCACTATATGTTTCTATTGAAAACAGGCCACCCCTGGGGCAGCGCCAATTTTGACCCCATGTGCATAATTTATAACTATTGTAGAGGACCTGAACATGATGCTATGTGCCAAATATGAAAGCTGAGAACCTTCCAGTTTCAGAGGAGAAGATATTCAAAGTTTTCACAATATGTTTCTATAGAAAACATTGCACCCCTGGAGCGGAGCCAATTTTGACCTCAGGGGGCATAATTTATATAACTTTCGTAGAGGACCTACAGATGACGCTATGTGCCAAAGATGAAAGATGAGAATATTTTCAAAGGTTCAAATTGCTGACGCGGGACGACGCACGACGACGGATGCCAGACACCAGGCGATCACAAAAGCGTATCACACTTAGCACGTTGTGCTTTGGTGAGCTAAAAACCTACAAGGTGGAAAATATTGGATAAAAAATAACAAATTACTAAATAATGGAAAAATGGCCTTTATCGCTCTGACACCTTTAAGATTATAGCTGGGTAGCCCCAGGATGACATAAGGGACAATATTTAAACAATATTGATAGTAGTGGTTCTTGAGAACAAGATTCATAAGGTTTTTCTACGGTTTGACCTAGTGACCTAGTTTTTGATCAATAGTGACCCACTTTCAAACTTGTCACATTTTATCAAAACATTCATTCTGATAAAGTTTCATGTCGAAGATTTTATTGAGACAACCATTATGACCAAGTTTCATGAAAATTGGGCTAAAAATGTGACCTCCAGAGTGTTCACAAGGTTTTTCTACTATTTGACCTAGTTTTTGACCCCACATGACCCACTTTCAAACTCGTAGGAGATTTTATTCAGACAATCATTCTGATAGTTTCAATCCAGAAAGTTTCATGATGATTCGTCTGAAAATTTGACCAACTGAGTTTTCACAAGTTTTTCCTACTATATGGACAAGTGCCCTAGTTTTTGACCCCACATGGCCCACTTTCAAACACGTCCGAGATTTTATTCAGACAATCATTCTGACCAAGTTTCATTAAGATTCGACTGAAAATGTGACCTCTAGAGTGTTCACAAGGTTTTCCTACTATTTGACAGTGACCTAGTTTTTAACCCCACGTAACCCACTTTCGAACTCGTCCGATATTTTATCAAGACAATCATTCTAACCAACTTTCATGAAGGTTGGACTAAAACTGTGAACACTAGAGTGTTCACAAGCAAATTGTTGACGACGGACGACGCACAACGGATGTCGGACATTCAAATCTCCGAAAAGCTCACCCTGAGCTTTGCTCTGGTGAGCTAAAAAGGAAGTACCTGTATAAACATATATAAAATTTGGCAATCACTATTACTAATATAAGGTGCAAGCAATAACAAATATAATTTGTAAATATTAAATGCTAAATTGTGGTAAATGCATTCAAAAGAATGACGACTCCTGTGATTACTTAAATTAACACATCATGGGAAATTTCTGAATTTATTGCAGCAAGTAATGTTTGTAAAACACGTACATTGTATACCAAAATGGTAGCCGACCTAGTATTATGACCTTTCACTTTAGAAAGTGATTTTGCCCTTGACATGGCACCACTAAAAAGTTGCAGTTTCATGCCATGAGTAAGGCTATATTTTGTATAGTTCAAAAGATAAGATCACGATCAATGTTTTAAGAAGTTTTTTCTTGAAGTTTTGACCTTAACATGGCTCCCCTTAAAAAGTTACAGCTTCATGATATTAGTATATTTACGAAGTTTGAAGTCTCTATCTCTCACAGTCAAAGTTAAGGTCAATATTCAGGTGCGGACTTAGAGGAGACGGAGACGGCGTAACACCCCCCCCCCCCCCCCCCCCACCTCCTTCTGAAATTGCCCAAACAAACTTTTTTGAGTAATTTTATTAGATCTAAATGTAATAAAACAATGATATAAACTGCATTTTTTTATTTCCCTGTTTGTTCCATTCGTACTGTTTGACTTTGTTACTCTTTTGAGATGAGACTAGTGATGTCATCCAACTTTCAAAAAGTTGGCTACGTTGTTGTCTGCAACAATTCCCAAAGTTTTTGCTTTTTCATCAGTTTTCTTCAGATATGCAGCGAAAGTGTCAAATAGTGTCGGATCCTATGTAAGATGTCATCTCATCTGGATCCAACTGTTTGCATTTCCCCCAAAAGTATGTAAAATTTCACGTTTGCATAGTTACGGCCTGCTAAGAATGGATTGGTATTTCCAAAATCAGACTGACAGTATGACATGTAAAATCACTGAAAAAACAACATTTGCACAAGAAAATACACAGGTGATACTGCCTGTGTATGTATTAACAAACTAAGGTGATAAAAAAATAAGCACTATTCACATTAAAAAACCAACATATTTATACATACAAATTTAATGTTTCTTGCGTAGTTGATATTCCACAGAGCTGAAGATAACTGCATGATGTATAGTATTGCAGGAATGTAGATAAATGTAAATACCTTTTTTTACTGTAGGAACCTGTCTGAAGCCATCCTATATTGATTGTGGGTCTACTCTGTTTGCAGAGGCGTAGAAAGGCAAAGGGTTAACCCTTTCCCTGTTCTATGTCAATTCTAAATTTCAATACCTACTGAATATTCATGGACATAATAGTTATAATGAAATATGGAAGGTGAAATATGGTAGCCATTTTAGGAAGTGAATAAACAGATCTTTCAAATTGCACTAGCAAACTGAGCAGACCCTGATCAGACGGCTCCATCTGATCTGGGTCTACTCTATTTGCAAATGCGCGAAGACACATTTATATGAGGGAAAGGGTTAAGAGAGTTGCATATTCATCTTCAGCTCTAGATACATGTAAATGTAAAGGTGAGGTTTATAGTCTGGAACTATATACAGTGTACATATTCTCCCGACTTCACAATTTACCCCCCCCCCCCCCCCCCCCCCAAAATCACTGGTTTATAAGTCGGCCATTAACATTCGGCGCCCAAGGCAGCCATGGCACATTTGCTTATTTCCCTCACAGGTACCCATTTATACACCTGGGTGTAGAGGAGCAAACGTGGGATGCATTTTTTGCTCAGAAAAATTCTGATAGTCCGATGGCAGGATTCGAACTGGGGACCCTTCGATCCCAAGTCCAACGTCCTACCAATGGACCACCACTCCTACTCAGTACACATGTATTTAATTCTTTCGCTGCCAATTTATTAATTCTTTCGCTGCCAATATGAGCATCTCATCTGTATCTAAACTGTTTATTATTGTGATGATTTCTTGAAACAAAAATGACGAAAAATAAAAATGGAAAATTGTAGCAGACGCCAAAGTTTGCAGATGGCAAAATTTGCCAGCGAATGCGTCAATAACCCAGCAAGCACACACAAACTAAACCCTTATCTTCATATTCATGATTCACATTTGCAAACAGCTTGAATCCAGATGAGATGCCAAGTAACTTTGACATCTCATCAGGATCTTAGCTGTTTGACATTCAGTCAATAGCTTCTCAAAACCTTTATTGAATTGAAAAGTACTCAAAATTGTATCAGATCAAAAAATTGAGCATACATTTATTTTTTTTCACAGCACGGTTTTGGTAAGGGTTAATTCTCTCCAACTAAACAGTAAAATTCTTTAAACCTTTTCCTCCATGAATATTCATGTAAATGATCAGTCGACAGAAGGCTGGATCCACTAGGAGCCATCTGTTTTGGGTCTACTCTGTTTGCAAAGGCATAGAAAGGCATTCTGGAGTAAAGGGCTATGATCACAGAAAAGGAAAAATATGTAATAATTATACACACAAATGGAATGGTAATATACATGTATATAGAAAAATAAACAAAGGCCGGATGTTGATTTGGTCCATCAGGCTGCTATGCATGAAGAAGTATAATCAGAACAAACAATATAAATTCATGTATCTTTTAATTAGGGCTGTTCCATGTAAATGTGTATTGGGGGCAGGAAAGCACTTTAAACAAGAGCATTGCAAGCGGGTGCAAATACTCGTCTGTTATTAATTATGTTGGTATGTGTGGATAGGCCTTGTCAAGATGAACATGCATACCAAAAATGAAGGTTGTAAATGAAAAAAATGAAGAAGTTATGGTCAATGTTAAGATTTCGGACGACGATGACGACAACGACGACGCCGGAGTTACGACAATAGCTTGTGACTTCTTCGAAACAGACGAGCTAAAAACAGCCATGCATGGATGGGTTTCGCTGCAGAAATGGTACTAATTGGTTTGTGCATTAGTAAACAAGAGGGCCAGAATGGCCCTGAAGCGCTCACCAGACAATCAGAGGAGAAGATTTTCAAAGTTTTCACTATATGCTTTTATAGAAAACTAGCCTGCCCTGGGGCGGGCCAATTTTGACCCCAGGGACATAATTTATATAACTTTTGTAGAGGACTTGAACATGATGCTATGAGCCAAATATGAAAGCTGAGAACCTTTCAGTTTCAGGAGAAGATTTTCAAAGTTTTCTCTATATGTTTCTACTGAAAACTACCCACCCCTGGGGCGGGGCCAATTTTGACCCCAGGGCCATAATTTATATTCCTTTTGTAGAGGACCTGAACATGATGCTCTGTGCCAAATATGAAAGCTGAGCGCATTCCAGTTTCAGAGGAGAAGATTTTCAAAGATTTCACTATATGTTTCTATTGAAAACTTCCCACCCCTGGAGCGGGGCCAATTTGAACCCCAGGGCCATAATTTATATAACTTTTGTAGAGGACCTAAACATGATGCTATGTGCCAAATATGCAAGCTGAGAGCATTCCAGTTTCAGAGGAGAAGATTTTCAAAGATTTCACTATTTGTTTCCATTGAAAACAAGGCACCCCTGGGGCGGGGCCAATTTTGACCCCAGGGCCATAATTTATATAACTTTTGTAGAGGACCTGAACATGATGCTCTGTGCCAAATATGAAAGATGAGATCCTTTCAGTTTCAGAGGAGAAGATTTTCAAAGATTTCACTATTTGTTTCTATTCTCAAAAATAACCACCCCTGGGGCGGGGCCAATTTTGACCCCAGGGTCAAAATCAATATAACTTTTGTAGAGGACCTGAATATGATACTCTGTGCCAAATATGAAAGCTGAGCGCCTTCTAGTTTCAGAGGAGAAGATTTTCAAAGATTTCACTATATGTTTCTATTGAAAAATGCCCACCCCTGGGGCGGGGCCAATTTTGACCCCAGGGGCATAATTTATATAACTTTTGTAGAGGACCTGAACATGATGATCTGTGCCAAATATGAAAGCTGAGAGCCTTCCAGTTTCAGAGGAGAAGATTTTCAAATATTTCACTATTTGTTTCCATTGAAAACTGGCCACCCCTGGGGCGGGGCCAATTTTGACCCCAGGGCCATAATTCATATAACTTTTGTAGAGGACCTGATCATGATGCTCTGTGCCAAATATGAAAGATGAGAGCCTTTCAGTTTCAGAGGAGAAGATTTTCAAAGATTTCACTATTTGTTTCTATTGAAAACTTCCCACCCCTGGGGCGGGGCCAATTTTGACCCCAGGGTCATAATTTATATAACTTTTGTAGAGGACCTGAACATGATGCTATGTGTTAAATATGAAAGCTGAGAACCTTCTGGTTTCAGAGGAGAAGATTTTCAAAGTTTTACTATATGATTCTATTGAAAACTTTCAACCCCTGGGGCGGGGCCAATTTTGACCCCAGGGGCATTATTTATATAACTTTTGTAGAGGACCTATAGGTGATGCTATGTACCAAAGATGAAAGCTGAGAACCCTGTAGATTCAGAGGAGAAGATTTTTAAAGGTTCAAATTGTTGACGCGGGACGACGGACGACGGACATCAGGCGATCACAAAAGCTCACCCTGAGCACTTTGTGCTCTGGTGAGCTAAAAATATGATCAGCAAAACAATCTTGTTTCAATAACATCACAGATGCTGTAAAAGGCTTGAAGGTTGTAAGCATGCATATTAAATACTTTGCAAATGGAAAACTGTTATCTGCTATTTACTCTTTTGTCAACAAATATATTTTAACCCTTCTCTTGCTGAATTTTAAAATACATTTCTCCTTCTTTACCCATGCTCTGTTGTATAATTACACATATATTCACTGTGTACAAGTATTTCGTTGTGCAATCACTGCTGTGGAGTGCACTGGTTGCACAATCAACTTGTAACTAGTGCAGGCCTGATGAGACAGCTAGTATACAGGTAGGTATATTGACGTGAATAGCAAGCAAAGGGTTAAACCCTTTACTCCATAATATTAATGGTTATAATACCACATAGACACTGGATTTTTTGGCTATAATAGAAACTGTAAAATCATATCTTAACCCATTCCCTCATATTGACGGCTTTTGACAACTCTTTAAAAGTCACTTTGTGAAACCATTGTTATAAATAGAGCATTCCTGTACGAAAAATCCACACGGATTCCAGGCGGATTCCAGGCGGAAATGACACGGAATCTCAATATTCCGCCCGGATTCCAGGCAGACACGGAATTTTTTGAGAATTTCCGTGTGGAAACTTAACAATTCCGTGTGGACAGGGTAAATGTCCGTACGGATTTTCTGTCATGTCCACCCGGAATTTCTTTCTCCACACGGAATTTTAATACTTGGACAGTTTGAGAACACGGAAACTTCATACTTTGATAAAAAAAGCAGCAGGAACATTACTCCCACACGGATTTTTAATACTTGAACATTTTGAGAGCACGGAAACTTCATACTTTGATGGATCTGAAAAAAGCCTTTGTGATAAATAGAGCATTTGCTCCATAGGAGTAAATGTTCTATTTATCACAATGGTTTCAAATCTACACAATTTTGAAATTTTCTTTTTCTCTAATTAATGCTCCTTATCAGTAGATTTATTCAAAGAGGTATAATAGTCACTTTATGAAACCAGTGATAAATAGAGCATTTGCCTTTGTGATAAATAGACCATTTGCTCCATAGGAGTAAATGCACTATTTATCACAATGGTTTCAAATCTACACAATTCTGAAATTGTCCTATTCTCTAATTAACCCATTCCCTCATATAAACATGTTTTCATGCATTTGCAAACAGAGTAGACCAAGATTTACCTCTTTGAATAAGCAGACAACAATTCTGATCTGACGCATACCGGTATGTAACTTTATATGTGGTTTGTACATGAGTTAATTTACTCCTATGGAGGAAATGCTCTATTTATCACAATGGTTTGAAATCTACACAATTCTGAAAGTTTCCTTTTCTCTAATTAATGCTCCCTATCAGTAGATTTATTCAAAGAGGTAGGATCTGAAAAAAGCCTTTGTGATAAATAGAGCATTTGCTAACCATTGTGGTAAATAGAGCAAAAGCTCCATAGGAGTAAATGTTCTATTTATTACAATGGTTTCATATCTACACAATTCTGAAATGTTCCTTTCCTATAATTAATGCTCCTTATCAGTAGTTTTATTCAAAGAGGTAGGATCTGAAAAAAGCCTTTGTGATAAATAGAACATTTGCTCCATAGGAGTAAATGCTCTATTTATCACAATGGTTTCAAATCAACACAATTTTGAAATTTTCCTTTTCTCTAATTAATGCTCCTTATCAGTAGATTTATTCAAAGAGGTATAATAGTCACTTTATGAAACCATTGTGATAAATAGAGCATTTGCTCCATAGGAGTAAATGCTCTATTTATCACAATGGTTTCAAATCTACACAATTCTGAAATTTTCCAAGAGCCAGGATCTGAAAATAGCCTATGAGGGAATGGGTTAAAAACAATGTGAACAAACAGACACTAATTCTGAAGCAGACAACTTCATAGAGGTTTGACCAGGAACTTGCCCTCTCAAGTGATTGCATAATACAGATGGAGTGTTTACAGTCCTTCTAGTTCAGAGGAACCTTTATAGTGAAAAAATCTATTTTAAAGTATAACCAACAGGGCAGGGCCAATTTTAACCTCAGAACTATGATATTAACCAATGTCAATAAGGTATACTAAGTAAATCTATACACCATATATCTAAGCTCTGTGACTTATAGTTTTTGACAAGAAGATTTTTGAAGTTTTCCCCATGCCTAACATAAGTGAGCCCAGCATTCTGCTACTTGTACAGAAAACAACAGTCAGCTAGAGAAAACTGGCCACCTCTGGGACTGTGGCGGGGCCAATTTTGACTCTAGGGACATAATTTATATAACTTTTGTAAAGGACCTATAGGTGATGCTATGTGCCAAAGATGAAAGCTGAGAACCCTGTACATTCAGAGGAGAAGAAGTTTAAAGGTTCAAATTGTTGACGACGAACGACGCACGACGCACGACACACGACGCACGACGCACGACGCACGCCGACGGACGACAGACATCAGGCAATCACAAAAGCTCACCCTGAGCACTTTGTGCTCTGGTGAGCTAAAAACTTCTATGGGTGGGTGGCCGAATTTGAAAGCGCCTTCCTGCACCCCATACACATTTAAATGGAACAACCCTTAATAACAACAATATAAACACTCATAAAATATGAAACTTCAAAGATTGATAACAGTCTACAATAGGTATTACCTAAACAAAATACTTTACAACATTTTTATTCTCTCAACCCTGCCCTTCATATATCCCTTTCCTCCATAGGTTATTTTTAGACCCAACCTCTTTGAATGAATCTACCCAAAAGGAGCATATACTAGAGAAAAGTAAAATTTTAGAGTTTTGTAGTTTGAAACTATTGTGATAAATAGAGCATTTGAAACCATTGTGATAAATAGAGCATATATTTATATATAGTAACAATAGACTGAGCACTTTACTCTAAATATAAAACTACATATTATCACTATTTTACTTAAAATGAGGAACATTCTCCGAAATATTTCATTCATCTTCACAAGAAGCACTTTGTGCTGAGAAACATTTAGCAGAGATCATATATAAACATCACATACAGGGAAACCAATCATAACCCTTTACTCCATATTAACAGCTTTTAAAGCCTTTGCACAAAATGTAGACCCATATCAGACAGTTCCTATAGGAGCCATCTGACCAGGGTCTGTTCTATTTGCTTTTGATATAAAACAGATCTGATTATACAGTTTCTGTCACCATAATTTTGTTCCTAGTGCCATTATATAAAAATTCTGAAAATATTAAAAATTCCTCTTTTCATGTACTATTATAACAATTTAACTAATTAATATTCATGGTGTCATTATTTCTTACATAAATATTCAAGGAGGAAAGGGTTAAGACAGGTTTAACTGTAATGCTGAAATGTAAAATAGCATTCTGGCACTCAAATAAACAATACGCATAGTAAGACCAGAGCTACTACAGATAAGGGTGCGTACCCAAAAACTAAAATCGTCATTTCTCCACCAAATCCTATACAAAGAGACGTTTCTAAAGAGTGGTCACAGTATAGGGTTTGGTGGAGAAATAAAGGAGCTTTCTGCATGAGAAGCAGCCACCTACCTAAAAGTATCTAAATTCTTCTCTACTGGAATTCCAGTTTAGATGTATTTTACTGCAACCTGCAATCAATTACTGATAACCAACAAACCTGTTTGAATCAAGGTCCAAGTAAATCATTGTCTCATAAGGTTCATAATATATGACACCCAGAAGCCAAGATAAGATATGTACAGTAAAACCCCTCTAAACCGGAATTCTAGTAGAGAAGGATTTAGATATGTTTAGGCAGGTGGCTGCTTAATGCAAGGTGAAAGTCATACAGAAAGCTCCTAGAGGAGCTTTCTGTATGACTTTCACCCTGCATTAAGCTGCCACCTGTCTTAAAAATCGATATTTATGCTAATTTAATCGTCCGGTTTAGAGGGGTTTTACTGTAAATCAAAACATTTTCAAGAATAGCTCCTTCATTTCTCCATTTAACCCTAGGTTGTGATCACTCTTTAGAACCGTCTCAAAGAGATGATTCTAAAGTGTGGTCACAATGTAGGGTTTGGTGGAGAAAAGACGCTTTTAGTATTTGAATATATGCCCTTATCTATTGCTCTTAACCCTTTCCTTCATATAAACATGTTTTCACGCATTTGCAAATAGAGTCGACCCAGATCAGACGGCGACTATAGGAACTGTCTGATCAAGGTCTGCTCTGTTTGCTAATGGAATATTAAAGATCTGTTTCGTTACTTTCTGAAATGGCTACAATTTTCCACATTCCATATTTCGTTAACTATTTTGTCCATGAACATTCTGATATTTCAGTATGTATCAAAATTTGGAAAAAAAATAAGAACAGGGGATGGGTTAATGACACTTTGATAATGGTTTCAGAAAAAAAATGAAGAAACTCTATGTTGAGAATGTGAAGTAGAAAACACTATATGTATAGTTTATATGTATAGCTTATGTATACAGTGATATCTCGTTAATCCGGAATTCGTTAATCCGGAAAACTCGCGATCCGGACGAAAGTCGAGGGGAACGGATTTTTTGTGCAGTAAATTGACTCGTTACATCCGGAAATTCGCGTTCCGGAACCGGACATAGATTTCCGGTAACCAATCTATGTATTTACCTGTATTTGTGACTCGTTAATCCGGCCGGGTCCGTAGCCCCGGGGCTTAATTGCCAACCCCTGACACTTAACAATAGTGCATCGCGGAGGTGCGAATTCTTGTGTTTACAATCACGGGCATGGGTAAAACAACCCCCGACTGTGCAAACTGTTTAATTGGTTTGATATTCTTTACTGTTCTTTAATGTTCCTTATTGAGATGAACATTCGCCCAATTAACAGTTAAAACCGCGCCGCCATCGTTAAACTGTTAATCACCTTAATGATTTGCTAATTCAGGAATTACAAGGCTATATTAATTGGGGATTCCCGCTAGGAATTCACTAAGATTCTAACTCACGCGTGAGCTGGCTGGTTCCCGACTTCCGCCTTACAAGTACATGTACGCGGATGGAATATTCGGGAAACCAGTCATGTCAAAATGGAGACCAACGTCGATTTTACAAAGTTTGTCCGCAGGCAAATTCGATAATCCACATTGCATTACTCAAATGAGAGAACTGACACTTATGGATAGGGTGCAAAAAGCATTTAGAACGACAAACAAGGCAATTAATTTGATATGACTTGCGATTATTACGGGCATATGACATATGCTCACATGAACGTTACACGAAGACTTCTTGATGCGAAAGTAAATGTTTATGATTGAGTTGATATTTTGCACCATGCAACGGCGATTCGTTTATCCGGAAAATTCGTTAATCCGGAAATTTCGCCGGGAACGAACGTTTCCGGATTAACGAGACATCACTGTACATAGTGTTTATATGCAACAAGCCACAACCTATTACAAAGCCAACATCAACTAAGAAATTCCTGCATTGTAACAGTTTGAGAGCGTGCAGCCTTCTTGTGGCATCCCACCTGAACTAGTTTAAGGTTCGCCCGTGTGAACAAAAGTTTGTACACATGTTCCCAGTTGAGCTGTTGATGCTTCTTTTTCGACTTGGCAGCCGCAATCAAGGTAGGGAGGACCTCTCTTGACTTCTCAATACTGAAATAGTACACAGTAAGAACCTCTTAGGCACCATTCAATAGTACACAGTAAGAACCTCTTAGGCACCATTCAATAGTACACAGTAAGAACCACTTAGGTACCATTCAATAGTACACAGTAAGAACCTCTTAGGCACCATTCAATAGTACACAGTAAGAACATCTTAGGCACCATTCAGTAGTACACAGTAAGAACCTCTTAGGCACCATTCAATAGTACACAGTAAGAACCTCTTAGGCACCATTCAATAGTACACAGTAAGAACCTCATTCAATAGTACACAGTATACCATTTAACCAGTTCCCTTGTACAAACACTTTTTCAGATTTATTCAAAGAGGTTGGGACCTCAGACTATAAGGGCATGAGTTAAGATGTGGTTTAACCTTTTATCTCGTATAAACCTGTGTTCACGCATTTGCAAACAGAGTAGACCCAGATCAGATGGCTCCTATAGGAGCCATCTGATCAGGGTTTGCTCTGTTTGCTAATAAAATTATCATAAGTCTGATTCCACAGTTTCCATCAATACCAAAAAAGAATTTCTGTTAAATATGCCATTATAAAAATTCAGTAAATAAATATTCCTGATGTCATTATTTGTAACAAAAATATTCAACTGGGAAAGGGTTAATGAATAAATATATGTCTTTAAAACCTTTCCTCGTTGAGTATTTATTTAGAAACAATTACATCAAGAATATTAAATAGATCATTGAATATATACACATAAAGTATCTTTGGGTTTAATTGAGTAGAATCTATTATAATTTCATATCTCTATTATGAGTATAATAAACAGAGCAGATCCTGATCAAACTGCTCCTATAGGAGCCATCTCATCTGGGTTTACTCTGTGTGAAGAGGTGTGACAACAGATCCACTACAAACTACCAACAGGTCAGCTATGTGCCCTTCTTTATCCATATTGCAGGGCTAGCTGTTTGGTTTTTTTTGTATTTATTGCAGGGTAAGTGAATTTTATTCTTTGTCTATATTGCAGGGCAAGTGAATTTTATTCTTTGTCTATATTGCAGGGCAAGTGAGTTTTCTTCTTTGTCTATATTTCAGGGCAAGCATTAAGCTACCACCTCAGCCCTGTAGTTGAACAACCTATATTTATTTAATGGTTATGATATAGGGTTTTAGCTGTTTTATTCATTGTTAAGTTCCTCACAAAAGTAAAGGGGCATTTATTATAGTGGGGCATTTGTCGGGGAGAATACAGTATTTCATATTCTTGTACTAGATCTTTTGACTTCATGATTACCTTACTTTCATCGTGCATTAAGCATCCATCTGCTTTTAACCTGCTTTTCATGTGTGGACATGAGTCACTAATCTCCTTTGCAAACAGTGTAGACCCAGATGAGAGGGTCCCTAGAGGAGTCCTCTCACCAGGGATTGCACTGTTTGTCATAATACACTTTTCTTTGGTAAAGCCTTAAATATTCACTGTAAGCTTATCCTGTTTGAATTTTAGTGTGGTCCATTTGAAAAGTCTGCATTGTAAGGGTTAAAGACGCCTACATTTATTCATAAAGTGGTTGCTCTCGATGGATTCTATTGTAATTACTATGAACTTCCAGTAAACAAGCAAAAATTGCGGAACCGCATTAAAGCCAGATTTTTTGTGTTAACAATTTACCTAATGATTTTTTATTGATATAGATTTTTACATCGCTTCAACACAGTTTCAGTTAATTCATGACATCAAACTAATTACAGTTGGAGGAAGACCCAAGGTGCAATTTGAAACCTAAAACATTATACCTGATCCAATTTCAGGTTATAATTGGCATCTAAGTAGAACGACCGACCATCCTCAAGTCAGCTGGAAGGCTTCCGCATGAATTTACTCCATGAATTTTCAATGATAAAATGTTAATTATGTTTTGCAATTTGCCTAACGTTCGTGGATCAGAGGTTATAGCAAAATGTTAAAAGTTTGTTAAAAACAGCTAAGTTTTCAAAATAGTGACCTTGACCAAATTTCACTGTATCTTGTATCAACTAAAAGGCCTTCACCAAAGCTATCTCTATACCATATATGAATTGTCTAGCATATGTGGTTCAGAAGTTGAGATCAAATGTTGAAGTTTTTCAATGATGGCCAACTTGTCCAAACAGTGACCTTGACCTTTTTCGAATATCTTTATATCAACTGAAAGGCCTTTACCAAAACCATATGTATACCAAATATGAATTGCCTAGCATTTGTAGCTCAGAAGTTATAGCAATGTTAAACAAGAGATGTCCGCAGACAGCGCGCTCCACTTTCTTTAATGCTGGATAGTATAGTGGAAGTCTAAGTCAGAAAGGGGAGATAACAACAGCAAAATTAATTTTAGGGTTACCTGCCCTTGTGAAATGGGTCCCCCTTGTATTTGTTAACATGTATACCAAAGTTGAACCAAATATCTCTGACAGTTTCTGAGACATGGACCTGAACATAAAACTTAACCAACAATGAAAATTCTAAGTCGAAAAAAGGGGCACAACTATGGCAAAATTAATTTTAGGGTTACCTGCCCTTGTGAAATGGGTCCCCCTTGTAATAGTTAACATGTATACCAAAGTTGAACCAAATATCTCTGACAGTTTCTGAGACATGGACCTGAACATAAAACTTAACCAACAATGAAAATTGTAAGTCGAAAAAAAGGGGCATAACTATGGCAAAATTGATTTTAGGGTTACCTGCCCTTGTGAAATGGGTCCTCCTTGTAATAGTTAACATGTATACCAAAGTTGAACCAAATATCTCTGACAGTTTCTGAGACATGGACCTGAACATAAAACTTAACCAACAATGAAAATTGTAAGTCAAAAAAAAGGGGCATAACTATGGCAAAATTTATTTTAGGTTCCCCTTGTGATAGTAAACATACATACCAAATATGAACCAAATTCCTTAACAAAAAGGTTAACCGACGCCGACGCCTACGAGAAGGTCATGACAATAGCTCCACTTTTTGAAAAAAGTGGAGCTAAATATGGCAAAGTTTTCGAAATAGTGACCTTGACCTTGACCCGATTTCAGGTATCCTTGTATCAAGTGAAAGGCCTCCACCAAAGCTATCTGCATACCAAATATAAATTGTCTAGCTTAAGTAATTCAGAAGTTATAAGCAATGTTAAAGTTTTGTTAACGACGGCACGCCACCAGACCGCCCGGTTTTCACCAAACTTAAGCCGAGATTTTTCTCAAAATATCCGACTTAAAATAGTTATAAAACTGTAAGAGAAATAGTCTAGACAGAATCGTGTTCATTGACGGATGAAGAAATTAACCCTTTCCCTCATATAAACGTCTTTTCACGCATTTGCAAACAGAGTAGACCAAGATCAGACGGCTCCTAGAGCAGCCAGATCAGACGTCTGATCAGGATCTGCTCTGTTTGCTAATAGAATTTGATATATCTGTTTCTTTGCTTTCTAAACAGTCTACAATGTTCCACCTTCCATATTCCTTTATAACTATTTTGTCCATGAATATTCATTAAAATTTGGTCTAAATATAGAACAGGGAAAGGGTTAAAGTACTCCTTGCTTCAATGTGAAGATACAATTATTAACCCTTTATTCAATGAATATTCATTAACACTCTCCCTGTTAGAATATTGACATTCATTAACTGATTTTTACAATGGCATAACAAAACATCCTGTGCATGTGCTATTATAAAAATGCAGCGAAAACACATTCATGATGTCATTATTTCTTACAAGAATATTCAACAGGGAAAGGGTTAAACAGGGTCCAGGGTACTTACACATGATCAAGGTTCCACAACCCAAACAGCTGCCTGTAACCCTTGGAGGCATAAGGGTTGATCGTGTGGAAGTTGTCACATTTTTTACTGTCAAACGGCCCCTCACACTGGAACCAGCCCTTTTTGTCACACATTCTTTCCCCTGATTTGGCATTCCTATCAAAGTAGCCCCCATGGAAGTCATTTTTCTTCAGCCGAGTATTCAATTGATTCACAACCTCAAGAAGTTCAAGCTTTATATCCCCATCAGATTCTTTTTCTATTTGATCTTTTGCCTGTAAAAGATAATAAATGAAAAAGTAGTAAAGTCAAGCAGGAAAAGCCACACACAAAACGCCACCATTTTAACCCTTGAACTACAGCGCATGAGTATACATTATTTGCAATCTGTAGATTCAGATCAGAGAGCTCCTAGGAAGTCCACTGATCACAGTCTTCAATGCTTGTCTACCTATTTTCAGCTTTTCCCACTGAATGGACGCTCTTATATGTACATGATGTACTCGTTACTTGATAAATATCCATCATGTAGGGTATGTGCATTATGAATACAAGAGGGCCATGAGGCCCTGAAGCGCTCACCTGAGATACACCAGGGGCGGGGCCATTGTTTACCAAGAAGTCATGATAACTGATAAGCCCTTGGGCAGGGCCATATTTAGTCCAGGGGTCATAATTTGAACAATCTTTGTAGAGGACCATAAGATCATGCTACATACCAAATATCAAAGGTCCTAGGCCTTACAGTTTCAGAGAAGAAGATTTTTAAGATTTTTCTATGAAAAACTGATAAGCCCATGGGCGGGACCATTTTCGTCCTGGGGGTCATAATTTGAACAATTTTTGCAGAGGACCATAAGATCATGCTACATGTCAAATATCAAAGGTCCTAGGCCTTACAGTTTCAGAGAAGAAGAATTTTAAAGATTTTCCTATGAAAAACTGATAAGCCCTTGGGTGGGACCATTTTTGGTCCTGGGGTCATAATTTGAACAATCTTTGTAGAGGACCATAAGATCATGCTACATGCCAAATATCTAAGGTCTAGGCCTTACAGTTTCAGAGAAGAAGATTTTTAAAGATTTTCCTATGAAAAACTGATAAGCCCTTGGGCAGGGCCATTTTTGGCCCAGGAGTCATAATTTGAACAATCTTTGTAGAGGACCATAAGCTCATGCTACATGCCAAATATCAAAGGTCTAGGCCTTACAGTTTCAGAGAAGAAGATTTTTAAAGATTTTCCTATCAAAAACTGATAAGCCCCTGGGCGGGCCATTTTTGGCCCAGGGGTCATAATTTGAACAATCTTTGTAGAGGACCATAAGATCATGCTACATGCCAAATATCAAAGGTCTAGGCCTTACAGTTTCAGAGAAGAAGGTTTTTAAAGATTTTCCTATCAAAAACTGATAAGCCACTGGGCGGGCCATTTTTGGTCCGGGGGTCATAATATGAACAATGTTTCGTTCCCCCTAGCCACTGATGCTTCTGACAAAATTTGGTTAAAATCGGATCAGCAGTTTCAGAGGAGATGTCATTTGAAAATGTGGACGGACGACGGACGCCGGACAAAGAGCGGTCACAATAGCTCATCCTGAGCCTTTGGCTCAGGTGAGCTAATAATTAATTTTTGTAGTAAATATATAAATTATTGAAATTTATTGCCAAACACTTATCTATTTTCACAAAAATCTGTTTTAATGGATCATGACTCTTTAAATATACAAGACAGAGTCATGGCCCCTTACCAGATTGTAAGGCCATATGGTGGTGAAGAACTGTATGACATTTGGATGAGATATCTGTACTAATGCTGAAACCAGATGAGATATATGTACTAATGCTGAAACCAGATGAGATATCTGTACTAATGCTGAAACCAGATGAGATATCTGTACTTATGCTGAAACCAGATGAGATATATGTACTAATGCTGAAACCAGATGAGATATATGTACTAATGGTGAAACCAGATGAGATATCTGTACTAAATGATGAAGCCAGATGAGATATGTGTACTAAATGATGAATCCAGATGAGATATCTGTACTAATGCTGAAGCCAGATGAGATATCTGTACTAAATGCTGAAGCCAGATGAGATATCTGTACTAATGCTGAAACCAGAGGAATAGATATTTTAGATGACTCTAAAGGGTGTCACAGCATGGTGGAGAAATAATGATTTTAGTAATTGAATCTTTAGCTTTGTGAAACTATGACAAAATGACAAAGTTTCAGAATGATGATGAGAACAAAGGCAATGACACTAAGGCCATACCTCAACTGTTTCTCTTTGAAATATCAAAGGAGTCACAAAGCAAAATTACTCAATATGTAGTAATGCAAAAGTTATAGGCTTTTTTTAATATACCTTTTCTTCTTGCTTTTTTTTATGTTTCAAGTTAACCCAGACACTGAGGAATAACATAACAATCTAAATAGCAATGAACTGGTAAATTAAATGAAAGCATGACAGGTTGATAACAAGTTGACAGACAGACAGACAGACATGTGATCCCTGAATGCCACCGTGCTAAAACATGCAACACAATAAAGGGCACATAACTTTGGTTAAACTCATGTGTCTTACTCCACACACATATTCCCTTAGGCCTAGTTTGATTAACTTGATCCCTTTTATTGATGCCATTGTAAAAATCACTTATTGAAATTATTGTTTCTAAAATGGCTATAATGCTCCATATACCATATTTCATTATAACTATTTTGTCTATGAACATTCAGTAGGTACTGGAATTAGAGACCAGTGAAAGGGTTTATACATGTATTTAGCTGAAATTTTATCACAGCATATTAACAACAGACATTTAGAAAATTGCAGAAACTGAAGACCTATATTACCCCATATGCAAAATAGAGAAGACCCTGATTATATGGCCCTGGCAGGATCTGTAAGATCTGTATCAGCTCTCTTTGACAAGGCATCAAAAGATGAATCTATCATGTAAAGGCTTAACCCATTACCTCATAGGCTATTTTTAGATCCAACCACTTTGAATAAATCTACCAAAAAGGAGCAGTAACTAGAGAAAAGGAAACTTTTAGAATTTTGTAGTTTGAAACCATTGTGATAAATAGAGCATTTCCTCCTATAGGAGCAAATGCTCTATTTATCACAATGGTTTCAACAGGTTACTTTTGCAGAGGCGTCAATATGAGGGAATGGGTTCATGACACAGATATACTTACTGTGTTAAAATAGCTTCTGATCCTTGTCTGAGCATTGTGCCGCAGCACCTCCCCTTTTGTCTTGTACTTTTTATTAAGGCCTGAAAATACAATGAACAAGATGTGTTTGTGAAACACTATGACCCTGATATGACTTTTGACCTTGATTTGACCTTGAACTTCATAAGTCACCCCTAAAAATATTTGTTTCGATAAGCTGCACATGCATGCCAACTCTGAAGTATGTATGTGCAATATCAACAAAATTATTGCCAACATTAAAGTTGGGGACAAACCAACTAACCAACCAACAGGGGGAGCATAAAAACATACATGTATACCTGTACCGTATTTATATATTCATGTGTTATAAACCAAAACACTTTCAAAGAATATTATTAGTTACACGGTTATTTGGCAGGGTGTACGGGCTGGTATGACCAGGTTAGATCCCGTATTTCCTGAGGCGTTAGCCGAAGGAAATACGTGATCTAACCCGGTCATACCAGCCGGTACACCCTGCCAAATTACTGTGTAACAAATTTATTACCAGTCAGAGATCCGATTTGCCTAATTAAGAAACGAACAACTCTTATTTTTGCTGACATTAGATCTCTTATTATATTATGACATGACAAGGAAAACATGACGTCATCACAGAGCAAATAGGACGTCGTCTCAGAGCACTTTCGAAAGAGGAATTCAACGTTCACTTGTAAACATTTGAGTTTAAACGGTTACACGTTGTACCGAGAAGTTGATAGTGTCAAATTGAGGAACATACGAGGAACAGTTTTTTTATGTTTATTATCGATTATTTGGTCGTAATCCGTCCAGAATTATGGACTAAGGACGATATGAAATTTCGATTCGACGCTAAAAATAACAAGAGGGCCAGAATGGCCCTGAAGCGCTCACCAGACAATCAGAGGAGAAGATTTTCAAAGTTTTCACTATATGTTTCTATAGAAAACTAGCCGGCCCTGGGGCAGGCAAATTTTGACCCAGGGGCGTAATTTATATAACTTTTGTAGAGGACTTGAACATGATGCTATGTGCCAAATATTAAAGCTGAGAACCTTTCAGTTTCAGAGGAGATGATTTTCAAAGTTTTCTCCATATGTTTCTGCTGAAAACTACCCACCCCTGGGGCTGGGCCAATTTTGACCCCAGGGCCATAATTCATATAACTTTTGAAGAGGACCTATACATGATGCTATGTGCCAAATATGAAAGCTGAGAACTTTTCAGATTCAGAGAAGAAGATTTTCAAAGTTTTCAGTATTTGTTTCCATTGAAAACTGCCCACCCCTGGGGCGGGGACAATTTTGACCCCAGGGCAATAATTAATATAACTTTTGTAGAGGACCTGAACATGATGCTCTGTGCCAAATATGAAAGCTGAGCGCCTTCCAGTTTCAGAGGAGAAGATTTTCAAAGATTTCACTATTTGTTTCTATTGAAAACTGCCCATTCCTGGGGCGGGGCCAATTTTGACCCCAGAGCAATAATTAAAATAACTTTTGTAGAGGACCTGAACATGATGCTCTGTGCCAAATATGAAAGCTGAGAGCCTTCCAGTTTCAGAGGAGAAGATTTTCAAAGATTTCACTATTTGTTTCTATTGAAAACTGCCCATTCCTGGGGCGGGGCCAATTTTGACCCCAGAGCAATAATTAAAATAACTTTTGTAGAGGACCTGAACATGATGCTCTGTGCCAAATATGAAAGCTGAGAGCCTTCCAGTTTCAGAGGAGAAGATTTTCAAAGATTTCACTATTTGTTTCTATTGAAAACTGCCCATCCCTGGGGCGGGGCCAATTTTGACCACAGGGGCATACTTTATATAACTTTTGTAAAGGACCTATACATGATGCTATGTGCCAAATATGAAAGCTGAGAACTTTCCAGATTCAGAGAAGAAGATTTTCAAAGATTTCACTATTTGTTTCCATTGAAAACTGCCCACCCCTGGGGCGGGGCTAATTTTAACCCCAGGGCCATAATTTATATAACTTTCGTAGAGGACCTGAACATGATGCTATGTGCCAAATATGAAAGCTGAGAACCTTCTAGTTTCAGAGGAGAAGATTTTCAAAGTTTTTACGATATATTTCTAACTGGAAACTGCCCACCCCTGGGGCGGGGCCAATATTGACCCCAGGGCCATAATTTATATAACTTTTGTAGAGGACCTGAATATGCTGCTCTGTGCCAAATATGAAAGATGAGAGCCTTTCAGTTTCAGAGGAGAAGATTTTCAAAGATTTCATTATTTGTTTCTATTCAAAACAGCCCACACCTGGGGCGGGGCCAATTTTGACCCCAGGGTCATAATTTATATAACTTTTGTAGAGGACCTGAACATGATGCTATGTGCCAAATATGAAAGCTAATAACCTTCTGGTTTCAGAGGAGAAGATTTTCAAAGTTTTACTATATGTTTCTATTGAAAACTTCCCACCCCTGGGGCGGGGCCAATTTTGACCCCAGGGCCATAATTTATATAACTTTCGTAGAGGACCTATAGGTGATGCTATGTACCAAAGATGAAAGCTGAGAACCCTGTAGATTCAGAGGAGAAGATTTTTAAAGGTTCAAATTGTTGACGCCCGACGACGCACGACGCACACCGCACGACGCACGACGGACGACGACGGACGACGGACATCTGGCGATCACAAAAGCTCACCCTGAGCACTTTGTGCTCTGGTGAGCTAAAAACAAAACCAATGATGTCACATGTCAAATTTGAATTCTGTATTCTCCGTGGAAGCCGCCGATTACGGTTCTGGCCCGCTAGTTTTTAGCAAACTGACCAATCAAATTCCTCTGACTGATAATAAATGTAGGTATTTTCACAAGAAATAATTTCAACTCCTTACTCAAAACTTTTCAAGACTTTGCAAACAGAATAGCCCTAGATAAGAAAGCTCCTGTAGGAGCTATCAGATCGGGTCTGCTTATTTTGCTTATGAAACAATATAGATCTGATTCTACAGTTTCTGCACTGGCCAAAAATTCCCTTGTTCATATCCCATTATAATAAACATAATATTAATATATATGATACCATTATTCAGTGTTCAAATTTATGCTGTACAAATGTGCAACTGGCCCCCTTTTTTACTAAATGGTGCATAATCAATATCATTGTTACTGTATGTAGGCCCGACGGGGGCATTAAAAATCCATTTGCTTTTCAGTATTGTTAGTCCTTTGCGTTACTTGGCCTCCTTTTCATATCTAAATGCATACATATAATGTGGTGTGCGGTGGTCTATGTTATGCGCTTGACTACCAATTCCGAGGTCCGCGGTTCAAATCCCAGTCCTTCCCGGAAATTTCAGAGATGCTTTTCAGTATCTCCGACCCGCACCTCCTCTCCACCCAGGGGTTAAAATGGGTACCTGTGAGGGTCAATGGCCGGTACTGTGCCAGCTGCATGATTGCGCCATATCTTAGCAGTGCTCAATATCGTAGGCGAATGACTCGGGCAGTAAATGTACAGTCGGCTGCGCGGTCCTTCGGACTGATAGTAGACTATAACTAGGTACTTTACTTCTCATATAGAACCTATTTTGCGGTATCTGCGTGTACAGTAGTGAAATTTTGATAACCATTCTGCACTGGCATAGACTCAATAATCAATAATTCCAATGTTCCCACAAACAAAAAGACATAAAACATTTTCCATTTAAAATGCACTGTAGACCGCAAAAGTATTTGATTCAATAAACTGGAAAATAATGTTTATATTACATTTTTACCTATCTTTACCTTTGGCCCCCAACTTAAATGGATGGTCCCCTACAAGAGAGTCCAGTATGAAAAACTAAAATTTGAATGAGCACTCTTATCATGACCTACAATGGTTGCAACGACCAGTAAACTAGCCTCCTAATCAGTAAACTAGCTTCCTGACCAGTAAACTAGACCAGTAAACTAGCCTCCTGTCCAGTAAACTGGTAAACTAAACCAGTAAACTAGCCTCCTGGCCAGTAAACTAGACCAGTAAACTAGCCTCCTGACCAGTAAACTAGCCTCCTGACCGGTAAACTAGCCTCCTGACCAGTAAACTAGCCTCCTAACCAGTAAACTTGTCTCCTGACCAGTAAACTTGTCTCCTGACCGGTAAACTAGCCTCCTGACAGTAAACTTGTCTCCTGACCAGTAAACTAGCCTCCTGACCGGTAAACTAGCCTCCTGACCGGTAAACTAGCCTCCTGACCAGTAAACTTGTCTCCTGCATTCAAATGATTACATTCTTAAACTAGCCTTCATCTCTTGAACTAGCCTTCATCTTTACTTGCACAAACTGGGTCTAGTTTAACCCTTTCTTTCATATAAACTCATTTTCATGCATTTGAAAACACAGCCGTCTGATCAGGGTCGGCTCTGTTTGTTTTTGACATGATATAGATCCGATTCTGTAGTCTTTGTCTAAGCAAAAAATGTCATTAAAAAGTTAATATTATAAAACTTCAGCTAATAAATATTCATGGTGTCATAATTTTTGTACATAAATACTGAACAGGGATAGGGTTAAAGTAGAGCATTTGAAAAGATGATTAATCCATGCAGTCAAATTGACTAAAATGTTAACATAAGCACATGGACATCAGGCTTGTACTTTTTGTGAATTAGGATTGGCCTTGTCCCTTATGAATATTTAAGTAAGACATAATGACTATTCATTAGCTGACTTTTTATCATGGTGAATCAAAACAGGACTTTCATAGACACAAATCTATGCTATCCCATAAGCAAACAGAGAACACAGTGATGAGACGACTCCTGTAGCACCCATCTGATCTGGGTCTGCTTGTAAAGATGTGAAACGGTCTTCTAATATGAAAAGGGTTAAAATAACATCATTAATCAAGCTATGCATATTCTGAATAGTATTTACAAACAGCTTGTATTCAGATGAGATGCCAATTAACCCTCTCCTCCATAGGCTATTTTTAGACCCAACCTCTTTGAATGAATCTACCCAAAAGGAGCATTAGCTAGAGAAAAGGAAATTTTCAGAATTTTTGTAAATAGAAACCATTATATAGGAGCAAATGCTCTATTTATCACAATAGTTTTAACAGGTGACTTATACAGAGGCGTAGAAAGGCGTATTTATGGAGGAAAGGGTTAAAGAACAGTCTCAGAGCTACAGATAAACATTCATACTCAAGTACTAAAACCCTATGTTGTGATCACTGTTTAGAATCGTCTCTTCAAGACAATTGTAAAGAATGATCACAACATAGGTTTAGTGGAGAAATGAAGAAGTTATTCTTTAACCCATTCCCTCATAGATACCTCTTTGAATAAATCTACTGAAAAAGGAGCATTAACTAGAGAAAAGGAAAAAATAGAATTAATAGAGCATTTGCTCCTATAGGAGCAAATGCTCCATTTATCATAATGGTTTCAACAGGTGACTTTTACAGAGGCGTAGAAAGGCGTATTTATGGAGGAAAGGGTTAACATGTTTTAATTTATGCATCTTATTTATGCTTCTTATCTGGACCCCTGCAGTCTTATCAGGATCAATGCTGTCTGACACTAGGTTATTTACCTGATAGAGACGTCTTTTGATACCCCTGCAAGCAGAGAGACCCAGATCCAATAGGAGCTGTCTAATCAGGGCCTGTCCCGTTTGTTTATAAAATAATAAAGATCTGCTCCTACAGTTTCTGCCGTGGTCAACAATTCTCTTCATCATGACTGTCATTATCCATTTCCCTGATATAAACACTTTTTCACACCTTTGCAAACAGAGTAGACCTGATCAGATGGCTCCTATAGGAACCATCTGACAATGACATCATGAATATTAATTAGATAAGGTTAACATTAATGATTTCATTATGAAGGTTTAGAAGAAGCAGTTAATATCTGCATTCATATGTTCACTAGATCTTACATGAATATTCATTAGATAAAGATTTGATGAATCAGATGTATGTAAAACTTGCAACAAATCCAAACATATTCTTTACAGCAAGATACTTCATAGATAAGTCTTTTAACGTCTTCCCTGTACTATGTTTATTACAAATTTCGATACCTACTGAATATTCATGGACAAAATAGTTGTAACGAATTATGGATGTTTGAACTCAGTGTTGCCATTTCAGAAAGTAAAGAAACAGATCTTTCAAATTCCATTAGCAAACACAGCAGACCCTGACCAGACGGCTTCTATAGGAGCCTTCTAATCTGGGTCTACTCTGTTTGCAAATGTGTGAAAACATGTTTATATGAAGAAAAGGGTTAGCCCATTCCCTCATATTGGTGACTTTTGACGACTCTATAAAAGTCACTTCTTATAGGAGCAAATGCTCTATTTATCACAATGGTTTCAAACTACAAAATTCTAAAAAATTTCCTTTTCTCTAGTAAATGCTTCTTTTCGGTAGATTTGTTCAAAGAGGTTGTATCTAAAAATGGCCTATGATGTAATGGGTTAATGTCTCCAGTAAGAGCTCTCTGATCAGTGTCTGTCCTGTCTCCAGTAAGAGCTCTCTGATCAGTGTCTGTCCTGTCTCCAGTAAGAGCTCTCTGATCAGTGTCTGTCCTGTCTCCAGTAAGAGCTCTTTGATCAGGGTCTATCCTGTAAGAGCTCTCTGATCAGGGTCTGTCCTGTCTCCAGTAAGAGCTCTCTGATCAGTGTCTGTCCTGTCTCCAGTAAAAGCTCTCTGATCAGGGTCTGTCCTGTAAGAGCTCTCTGATCAGGGTCTGTCCTGTCTCCAGTAAGAGCTCTCTGATCAGGGTCTGTCCTGTAAGAGCTCTCTGATCAGGGTCTTTCCTGCTTGCTTCGGAAATATGTGTACCTGTACTATCAACTGAATTTCTGCATGGCTAAAATTTCCTGTGTTTGTGTGCAATTACAAAAAATAATTTTCATTAATATTCATGATATCATTGTTTCTTCAATTAATTCATGAACAAACGAGTTAAGCTCTTGATCTTCAAATGGCAGGGACAAAAAGGCACAGTCTTCCCTTTACCTTCAAACCAGTCTTCATTCTCATATCTCTGTTCAGCTTCCACGTCAGTGTCCAGTATTTCTAGGTACTGAGAAATGATGTGCACCTTTTCAGGCGCATCTTCCCCTGCAAGCAGATTCCGAATCTGGTCAGCCATCTCATTTTTCTGTGAAGCATTGTAAAACTTACTCAAAGCCTCATGTATTAGGGCCCCAGCTGAAAAAGAAACACCAACATTATCATACTTCACAAACATGTTAACCCATTCCCTGTTCTATATTTAGGCCAATTTTCAGTACCTACTACAGATCTATCAAATTATAATAGCAAACAGAGTATACCCTGATCTGGGTCTACTCTGTTTGCAAATGCGTAAAAACATGTTTGTATGAGGGAAAGGGATAACCACATGTAAGACATTGTTCAAAAACGTGTTACAAAAACCTTTACTCCATAAATACGCCTTTCTATGCCTTTGCAAACAGAGTAGACCCATATCAGATGGCTCCTGTAGGAGATCTCTGATCTAGGCCTGCTCTGTTTGCTTATGGAATAATACAGATCTGATTCTATATTTTCTGCTTTGACAAAAATTTCATGTTTATTTGCCAATTTTGAAAATGAGTCAATCTAGTATTTCTGATGCCATCTCTTCTTAAATGAATATTCAGGGATTAAAGAATTAACATTTTTGTAATGCCATTTAACTTCTTGCATACAAGGTAATTTTGTTGTCTACTCAACTGTCATCTGTCTATTATTTTCTTTCAATTTTTTTTTGCAGAAGTTGACAGTGAGTGACAAACAGTTCGGATCTCAGATTGGATCTTATGTTTTGTTGGGCCTGATCTGGATCAAAACTGTTTGCATAGGTCACAGAATTTGATTGCCTGACTTAAGTACAAATGTATATTACATGAGAGATCAAATAAGATGTGTAAGTAAAAACATTTTCAAGAATAACTTCTGTATTTCTCCCCTAAACCCTATGTTGTGACCACTCTTCAGAATCGTATTGAACAGACGATTCTAAAGAGTGGTCACAACATAGGGTTTGCTGGAGAAATGACGATTTTAGTATTTGGGTAGGCAGAGTCATCTGTTGTTCTGAAACATATTGATCTAGCCACTTCATTAGGGTCATTTAAGAAACTAAAGAAACAAATCTATCAAATTACATAAGCAAACAGAGCAGACCCTGATCAGATGGCTCCTCTAGGAGCCATCTGATCTGGGTCTACTCTGTTTGCAAATGGGTGAAAACATGTTTATATGAGGGAAAGGGTTAAATACTACCCATTGAAAGCTTACCCCCTCCCCATTTTTCTCCTTTCTTCAAGAACACAAGGACAGTCTGTGACGGAAGCTTCTTAAAGAATGCATCACTGTCAACCACAGTACCATCATCTTCCAAAACAACAGTCACAGTCTTAGGGTCAATCTGAATCAAAAGAAACAATTTGTGTTACATGTATTTACTAGCACTATAAAACTATAAATTTAGGCTATTACTTATTTACAGTAAGAATATTTCACCATGTTACATTTGGCGCCCAACGTAAACAAAATAATAAGTGTACATGTAAGTGTAAGAATAAGAAACACATGGATTGAATTTGTTCTTTGAGTAAGAATTCAGGACAAATTCTTTTGTAGAGTGGGTGTGTGTTGCCAGGTACAGATTGTGGCGAAACAGTTGACAAGCTTAGGCTGTGTGGCTTGGTAGCCCAGTCGGTAGAATGTTGGCATTGTAAGCCAAAGGCACCGACTTCGAGTCCCAGTTGAGTAACAACTTTTTCACCATGTTACATTTGTATCAAATCTCAGAAGATTATCAGAATAGTATGATGATTGAAACTACCTTGAGTGGTGATAGTTCCAGCACAACCAATTATGCAATACAGTACCATCACTACGGCATTGTAGGAAAGAGTGCTGGCCTTAACCCATTCACTCATATTGACGACTTTGTAAAAGTCACTTTATGAAACCATTGTGAAAATCACAATGGTTTCAAACTACAAAATTCTAAGTTTCCTTTTCTCTAGTTAATGAACCTTTTCGGTAGATTTATTCAAAAAGGATGTATCTAAAATGGGTGTAGGACAAAACCCCACTAGGACGTAACCCCATAGTACAATTCCCCACTAGGACCAAACCCCAGCAGGACAATACCCCACATGGACAAAACCCCACTTTAATAAAAATTATGTATTTAATTAAGGATTTATATATACAAATGGCACTTCATAGCAATAGAAAGGGAGAATAAAACATACAAGAAAAGAAATAAGTATAAATATTTAATTTCAATGGGAATAAAAGTAATAAATAACTATGTTGTTAAGCATATGGTAATATGGTAATAACCTGATTTTCACTAAAAGCATAAGTTGTATTATCACAAGGAGGATATTTTAATATCTTTTTACAAACAGAATAGATCCAGATCATACAGATTCTAAAACAAAGCCATCTGATCAGGTTCTAATCTATTTGCTCACTGACAAATAATGAATATTTATTAGGTGAACCACATTCTATACAAAAAAGGCATACATGGTATAACCAAAATTAACCAATTCCTTTTCTTAACTAACAAACAGGGTAGGCCCAAATCATTTTCACAATTTTATGATCTGGCTCAACCATGTTTGCATTGGTACACTTAATATAGATTCAATAGATGTGGATAATGTAATATTAGCACATATTGCATATTATAAACTATTATAATATAACCACAATTAACTGATTCCTTTTCTTAACTTACAAACAGGGTAGACCCAAATCATTTTCACAATTTTATGACCTGGCTCAACCATGTTTGCATTGGTACACTTAATATAGATTCATTAGATGTGGATAATGTAATATTATATGGATATGGTTTGCATCAGTTTGACTGTATGCATACTTTGATGCTGGGATCATCAAAAACGGATTGATAACAAATAATGCAATTATTATATTACATATAAGTATTCCCTCCTAATCACCTTTGCTAATTTACAAGATTAAAGTCAATGTGAAAACAAACTTTCATGATTAAATAAGAAAGGTGTGAAATTTAAAGACTATCCAACCAATCAAGCTTTTAATGACTATCACAGTGAGTAAAGTATTTGTCATTAAAGAAGAAAGATGCGAATTTAAATACTTTAAAGAGAATAAGGTGTGAAATCATTAATAAAAGAATTTGCTGTATCAAAGTTTTCAGTACAATGCCATGTATAATCCTGTTTAATTAATTGTATGTATAATTAACTTTGATACATCTAAAAACACATCACACATTCAATCAGTAGTTTAGTCTAATCCTCTTTTACTGAATTTAATATATAATTATGACTATTGAACATTGATACCGCTAAAAACAATTATATTAAAAGTAAAATTAACTATGAATGCATTCTTTATTTATTCATAATTTTGACCTAATTTTAAATATGCTTTAACTTTTATTTTTATTTGCAAATTGTAACTTTAAATTTGAAAATCAGGGGTGGCGAAATCTAATTTTGGATGACTTGTCCGTTTTTGTTAAAAGGTATTTCCAACTTGTCCGTATGATGAATTAATAACAAAAACATATAAAATTTCACTTGTCCGTTATGGGTTTGGGACAACACGGACAATACGGACGTTTGATTTCGCCATCCCTGAAAATGTAAAGATCTTGTTTGGAATTTATATTCTGATTGAGTGTTTCTTCTTCAAATTATCTAAACATTGATTTATAACCCAATTATGTTAACATGTGGGGTTTTGTCCGCCTTGACACATTTGGCAGTGGGTTTGTGTCCTATGGGGTTTTGTCCTGTGGGGTTACGTCCTAGTGGGGTTACGTCTAGATACGATAACGTAGCTCTATTCCTAAATAGAAGTGTAAACTGGACGCTATGCCTGCGGGGTCATTTAAGTTTCATATATCCTCCATTTCTGTATAAAAGTAAGGTAGATGCGATATCGTAGGAATAGAGCTACGTTATCGTATCTAAAAAGTAAGGCTACTTTTATATTGTGTTAGTTTTATACCTCAAGTTTTTTACATCCCTTTTGGACCAGTTCGTCAAACGTTTTGGCTGTGACACCGATTCGTTTTTCTCGCTTTGCGTCTTGAATTTTATATGCCCTCATTCCTAGATTAAACAAAGCCAGAAATTTGCTAAACATCATATAACAACAAAACTTTTACAGACAGGAAGTGCCCACTCTTTGTCTGTCGGCCATTTGTAAACACTTCATTTCCTTTTCCCGCTAAATTTCAATGTATTGTCAGGCAAAAGAAACTTTTATCGGTACCTTGTACGTACGTAATGTCACTAATTTCCGTTTATTTTTAGCGCACCAGAACACTAGTTACATTGTATTTACTTCGTGTGTTCAGGATGAGCTTTTGTGATCTACAAATTATGCCCCTGGGGTCAAAATTGGCCCGCCACAGGGATGACAAGTTTTCTATAGAAACATATAGTGAAAACTTTGAAAATCTGGAAGGTTCTCAGCTTTCATATTTAAACACATAGCCCCATGTTCAGGTCCTCTATTAAAGTTATATAAATTATGCCCCTGTGACCCTCTTGTTTTCTGAATATAAGAACTATTCTAATATTTTCGAGTAATCTGGTTGCATATGCAATGATCATGATTACACAGAGTGATATATCAAATATTGCATGGCATATATATATATAGACCATGCAATGTACGCGTCCCCACCATACCGGTAAATATACCACAACTTACCAAGATACTACCAACTTACCAAGATAAGTTACCAACTTACCAAGATACTACCAACTTACCAAAATAAGTTAACAATTAACTTACCAGGATAGATCTACCAACTTACCAAGATAAGTTACCAACTTACCAGGATAATTAAGTTACCAATTTACCAAGACACTAACTTACCAAGCCGTAACCCTTAATTAATCTCATGGGTTATAGTCAAAACGTACCCAAGGTCAAAACGTACCCAGGTCAAAACGTACCCAAATGGAGTCAAAATGTACCCACCTATTGGTCAAAACGTACCCAATTTCAAATTATATGTATGTGTGTATTTTCTTTTTAAAAAGCAATGAATATGTTAAAATGTAAAACATACATTCACATAATATATATTTAAAGAGAATGCTTCCATTTAATTTATAAAAAAGAAGTTATAAAACACACACTTTTTTCTTGCAGTGTAATTAATATTATGATTGAATATTTTTCCATTGAATGCTTAAATTCTGAAATGGAACTATCAATATATATGAATTATTAATAAGTAATGTATAAATCAATCTGACATGGGAAATACAACAAGAGCTGTCCGCTCCACTTTCTTTAGTGCTGGATAGTGTATTGGAAGTCTAAGTCAGAAAGGGGAGATAACTATAGCAAATTAATTTAAGGGTCATATGCCCTTGTAAAATTGGTCCCCCTTGTAATAGTTAACATGTATACCAAAGTTGAACCAAATATCTTGGACAGTTTCTGAGACATGGACCTGAACATAAAACTTAACCAACAATGAAAATTCTAAGTCGAAAAAGGGGCATAACTATGGCAAAATTACTTTTAGGGCTACCTAACCTTGTGAAATGGGTTCCCCTTGTGATAGTAAACATACATACCAAATATGATCCAAATATCTTTGATGGTTTCTGAGAAAAGGACTTTAACAAAAAGGTTAACCAACGCCGACGCCGACACCGACGCCGACGTATTGGGAACGTTTTGACCGGCTCCCAAGCTCATGAATACTTTTACAAAAATCTTGACTTCTATAACGGCCACTTAATTGTGTTAATTAGTTGGTATTTAGGGCAGGTGACTGCTTAAAGCAATGTGAAAGTAAAACAGATCGCTCCTATAGGAGCGTTCTGTTTTACTTTCACCTTGCTTTAAGCAGCTACCTGCCTTTAACACAAAACGCTTGGTGTAATTCAGTGGCCGTTATAGATAGGTATTACTGTAACTAAAACAATGCTTAGTCTGGAATATAGATTCTTGAAATGTTGGCCATGATAGGAACTGTAGAAATAGATATAATGATATTATTTCATAAGCAAACATAACAGACCCTGACCAGACAATTCCTACTCTGGGTCTACCCCGATTGCAAAGGAGTGAATTACGCGTTTATATGGAGGAAAGGGTTCAGTTACGCCTGCGGTAAAAAAAACCGGGAAAAGGACGAATAACGTTATTTTGGCGCGAAGTTGACGTCTTGTAATGTTTCCCATGGCAATAAAATGAATGGATCTGAAACACATCTATTACTTCGAGCTAAGAGACTGTTGCCTGTCTGTTTTGAAAAGTAAGAATCGTTAAAAATGGACAGGGCCGTATTCCTAATAATGTTGCTTCTTTCATCAAAAGGTAAGAACGTGTTCGCTGTAAAAAAAAGTCGCCAGATCATCATTACTACAATTTCAACTAGATTTAGATCTACTAAAATATTTTATAACATTAAACAAACAGCGATATTCATTACAATCACGTTTAGATCAGAGACACGTGTCTCTGTTTAGATCTATTTGTATTTAAATGCAACAATTCTGATCTCATTGCAAGGTATAGCGGTGATATTGTGATTGCCTTAACAACTTGTTAGTATTCAGATGTGAATAGCTCATCGTGACATCTGAGTCCAATCTGTTTGCCACTCGTATATATGAAGGCCAATTTGGGGAATATTAAAGGAATATTTTTGCTCTTATTGTTTTAGCTCACCTGAGCCGAAGGCCCAGGATGAGCTATTGTGACCGCGATCCGTCCGTCCTCCCGTCGTCCTGCGTCCGTCCACATTTTCAAACGACATCTTCTCTGAAACTGCTGACCCGATTTTAACCAATTTTGTCAGAAGCATCAGTGGCTAGGGGGAACGAAATATTGTTCACATTATGACACCCGGACCAAAAAATGCCTCCGCCCAAGGGCTTATCAGTTTCTTCATAGGATTTTTTTAAAATCATCTCCTCTGTAACTGTAAGGCATAGACCTTTGATATTTGGTATGTAGCATGATCTTATGGTCCTCTACAAAGATTGCTCAAATTATGATCCCCGGGCCAAATATGGCCCCGCCCTAGGGCTTATCAGATTTTCTTAGGAAAATCTTTAAAAATCTTCTTCTATGAAACTGTAAGGCCTAGCCTTTGATATTTGGTATGTAGCATGATCGTATGGTCCTCTACAAAGTTTGTTCGAAATTATGACACCCGGGCAGAAAATGGCCCCGCCCAAAGGTTTTATCCGTTTTTAAAATCTTTAAAAATCATCTCCTGTAACTGTAAGGCATAGACCTTTTGAAATTTTGTATGTAGCATGATCGTATGGTCCTCTAAAGAGATTGTTCAAATTATGACCCCTGAACCAAAAATGGCCCCGCCCATGGGCTTATCAGTTTTTTTCATAAGAAACACTTTAAAAATCCTCTTCTCTGACACTGTAAGCCTAGACCTTTGATATTTGGTATGTAGCATGATCTACTGGTCCTCTACAAAGATTGTTCAAATTATGACCCCGGGCCAAAAATGGCCCCGCCCAAGGGCTTATAAGTTTTTCATAGGAAAATCTTTAAAAATCTTCTTCTCCAAAACTGTAAGGCCTAGACCATTGATGTTTGGTATGTAGCATGATCTAATGGTCCTCTACAAAGATTGTTCAAATTATTACCCCGGACCAAAACTGGCTCTGCCCAAGGGCTTATCAGTTTTTCATAGGGAAAACTTTAAAAAATCTTCTGAAACTGTAAGGCCTAGACCTTTGATGTTTGGTATGTAACATGATCTAATGGTCCTCTACAAATATGTAGCTTTGGCTTGTGGTCTTCTGACAAGAATGTTCAACTTACGACCCTGACCTCTGGGCTAAACTTGACCCTGCCTTGGGGCTCATCAGTTTTTCATGAGAAAAATATAAAATATTATTTTTCTCTGAAACCATAAGGCTTAGACCTTTAATTAATGGCATACTTCTTTGCCTTGTGGTTCTCTACCAAGGTTGTACAAATGATGACTTCTTGGTCAAAAATGGCCCCGCCCCTGGGGTTATCTCAGGTGAACGCTTCAGGGCCCCATGACCCTCTTGTTTTCTTTTATTTATACTGAAAAAAACCCACGCCACTATCAGAGTATGACTCAGCGTCTCATCTGGATAAAAAAAAATTCCAACGGCCATCAAATGTTCACTCTATAGATTGTAGTTACGACATTTTTAGGCTCCCCGTTTTATTTTCGCCCAATCCTCGAAATGTCACCGATGTTGATATATAGATCTAACATAGTTATGGTTGAGTGAGGCACTTTTAATCTGCATCCGCTGCTTTGGTATAAAAGTACCTAGTTATAGTCTACTTTCAGTCCGAACATTTACTCCCCTGGTCATTGAGTCATTGGCCTACAATATTGAGCACTGCTAACATTTGACGCAATCATGCAGCCGCAGTACCGGCGAGTGACCCTCACATGTGATGTGAGGGTGGGAGACACGGAAAAGTGTCTCTGAAATTTCCGGGTGGGACCGGGATTTGAACCCCGGACCTCCGGACTGATAGTCAAGCGCGTTACCACTAGACCATCGCCACCTACAAATATAGATCAACATATAATATTTAGACTCGGATAAAAAAGAAGGACCACATTAAACCTATCGCATGAATATTCATGAGGGAAAATGAATATATGTACATTTGTTGTATATTAATTAGGTGATTTGTATGTCATAATCAACAATGGACATTGTTTCAGGAGATTTGCGGACGACATACGTTGCATAATCGACGCCAACGGACAACAGACAATGCACAACGAACTCTAACGGACATCGTACGATGCAGGACGGACGTCTGACGATGCAAGACGATTGCCAACGAAAAACGGGCGATGCGTAACGAATGTCGACGGACAGCATACGATGCAGGGCGGCCTACGAATGACAACAAAGATGCAAGAAGAACGGACGCCGATGGACGACAGAGGATGAAGGACTGAAGGACGACGGACAATTCACCATCTGTTAGTTAGACTGAAAACGACAAAATTTTCAATGTAATTTCAAAGAAGGTGGCTTTTATTGCAGGATAAATTTGTGTTGCAGATAATTATGAAACCACTAATTCTAAATTTTCAGCAGCATTCGGTACGCGAAGGTGTTACGAATGCACAGGCTGTAAGACCATGACAGCGGAAGTCAACAGTACAGAGTGTAGTGGTCCTTGTTACACGAAGCAGTTGGGAGAAGGTAATTAACATAATTACTACCACCATCACTACTGTCACAATACTATCATCACTAGTAGCATAAATACCATCTTCACGGGTGGCACAATAACCCTCATCACTACTATCGTAATTACCGCCACCAATAGTACTATATTACCATTATCGCTAGTAGCATAATTATCAATATCGCTGGTAGCATAATTATTATTATCATTAGTAGCAAAATTACCATTATCAAACAATCAGTACTATTATAATAACCATCATCACTACTATCATAATTATCATCATCACTGGTAGCATAATTACCATCGCTGCTAGTAGCATAATTACCATCACTTCTATATAATAGCATAATTACCATCACTACTAGTAGCACTGGTAGCATAATTACCATCGCTGCTAGTAGCATAATTACCATCACTGCTAGTAGCATAATTACCATCACTACTAGTAGCATAATTACCCTCACTACTATATAGAAGCATAATTACCATCACTACTAGTAGCACTGGTAGTATGATTACCATCATTACAAGTAGCGTATTTACCATCACCACTTATCATAATTACCATCATCAATGCTTAGCATAATTACCATCACTACTAGTAGCATATTTACCTTTATCACATCATCATTAATATCATAACTACTATCGTTATATTATAATTACTATAATATCTGTATCACTGAATACTATCATCATTACTATCATAATTATCATCATCTGTACCATCATCGTTGCCATAATCAAAATTAGCAATATCACAACTATCATCGTTACCTTCATCACTACAACCATCGTTACCATCACCATCATAAGCATTAACACTACCATCATCAATATTAACATTATCATTACCATCACCGTTACCATCACCAACATTAACATTATCACTATCATTATCATCATAACTGAGTATAATAATTATCTTTATTATAATTCGAGACATCGACAATAAAACCACATAACATCATCATCATCATCGTCGTCGTCGTCGTCGTCGTCATCATCATCATCATCATCATCATCATCATCATCATCGTCATCATCATCATCACCATCATCATCATCAAACTAATCATCATCTGATCAATTTGCTTACATTGTCGTCTGCTCCAGTATTTCCCCCATCCCAGTTCATGTCATACACACACTATGACGTCACACATGTTAGATCCGGATGAGGTTCATGGTTACTTGCGGTCTGATCTGGATGCACACTGTTATCACAAATTCCCATGTACATATCTGATTATTTAATGCAATACTCCAAAATAACAATATAGCGAAGTATACATTTAACCTTTAGCATGCTATGGGCGAATGAGTGAATATCTGTGCAAACAGTTTGGATCCAGATGAGACGCCGAGTAACTCGGCGTCTCATCAGGATCCAAACTGTTTGACACCCTGGTTGCATTTTGGTTTACATGTTGATTATAGCTTGAATTTTAAAAATGTAGTACGTGAAAAATTCTGTAAAAATAATTTGCTCAGCAGGCTGAAGGTTAATCTACCTCATTAACCCTTTACCTGTTGAATATTCATGTAAGTAATAATGACATCATTAATATGTATTAGGTGATGTTTTATAATGGTATATGTACACCTGAATGCCTGGTATTGGTAGTAACTGTCAGATGTATTATAACTTCATAAACAGACAGATCAGACCCTGATCAGACGGCTCCTACAGGATCACAGGAGCCGTCTGATCTGGATCTTTACTGTTTGCAAACGCCCGAAAGAGTATTTTTAGGAAGGAAATGTTTAAGAGGCCAGTGGTACGTGCACACACTGTTTAAATGCAACCCTGGGACACCGTCCTATATACAACGTACATGCAAGTTGTTTGTTCCATTTTCTGATTTTCCAGTCTCTTTTCTTGGTATTCAAGTGGGCGCTAATTTGTTACATCCTGTATGAATTTTGTGAGGATCTTGAACTGTTAAACCCTTCACCTGATATGAACGTCCTTTCACGCCTACGCAAACAGAGAATACATAGATCAGACTCCTTCTGCAGGAGCAGTCTGGTCGCGGTCTGATCTAGTTGCTTATGCAATGAGACATGTCTGATTCTACAATGTTTGGCATTGCAAAAACGCCTTGTATCAATATGACATTCAAAACAATTCATATATAATTGATTAATTAACCTTTTACCTGATATAAACGCATTGAAATCACGCCTTGCAAATACAGTGAGTAGACCCAGATCAGACGTCTCTTACAAAAGTATTCCGTTTACTTATACATGTAAAATAATATTGATCTGATTCAACAGTTTCTGCTATGATTTCCGAACATTCGAATATTCGTTCCCATCGTTAGACTAGATTATTGGGCTGATAAATATCAATGACGTCATTCTTTCTAGCATGAATATTCATGAAGTAAAGAGTTAAACTGCACCAATTGTCGGCCCGCACTAGACTCATAATAAATACAGTGAAACCCCTTTAATGCGACCATCAAAAAGAGATACACTTCGAAGCTACGAGGCCCGTGGTAGCTTAATGCAGGGGCGAAAGTTATGCAGAAAACTCCCATAGGAGCTTTCTGCATTACTTTCATTCTGCATTAAGTAAGCACATCCTTATAAAAACAGAACTATTTATTTGTCAAGTGGTCGCATTAGAGGGGTCTTCCCGTAGATCTACTCCATTTATTTTCAATATGGTTGCAAGGAATGTAATGAGGTCTGCGACTAAAATTATTGTTATACAGTAAAATATAAATAATGCGAAATTATAGTACATCTATATAATTAAGACCCTTTTAAGCAGGTTGTCACTTTCTATATGATGTTCACCCTGCATTAAGTTGACACTTGTCTTAAAGATCGATATTAATACGTGTTTGTGTGTTCGAATGATCGATGTTTTACTGCATTAACTCATTGCCTCATAGGCTATTTTTAGATACAACCTCCTTGTTTAAAATCTACCGAAAAGGAGCATTAACTAGAGAAAAGGATATTTTTAGAATTTTGTAGTTTGAAACCATTGTGATAAATAGAGCATTTGCTCCTATAGGAGCAAATGCTCTATTTATCACAATGGTTTCACAAAGTGACTTTTACAGAGTCGTGAAAAGTCGTCAATATGAGTGAATGGGTTAAGTTGCAACTATCTCCAGGATATGTTAGTAATACCCAAGTAGTGATAAGCACTGACTATGTCACGGCTGACTCACGTGTTCTCTGTTTAACCAAATAGTAAACAACATGTGAGTACATGCATGACGTCATCATAAAAAAGGGTACGTGCATTTATACTTTATAACCGGAATTTTTAATAAAGAAGAATTCAGGTCGTTTTAGGCAATGTCTGCTGAATGCACGATGACAGTCATGCAGAAAGCTTCTTTTGGAACTTTCTGAATACCTTCACTCTGCCTTAAACCCTTTCGCTGCCAGTGCCGAACCTGTGATTACCTATGTAAACAGTTTGGATCCAGATGAGACGCCGAGTAACCCGGCGTCTCATCAGGATCCAAACTGTTTGTTACTGTTACTACGTTTTCGAAACAAAAATGAAGAAAATCAAAAGAATGAAAATTGTAGCAGACGACAAAGTTAGCAGACAACAAAGTTTGACAGCGAAAGGGTTAAGCTGCCACCTGTCTTTAACACTTTCCTCCATAAATACGCATTTCTTCGCCTCTGTAAAAGTATCTTTTTGAAACCATTGTGATAAGTAGAGCATTTGCTCCCAAGGAGCAAATGCTCTATTTATCACAATGGTTTCAGAACTATAAAATTCTAAAAAAAAAACATTTTCTCTAGTTAATGCTCCTTTTCGGTAGATTAATTCAAAGAGAGTGTGTCTAAAATAGCCTATGAGGTAATGGGTTAAGACCGGCATTCATCAATACGAGTTTGAAGGTTGTCATATATGATCCAAACTTATCGGACACACTGATCGGTTTTAGAAAGAATTGGAGATTTTTTTTAATTGAGGTGAACGGAATGTTCAAGCATTGTGCTCGAAGATGTTACGACTGCATATGTTTCAAGACCTTGAAGACAGCAATCAACAAGGCGGAATGCTATTGTGTTTATTGCATGTACCCGTGTGAAGGTCATCATCATCATCATCATCATCATTATCGCCGCCATCGTCATCATCAGTAACAGCAGCAACATTAGCATATTAAGTAACATCAGCATCGAATCGGTTATCATCATTATAGATCTTATAATCATAATGACCATAATCTATATTTCATTATCATCACTTCATTATCATCATGGTCGTCACCATTATTATTATTATT
Source organism: Azorinus chamasolen (assembly GCA_963576725.1). Classification (NCBI taxonomy): domain Eukaryota; kingdom Metazoa; phylum Mollusca; class Bivalvia; order Cardiida; family Solecurtidae; genus Azorinus; species Azorinus chamasolen. The sequence goes on from OY755249.1 coordinate 30,062,205, forward strand.
ATTTTCACGGCCATCATTATTATGTTTGACATCATAATCATTCTTATCAATAATCTGATTGATAAGAAATGCATCGAACCGCAAGTGCTTACTGTACAAGCAATCTTCGCGCAGTGTCCTTCAAATTAATCACCAACCTCCGTTATATTTTCAGACGTCGAGCGGCATTGTTCCCTGGCCACAGAACTCGTGCTTTACCCAAATATCCCGTGCTTCCTCGCCATGGAAAATGCCGAAGAATTCACAATGTGTTACTGCAACACCGACCTTTGCAATAACGGGTTCAAGGTCACATCGTCTGTTACCATAACAACGATCATCGGTCTATCCATTTGGAAATTATTTACATTGTAATTTCTCTTTCATAATGACAGACTTGAAGTGGAAAACAAAGTTTTGGTAATAAGTACATTAATACCGCTCTATTGTGACAGCCAAACAAGTCTAAAAGAGGTATATAAGCTGGGTCTTGAAGGCAAGTAGTTGCTTAACCCAGGACGAGCGTTATACAGAAAGCTTCTATAGGAACTTTCTGCATTACTTTCGTCCTGTATTAAGCAACCAGCTACTTTAAAAATTAGTCATGTTTATTTATTTAACCCATTCTCTCTTACGCCTCTGTAAAATCTATTGTGATAACTAGAGCATTTACTCAATAGCAGCAAATGCTCTATTTATCACAATTGTTTCATAACTACTTAATTCTAAACTTCTCCTTTCTATAGTTTATGCTCCTTTTCGATGGATTAATTAAAAGAGGTTGGGTCTAAAACTAGTCTAGGAGGGAATAAGTGAACGGTCGCATTAGAGAAACCGCACTGTACACTTTAACCATGGTAAAAGTATAATCCACTCTGTGAATAAGACCATGGATCTTTCCCAGTAACCCCTTGTCCCGTGAGTAATCAAGAAAGACAGAATGACTGTTTTGACAACATTATTATAATGTATATTATAACCAAATGCAGTTACACTCAGGCGTAAAGTATAGATATATAATTTACGATATGTTGCGAGTAGCCATTTTGTATAAACTGATAATAAACGAGCCTTGGAAAATGTTTGCGAGCCTCTAATACCGAGCCCGGCTAGCTTAACCCTTTCCCTCATGTAAACGTGTTTTCACGCATTTGCAAACAGTGTAGACCCAGATCAGACGGCTCCTAGAGGAGCCGCCTGATCAGGGTCTACTCTGTTTGCTAATATAATCTGATAGCTCTGATTCTTTGCTTTCTTAAATGTCTACAATGTTCCATCTTCCATATTTCTTTACAACTATTTTGTTAATGAATATTCAGTAGGTATTGAAATTTGGAATAAACATAGAACAGGGAACCAGGGTTAATACCATTTTCCCAGACGAGTTCAATATCTATTTGTACAAATTGACTACGAGCATCATAATATTTTTATTACACAACTTATTTCGACGTAAAATGCCGTTTTGACAGCTCCTACATGTAGACAATCATGTATTTCTACATGACATCGTGGTATTTCTACGAGACGTTATACATGTACAGCTTGTATGTATAATAAATGCAAATAAACTGTAGTTAATTAATATTTTTAGAGTAATTAATGTTTTCATGAATATTCACCAGCTAAAGGGCCAAGCTGCTTCAAACTGTCCGCTACACCAAGCAGACAACTGTCCCTGACTCGCATTTGCAAACAGCTTAGATCAAGGTGAGATACTGGAGTAACTCGGCGTCTCATCTGGATCTAAGCTGTTTGACCCTCTGTCAACAGTTTCTCAAATGATTGAACGACTCGGAAGTCAGTGAAAATTTCAGCCATTCAGAAGATGGGGTAGACATTGTGTGTTTGTTTCAGCACGAGAATTGTTTAATAATGCTGTGACTTTTCTGGCGTACGTGTATATGTACAACTTATTTAGCAATTACACATGGAATGTTGCTTTAAAAAATAATGAGATAGTCCTGGGTTCATGCTTATAAACCTTTTAGCTGAGTCTGAGTTCGTTCTCAAGTTTTTGACCAATCAAAAGCTTTAGAACTCAAATCCGACCAATCAAAAGCTTGAGAACGAAAATAGACTCAACTAAAAAGCTTTACAAGCATGGACCCAGTTTTCTCGCTTCTCAGTCGTGCTAGATAAGCTGGGTTACTAAAAATAGCCGTACTAGAAATCCTTATCTAGAACACCCCGTGACTAGTGTATTCATACGCGCGATTGGGTAAAATCAATACAAGGGAAGGACTTCTTACAGAATTATACCAACATTTCTATAGGCAACAACCTTATGAATTGAAATTAATTTAAGTAATTAGCACGAATATGAAAATCTATTTATCATATAAACACTTTAAAAGCCTATTTAATTAACCGAAGACGTTGTTTTGTAGTCACTCAGTCATTTATATTTACGCCAAAATGTAACGTTTGTGGTTGTCATAACAAATGACGTCATTAGAGGGTTAAAACACGTTTTTTCGGGCAATAACATTTACAGTGTCCCGAGGGACTGTTGTTGGCCCGAGCCCGAAGGGCGAGGGCAACAACATTCCCGAGGGACACTGCATATGTTATTGCCCGAAAACAAACGTGTATTAACGCTATTCTTGCATAAAACCAATTTTCTGCTCTCCTGCGTCAATTTAATTCTTCAAAATACAGGCAAAACAACGGCAGCAAAACTATACACTTCTTTGACACTTCGGCGATGTATGCTGTTTCTGGGCCACTGTTTTCTTTTCGACGTCAATTCATGATTGTATCAATTACCGTTAACACGGAATTTCATTCAATATGTCTATCACTAAAAACAGTCCATTGTCGGTGCTCCTGGAAATACCCACAACCCGACGTTCACCTAGCTTAGGTCAAAACGCTGTAGCATTCGCGTCCATTGTTTACCTTAGGCCCTTAAAGACATTCCCTTGGCCGGCTTGGGTCTTTACAGCTAACCTGTGAAAAAGCATGCGGCACATGGTAACAGCTATAGCAGTCTGCCTGTCAAGAACCACTGGAGCGTTCCATGTGAGGCCCGTCTCTTACATTTGATGATTTGGAAATGATTAGATTGTCACTAATGCAGTATATGATTTTATTTTTTATTATGCTCCCTGAAACTATAAGAAGGAGCATATAGGCCCCGCTTTGTCCGTTCGGCCTGTGAAAGTCTTCTAAAGTGCTCAACCTACATTCATGACACTCCACATACAAATATATCTCATTGAGATCAAGTGCAGGGTGCAGGGGTTAAATTATAACTTTCTGAGCAGTATTTACATATTCTGATAGACCTTGTTGGGAGAAAAGGCAGCTGTGTCCAAGGATAATAACTCTAAAATGGATTCTAATGCAGGCCAAATGTCCAGAGTTTTATCTCTGATATACATAAGCGCTCAGGTTTTTTTAATGTATTTAATCCTTATAAAATATTCATCTGCTAAATTGCTTGTCTGCTTCAAATGTGAAAGTGCTTCATAGTTTGTAAAGATTTGTGAAAATGTTGTCTGTCAAATAGCTTGGATCCAGATAAGATGCCGGGTTACTTGACGTCTCATCTGGATCCAACCTGTTTTCATATGGCCCTTTGTTTGTTAGTGGTAGGCTTCTTAAGGGTTGAACTTCTATTGGGTTCTGACCAACAATGGTCTTTTGAGTGTGTTCCCCTTGACTAATTGTATGTCAGGGCCTCTCTAGACAGAATGAGACGGCTTGCCATATTTTGCACACTTGTATCATGCTTTTACTGTTATTTTCACGCCTATTGAGAACAATGGGGGGGAATCATTGAATGGACCTGGGTAATGTCTTTAATAGGTATGATTAAAACCGGTCAACAACAGCGCGTGAGCACGAGAATCGCCTTGTTAACTACAACAGCACGTTTTATGCAAGAATTTGGTGTCACGCCTAAAGTTATGCTGTGGTCTGTTGCTATCAGATATGGAAGTCGTATTACGCAATGTAAAGTAGTACTTCACAAATTCGTTTGTTTTCTTGGTTTTAGGGCGTATTTCAGCGAGAAAAATGATCAAGCATGGGATTTGTTAAAGCCGTGGGGGGGGGGGGGGGGGGGGGGTGAGTTCTATACCCTCGGTTGGTCTGTTCCTATTGGAAACTCGCTAAAGCTCGTTTCCGACTGGAACAGACCAACCTCGGGTATAGAAACCCCCGTCTTTAACAAAACCCGTGCTTGATTCTGTTAGTCTTGTCATTCTATAATGTAAAAAATATAATTTACCTTTGTGTATCATTCTTGTCGTTTTCTTTTCAATTTCATAACCCCTTCGTCTCGTGGATACACCCTTAACGTCTTTGCAAGCTGAGTAGACCAGTTAATACGAGAAGACTCGTGTTAGTTCTTCTGTTTCAAACTTTTCAACGCATATTTGTTTACAAGATAAGGAGTTGCTCTTAGTTTTTGTTGTTTTTTGGTAATTTATTAAATATGAATATTCATGCAAGAAATAAGGACAACATTTATATTATTTATATTATTATTTATAATGGCACATGTACACATGAAAGCTTGGTAATGGTATCAGATCTAGATATCGTTTTATACAAACTAAGACCGATCCCGATCTTACGGCTCCTATATTAGCTGTCTGATCTGGGTCTATCCTGTTTGCAAAGGCGTCGAAAGGCGTACAGTAAAACATCTCTATAACGGCCAATAAAGTACATCAACATCAAATATGTTGTGTTAAAGGCGGGGCTGCTTAAAGTAGGATGGAATTAAAACAGAACGCTCCTATAGATAGGAGCGTTCTGTTTGACTTTCACCTTGCTTTAAGCAGTCACCTACCCTAATACCAACTGATTAACACAATTTAGTGGCCGTTATAGAGAGGTTTTACTGTATGCATGGAATAAATGGTTAATTATATAGTATATTTGGTTTGAAAGGGTATAATTTGCGAGAGGATTTTAACCCTTTCAGTGCCAGCATTGTCGTCTGCTTGACACAGTTTCGTCTGCTTCAAGTATATTTGTGGGCGCTTGATCAATTTCTTTATAAAGTAATAAACACAGCGTCAAACAGTTTGGATCCAGATGAGACGTCTCATTTGGGTCCAAACTGTTTGCATATGATATCGCAGATCCGTCTTCATGTCACTGAATGGGTATATGATAAACAGTGCATACCCTAATCAAACTATTTGCAAGGACCAGTATATACGTTTCCAAGGGATTGTCACTCGTATGAAGGGAGAAGTACTTATACAGGACCTTACTGAATCTTTATCCTGTTGTCAACAAAAACTTCTCCACAAACTGTCTCATTTCTTCTTTTTTTAGTTATCTTTTTAAAGCAATTCATTAAAAACCATTGACCTGCTACTGCTTTTATTCCGGGTCAGAAGATTTGACACCGATTATGTCAATGTCTTGCCTGGACCCCTGTTATCTGACTCCCTGTTTATCTCTACGAAGATCTTGCCGCATAGAATACGAACATGTAAACGGTTTAGCTGTTGATGTCACGTGTGTGATTATCTATGAAAACTGTTTGGATCTAGATGAGTCGCCGGCGTCTCGTGAGGGTCCGGAGTGTTGGATATTGTGTTCATAATTTTGAAATAAAAAGTGAGAAGATTGAAACAAATAATTGTAGCAGACGACAAATTTTGCAGACGACAATAGTTGGTAGCGAAATGGTTAAAGCGAAATGAATCACTACGGAAAGTATTTCGTGACATACTAATCACTGTTCATGAGATACTAATTTCCGATGGCTCGACATTTGGCCTTAACCCTTTAAAAGTTAATTGTTCAAAGTGGAACGACATATTACTGCTTAAAGCTGTATCCTGTTCATAGTGTTGCAAATTTTGCGTTACAAAATGATTTTAGATTTGGAATCTATGTGACTAGACACTTACCTAGTTCTAAAGAGCGTGACAACCAATACTTCTTACAGCCACGTGATACGGAGAGGCACCAGTGACACAAATTACTTAACAGTCCTCATATGAATCGAAAGCAATTCGAGGGCTTGGTGCAAAACTATTGTAACTCTCACTTTGTGAAGGAGTTACAATAGATTTGCACCAATACCTCGAAATGAGATTTATTCTTTTATGTCAATTATTACACAATTGACATCCTCTTTTTCGCGTTTGCTTTACACTTTAGAATAAGAAGTTAAGCCGAACATATCCGTTGATTTCCGTTAAAACTGATGAAGTTTTCCGTGTCTTAAAATGTCGGCGGTTTTCTAAGGATTTAGCAGTATTCACATAGTATTAATATTTAATTTAGCTGAATACAAATATAATGTAAAAAAAACTGGGATGTAAGCACAAGTTTAATGATATGAATTATGTGTAGAACTCTTGGTGGTAACTGGTGTACAGTAGAACCTGTCTTAAGTGCCCATCAAAAGAAGTCCACGTATGGGTGTGTTAGGCAGGTTTTAACTTAACGAAGGTCAAACGTACATTAAGCATTCACTTGCATTATAGACTCATATGTTCAACAAATAAGTGGTCGCTTAAGACAGATTCTACTGTATACGAAAAATAGAATATAACTTTATGAGATATACTCCATTCCGCTGTATGGAAGGCCATAAGTGCTAGAGGATTTTGATTGACAAACAGTGATAGTCTGATCGAAAGGCTGCCCTATGAGCCCTCTTATCTTGTTCTGCACTGTTTGAAAATGAAATTACACTTGTTTCCCGTATCCATATGATTTAATGTGCTATTGGCGAATCGACTTTGCCACTATCAGGATCATGGTTAGAGTATGGACATTGCCGCTATCAGGATTATGGTTAGGGAATGGACTTTGCCACTATAAGGATTGTGGGTAGGGAATGGAATTTGCCACTATAAGGATTGTGGTTAGGGAATGGACTTTGCTACTATTAGGATTATGGTTAGGGCATGGACCTTGCCACTATTAGGAGTATGGTTAGAGAATGGACTTTGCCACTATAAGGAGTATGGTTAGGGAATGGACTTTGCCACTATAAGGATTGTGGGTAGGGAATGGACTTTGCCACTATTAGGATTATGGTTAGGGAATGGACCTTGCCACTATTAGGAGTATGGTTAGGGAATGGACTTTGCTACTATCAGAATTATACTTAGGGAAGGGATGGACTTTATCACTATCAATATTATGGTTAGGGAATGGACTTTTCCACTATCAGGATTATGGTTATGGACTGGACATTGCTACTATCTGGATGTTTAGGGAATTGCCTTTGCTACAATGATTAGGATATGGTCGTTGCCACCATCAGGATTATGGTTAGGGACGGAATGGACTTTGTCACTACCAACACTATGGTTAGGGAATGGACTTTGCCACTATCAGGATTGTGGTTATGGAATGGACGTTGTTACTACCAGGATGTTTAGAGAATTGCCTTTGCTACAATCAGGATCAAGGTTAGGGAATAGACATTCCCACTATAAGGGTTACGGTCAGGGAATGGACTTTCCCACTATAAGGGTTATGGTTAGGGAATGGACTTTCCCACTGTAAGGGTTATGGTCATGGAATGAACTTTGCTACTATCAGGATTGTGGTTAAGAAATGGACTTTGACAGTACTATCTAGATTATGGTATGGGATTGGACTTTACTAAGAGCCATCTGATCTGGGTCTACTCTGTTTGCAAATGCGTGAAAACACATTTGTATGAAGGAAAGGGTTAATATTGGGTAAATGTTATATTGTAGTTCAGTGAGTGAGTGAGTGAGTGAGTGAATTGGGTTTTACCTGAACTTCGATATCAATACTATTGCATACAGATGCGGATCCAGGATTTCAGATTAAGGGGTGGGGGCGGGGTAGAAGTTTTTTGGAAGAATGGGCGGGGGGGGAGGGGCGTAGATTTTATGTTTATTAATATAAATAAATAGTGTTGTTAATATAAATAAATAGTGTATTGTAATACTTCTTGAAAAAGAGCTGTGTCAAAGGCAGGTGGCTGCTTAAAGAGCAAGGTGAAAGTAAAACAGAACGCTCCCATAGGACTTTTACCTTGCTTTAAGCAGCCACCTGCTCTAAATACCAACTAATTAACACGATTTAGTGGTCGTTATAGAGAGGTTTTACTGTATATAGATCTAAAATATTACTAAAGAATGTTTTGGCAATTTTAGTGCCCGGGGGGGGGGGGGGTTACGCCGGCTCCGCCCCTTCTAAATCAGCGCCTGGTATAAACAAAGAGAGCAGACCATGGTCAGACGGATCCTACATGAGCGGTCTTGTCTGGGTTTACTAGATGCAAAAGGCGTGAGCATGCTTCAAGACTATTTTAGAGTCATCGATTCCAATTTAAAGAAGAATGACAGTCTACGAGTTTTAAATAAAATATCAGTCTATATCATATTTATTTTCAAATTTGCAATAGATCGGAGCTTAAAGTAGATCAAAACCAGCAACTTAACGTTTATTTCCACGAGCGTTTAAATGTTAGAGTGTTCCTTATATGTGACTTGGGATATACAAGCTACTGAAGGCCAAGCCGTAAGCATGTACATAGTGCTAATGGCACTCCGTAGCGAAATACTCCTCAAAGCTTAACGTCATTATCCAACCGGACATGTTCTATTACGAAATTAAGGACCACTTAACACCGTCCTTGGTAAGGGCAACTTGGTTTGCATTTCTCAAACAGCTTTGATCCAGATCATACACAGAGTAACCTGGCGTATCATCAGGATCCAGGCCGTTTGCCGCTCGATCAACTGTTTAATATAAATAAAAAAAAGTTTAAGTACATCGAGTACATTGTTCTATACTTCTGAAGATGAGATTTTCAGTCGGCGATATTTTTATAACTGAATAAAGGTTACAGCTTTGCTGGGTAATATAATAAAACATTTATTAAATACAGCATCTAATGCGTATAAAGTGTGTGGTTTAGTGGATGAGAGACGTTATTTGGACATAGCAAGAACTGAACGAACCGAAATGGACGAGGGTATCAGGCTTCACTTGACACTTGTCACTCTAGTGACTTGTGTACTCGGTATGTGTTTTTGTTTCGGTATATATATCTGGTCGTCGAAATGCAAGAAAGCTACTTTTCATTTACTGGAATGGTTTCTTCTCTTTCTATTTTTGTAGAAGTGGTGTGCAACCGTGTAAACGAGTTTTATTATTTTCTTTAAAATAATGCAGATAGTGATCTTCTCTATATCATGTAAGAAAATGCATCAATGAATCAATGGTAACGATTAAAATCGACATTTAGCGACATAGCGAACACAAATTTACCCTCAGTGAACCAACTTAGGAATTTTTCAGTGATTGTTCGTAAGTAACAAACTACACCCCCAACCCCCATTTTTACAAACGGCCATTTATAGACATACAGTAAAACCTCTCTCTAACGACCACTAAATTGTGTTAACTAGTTGGTATTTAGAGCAGGTGGCTGCTTAAAGCAATGTGAAAGTAAAACAGAACGCCCCCATAGGAGCGTTCTGTCTTACTTTCACCTTGCTTTAATCAGCCACCTGCCTTCAACACAAAATAATTGATGTATTCCAGAGGTCGTTATAGAGAGGTTTTACTGTATTACCTTGAACACAGAGCAAAAGTACATGAAAAAGTACACCCCTTTTGACGGTTTATATTTAACAGTGCTCCGAACAATAGCACTTTTTTGGAAACACATAGAAGTGTTGTAGGTAGGAGGGAGTTGTTGGTAGGGACCAATGTTTCACTACAAAGGATAAAGTATAATTTATGATACGACCAGTCAAACTTGTATTAGGCTATGCATCCACAGTACTTGGTCAAAGTGGCTGCTGGATGCAAAATATCAACATTTACAGGTTATGTACATTTATTTCTACAAACTCCATGATTCAGTTTGCAAAGGATAAACTATGGCTTGAAAACACACAAAGTTTATAGTTCGAGTCATTTGCACAGGTGAACAAGGATTGAGGCATTAGAATGTGTCACGCTATGCCACGCTACCGAGCTCGACTCCCGAACGGCCAACAGTCTTTCTACCATTTCAAACCCCCATTCCTACAACAAAATACCATGAGCTGGACAACCAAATACCATAAACTGGACAACCAAATACCATAAACTGGACAACCAAATACCATGAACTGGACAACCAAATACTATGAGCTGGCCAACCAAATACCATAAACTGGACAACCAAATACCATGAGCTGGACAAACAAATACCATAAACTAGACAACCAAAATACTATGAGCTGGCCAACCAAATACCATAAACTGGACAACCAAATACCATGAACTGGTCAACCAAATACCATAAACTGGACAACCAAATACCATAAACTGGACAACTGGAAACCATGAGCTGGACAACCAAATACCATAAACTGGACAACCAAATACCATAAACTGGACAACCAAATACCATAAACTGGACAACCAAATACCATGAATTGGACAACCAAATACTATGAGCTGGCCAACCAAATACCATAAACTGGACAACCAAATACCATGAGCTGGACAAACAAATACCATAAATTGGGCAACCAAATACCATAAACTGGACAACCAAAAACTATGAGCTGGACAACCAAATACCATTGTCGAACTGGAGAACCAAATAGGCCTACCATGGACTGGAACGTCTTGTTTGAACTGCTTTCGGTACAACTTGTACATTCGAATCTGGAAGCAAATAAAAGTTTATATTAAAATAGCCAGATAGATATATAAATACTTTTATTTCCTCCGTTTACAGAAGAGCATATAAACAATACAAACACGAAATACAAACAAATCAAATATGCATATTAGAAATACAGTATAACCTCTGTTGATCGGCACCTCTCTTAACCAGAAACCTCTGTTATCCGGCACTGCTGTTTGGTCTCGGCAATTTCCGTATTCGTTTTATGTATCCAAACTCTCTCTTGATCGGAACCTCTTTTAACCGTTAACCGGCATATCTGGACAGGTCAATAAAGGCAAATTAGTGGTTTTTCACACCTCGTTATCCGGCGGTTTGCTGACCCGTGATCATTGACAAAAAGTGATTTACGTTCAGGTAGGGGATAAGTCCCGTTATGGGCCTAGGGATTGTCCTTTATAAATTTATATTATTATCGTCATTGAAAATACATGGATATACACATGTACAAAATTAACTGAACAAAATCAGTCCTATAATTAGTGAACACTTTTTACTTGTCTAATACGGCGTACATGGACACTACAAATATATGCATGTACTTGTCTAATACGGCGTACATGGACACTACAAATGTATGCATGTACAACTATGTACAATGTATTAAATACGAAGTCTAGATCTACTTCATGTCTGTGATCTAAACTGATGAAGGACTATGAGTGTACATAAGTAATGGTAACTAGATCATCTATAATTGGGTAGACAATATGATTATGTAGACAGTAAATGAAAATAAGACTTATTCAAAAATCAAGAATAAGTAACCCTTTAAGTTTTTATCAACTAGTAAGGCGGTTTAATTTTAGAGAATATTGATGATCTATTTTCATCAGAGACAGATTCTACATAGTGATAGGCCTACATGTATGAATTAATTAATATGTCTCCGATTTCCATGCCGCTATTTGAATGCATGCGATTATTGCGCAAATGTAGACAAACAAAATGGAACGGATACATTTCTCAACTGTAACACAAAATCATATGTCTGCTCATTTAAATTACGAAAACAGTTTCTACAAACTGTAGATTCCGAACTGCTTAATAAAAGGGCACTATTTAAAATACTGCTATCGCTAAAATGGTAACTTAATTATTGGGAAATCTCCCGCCTTTTGATTTTCTTCCGTTGGTCAGGAACTGTCAACAGTCATTTTCAAACACAATGATCATGTGACTAAAAGTCACGTGATTTTGGATTACTACAGGTAAAGAGGTGAATGCCAATGGAATGTAACCGAGTTCAAGAGAATGAACAGATTGCAATTTCGCGAGTTGAGAAATGAACGTGTGCGATTATGTCCGTCAGGAGTAGAAGTGTTCGGAAGAACATGTTCTACTGCATTACCATTTCCTGCCGATAAAACCAGAGGAAAGGAGTAAACTCATTACTTTCAAATTCGATAGAGTAGAAATCTATTGTACGTATCCACGAAGAACTTTCTAGTTTCTAGTAGGGCCTATACCATTTCAGTTTATGACCGCGTTCAATTGAAAAAAATTACTTCTGTCACATGGTCTTGTTCTAGAAGTGACAAATCAAACACGCCTGGAACCAATTAAACAGAACTCGTGTAAGATATTTTTTTATACTTTAATTATACTAATTATAGAAACAAATTTCTCAATTGAAATGAAATGTCTTCAATACTATTGCCGACGTTTCATTTCAATTTATTATACAGTACAGTCTACTCTCGCTATCTCCAATTTCAAGGGACCGTCAAAATTAATTGGAGATACTGTAACCATGATAGAGAATTGGAGTTATCCAAAGTCACTTACATACATTGTGTACACGCGATGTGTGCGTATGATGATACATCATACAAGTTTACTGAATTACTTGTATTGAATAAATAAATAATACAAGGATATGGAACGACATTTCATTAATCAACTTAGTGTAATGAATGCACCAAGAACATATAAAAGTAAAAGCTTGAACGATACATGTCTTGCCGAACGTGCATTTTTAGCTCACTAGAGCACAAAGTGTTCAGGGTGAGCTTTTGTGATCGCCTGATATCCGTCGGCGTGCGTCGTCCATCGTTAGCCCTTCAAAAAGACCAATTTGAGGGTCCCCTTGACCCCCTCTCTATGAAGTGAAGAACAGACCCTCTTAATTTTGAGGGTCATTTGTAAAATGTATGGGACATTTCAATAGAAAAAGAGGGGCCAGGGAAAACCCTGATTCTTCTCTGAATCTACAGGGAGGGTTCTTAGCTTTCATCTTTGGCACATAGCATCATATATTCAGGTCTTCTACAAAAGTTATATAAATTATATATATAAATTATGCCCCTGGGGTCAAAATTGGCCCGTTCCAGGGGGTGCTTTGTTTTCAATAGAAACATAGTAAAACTATGAAAACTTTCTCCTCTGGAACTGGAAGGTTCTTAGCCTGCATATTTGGCACATAACATCATGTTCAGATCCTCTACAAAAGTTGTATAAATTATGCTGGGGTCAAAATTGGCCCCACCCCTTATTTGGCACATAGCATCATGTTCTCTACAAAAGTTATATAAATTATGTCCCTGGGGTCAAAATTAGCCTGCCCCAGGGGTGGCTATTTTTCAATAGAAACATAATTAATTATAGAGATAACTTTTAAAATCTTCTACTCTGAAACTGGAAGGTTCTCAGCTTTTATATTTGGCCCATAGCACCATGATCATGTCCTCTACGAAAGTTATATAAATTATGGCCCTGGGGTCAAAATTGGCCCCGCCCCATTGTTGCCTTCTTTTCTATAGAAACATATAGAGAAAACTTTGAAAATGTTTTCCTGTAAAACAGGAAGGTTCTCAGCTTTCATATTTGGCACATAGCATCATGTTCAGGTCCTCTTCAAAAGTTATAAATTATGCCCCTGGGGTCAAAATTGGCCCCGCCCCAGGGGAATGTCAGTTTTCAATAGAAACATATATAGTGAAAACTTTGAAAATCTTATTCTCTGAAACTGGAAGGTTCTCAGCTTTCATATTTGGCACATAGCATCATGTTCAGGTCCTCTACAAAATTATATAAATTATGCCCCTGTGGTCAATATTGGCCCTGCCCCAGGGGTGGTCAGTTTGCATTAGAAACATATAGTGATAACTTTGAAAATCTTCTCCTCTGAAACTGAAAGGTTCTCAGCTTTCATATTTGGCACATACCATCATGTTCAGGTCCTCTACAAAAGTTGTGTAAATATACCATTGGGGTCAAAATTGGCCCAGCCCCAGGGTCGTCTACTTTTCAATAGAAACATACAGTGATAAATTTGAAAATCTTCTCCTCTGATTGTCTGGTGAGCAATATCTGGGCCATTCTGGACCTCTTGTCTGTAGAAACATATTGAGAAAAATTTGAAAATGTTCTCCTCTGAAACTGGAAGGTTCATAGCTTTCATATTTGGCACATAGCATCATGTTCAGGTCCTCTACAAAAGTTATAAATATTATGTCCCTGGGGTCAAAATTGGCCCCGCCCAAGGGGTGGCCAGTTTTCAATAAAAACATATAATGAGACCTTTGAAAATCTTCTCATCTGAAACTGGAAGGTTCTCTGCTTTCATATTTGGCACATAGCATCATGTTCAGGTCCTCTACAAAAGTTCAGTAGAATTTCAGAAATTTTGACAATGAATTTAAGTAAAATAAGACAAAAGTTGAGTTGGCAGGATGAGTAAAAGTTTTAGTATTTTTCCAGCCCTGACTATGCATATCTAGGAACACACGTGATAGCTTATTGCAGGTTGAAAGTTGTGCTTCGTGAAAGCTCATACGGGAGCTTTCAAAATTATCAGACCTGCATTAAGCTGTGAACTTGAAAAATTCTTGGATAATAAATTATGAGGATGAATCAGTCATCGGTTATCTCGAAGTAATTTGTATAGTCCCTAGCTTGAAGTTTGAGAAATCAAAATTCAACTGTATGGCATTTACCCTGTATTAAGCAGCCATCTGCCTAAAACATTCTTAATTCTGCTTTATTAAAAATTTAGATTAGCGAGGTTTTACTGTATTTGTTTTTTAATCGGTTGAAATTTCTGACTTTTACAGGTTGTACGGCGTGTTCAATCGAAATCTACAAAGACGGATACCCCATTGAAAACAATATTGCTCCAGGTTTGTGTAATATTACCAACATAACAATTTTGCCTCATGGGTATTTATGTAAAAAATATCATCATGATATTAGCCCTTTACTTCATGAATATGAATTATTTTGAATATATATTAAAAAGGCACTGTGAACAAAATATCTTTATCACGACAGACAGTGTAGAATCGGACCTTTATTGTCTCATGAGCAAACAGAGAAGACCCTGATCAGATGGCTTCTACAGGAGCCATCTGATCTGAGTCTATTCTGTTTGCAAATCTGGGTCTATTCTGTTTCCTAAGAAATCTAGAGAACTATAGAAATCTATGTTAACTCCATAAATATTATGCAAAGATAGCAGACAGTGATCAGACGGCTCCTACAGGAGCCTTCTGATCTGGGTCTACTCTGTATGCATAGATGTGAAAGGGATAATTCTGTAAAGTAATGGATTAATTTTCATGATTTGTCTCCATATGTATTCTTAAAAGTAAATTGGTACCAATAAATGGAAACATTAGACCCAGATGACATTACTGATTGCACCCTAGTGACGCATTTTTGCGCCTAGAGCTATAAAATTCACATTGTAAAACCATTATGATAAATAGAGCATTTGCTCTTGTAACAATGGTTTCAAATTGAAAAATTCTAAAAAAATCCTTTTCTCTAGTTATAATGCTCCTTTTCGGTAGATTAATTAAAAAAGGCTGGATCTAAAAATAGCTTAGGAGATTACAGTGTATTCCATAAATACGCCTTTGCAAACAGAGTGGACCCAGATCAGACAGAGTCGTCTGATCAAGATCTGCTCTGTTTGCTTGTAATATAATATGGATATGATTCTACAGTTTCTGCAAAGACCAAAAAATCATGTGCCCATGTGTTATTATGACAATTAATCTAATTAGTATTCATGGTGTCATTTTTTCTTACATGAATATTCATGGAGTAAAGGGTAAAGTCCTGTTATGACAAACTTTTATTTTCTATCATGTTGATATTATTACATTGATTTTTTTACAAACAGTTTGCACCTCTATAGATCCCCACAAAAAAGCAAACAATAACAACAATGACAACAAAAATGTTGACAAATTACTACTACCATTAATTGCACACAGGCTACTCAGACTCAACTAAAAAGCTTTATAACCATGGACCCTGATCTATGTAACTCCACAAACAAGCAAAAAAGAATTGTCATGACAAGTATAGTATAAACATATTTCATTTCATATATCATTTCATGAAAAAGGGTCGGACTAAAAGTTTGACCCACATACATTAGTTATGATCCTCTCCCATACAACATTCTACAGTAAATATATCGCATGAAACAGTAGAAGTGTATCAACTATTCCCAACCCTCTATCTGATATATGTTATATTATAATGACATTAATGAACATTAACCCATTACCGCATAGGTTTTTTTTAGATACAAGCTCTTTGGATAAATCTACCGAAAAGGAGCATTAACTAGAGAAAAGGTAAATTTTAGAATCTAGTAGTTTGAAACCATTGTGATAAATAGAGCTTTTGCTCCTATAGGAGCAACTGCTCTATTTATCACAATGGTTTCACAAAGTAACTTTTACAGAGTCATCAAAAGTTGTCAATATGATGGAATAATGGGTTAGGCACTTAATATTTATATTTGGATGCAGGATTGTTTAGCTTATCAGAAACTGTAGAACCACAATACTTATTCAATAAGCAAACAAGCAGACTGTGGTCAAACAGCTAGCTCCTTCAGGAGCCATCTGATCAGGGTCTACTCTGCTTGAAAGGTGTGAGAAGTCTCAGGTACAGGGTTATGGTAAATATACAGTAAAACTTCTCTATAACGGCCACTAAATTACACCAAGTATTTTGTTTTAAAGGCGGGTGGCTGCATGCTTAAAACAAGGTGAAACTAAAACAGAACGCTCCTATAGGAGCGTTCTGTTTTAATTTCACCTTGCTTTAAGCGGTCACCTGCCTTAAATACCAAATAATTAAAACAATTTAGTGGCCGTTATAGAGAGGTTTTACTGTACTTTTCATAGTGAAAGTATGAAATCCATGCATAAACTGACTCCATATCATGTGCCTTTGGACTCTGTGAGTCCCTGTTTCATCTACAGTCAAACTCGCTTATTAGTGAATATGTGCCTTGGGAGTGAGGCAGTCCTTGTTTCATCAACCTCATGTATTGGTGAATAATAAGGATTTAGGGAGTCGTTCCATCAACGATCAACCTCATTTATTGGTGAGTAATAAAGAGTTAGGGAGCCGTTTCATCAACGATCAACCTCATTTATTGGTGAATAATAAGGATTTTGGGAGCTGTTTCATCAACGATCAACCTCATTTATTGGTGAATAATATGGAGTTAGGGAGCCGTTTCATCAACAGTCAAACTCACTTATTGGTGAATATGAGCCTTGGGAGAGATGGGGTCCTTGTTTCATCAAATCAAACTGTGTCTACATCTGGCCACACTTTTGAAACAAATGATGTAAAATCTGCTTTGACATTTTTCTATGCAGGTTACGGTGGAGTTCTAAACAGAGTGCGCTGTCACGTTCCTTGTGGACCAGGCATCACCCCAGCAGTAAAGTGGTACAGAATTAAAAATAACCAGAAGACCAGGCTATCTTTCAATATAGGGAGGTAAGATTATTGTGGACAGACAGCAAGACGGATCAGCAGATTGTTTGATTGAATCATCAAATATATCAATCAATCAATCATCAAATATATCAATCAATCAATCGATCAATCATTTAATCAATCAATCAATCAATCAATCAGTCAGTCAGTCAGTCAGCCAATCAGCAATAAAAACTGGAAATATATTGTCAGGATAAAGCTAGTGTTTGAACTAAATAACACGCAGAAGTTGAAGTAGGATCCAGTAGGAGACATGGAAATTGACCACATGTGTTGTGGAATTTCAGCTCAACCAATAACATTTTTTTATGCTGCCGCCTTTAGGCGACAGGGCAGTAAGGTTTACCCTTGTCTGTCCTGTAAATTTTTCTCCAAAAGATTTTTTGGCTCGTGTATGCTGGAGATATTTTTAACTCCCCAGAGCATTTGAGCTTTTGTGATCACCTGATGTCCGTCGTCCGTCGGCGTGCGTCGTCCGTCGTCAACAATTTGAAACTTTAAAAATCTTCTCCTCTGAATCTACAGGGTTCTCAGCTTTCATCTTTGGCATGAAGCATCATCTGTAGGCCCAATACAAAAGTTATATAAATAATGGCCCTGGGGTCAAAATTGGCCCCATCCCAGGGTTGCCTTGTTTTCAATAGAAACATATAGTGAAAACTTTGAAAATCTTCTCCTCTTAAACTTGAAGGTTCTTAGCTTTCATATTTGGCACAAAGCATCATGTTTAGGTCCTCTTCAAAAGTTATATAAATTATGGCCCTGGAGTCAAAATTGCCCCCACCCCAGGGGTGGTAAGTTTTCAATAGAAACATAATTATAGTGAACTTTGAAAATCTTCTCCTCTACAACTGGATGGTTTATAGCTTTCATATTTGGCACATAGCATCATGTTCAGGTCTTCTACAAAAGTTATATAAATTATGCCCCTAGGGTCAAAATTAGTCCCACCCCAGGGGTAGCAAGTTTTTCAAAGCTGACTTACAAGTGGCTATTTATAAACGAGTGCTGGTGTCTATTTTTAGCATACATTCAATGGTAGGTTATCTCCCTTTGCCCTTTTTTATAACAACTGGATTGCCTCCCTTGTTAGTAGTAAATCTGCAGTAATATTGCAGACCCAAAGAAAATTGTTATAGTATGGCTCATGTAGCAGCCATCTGATCAATCTGCTGTTTGCTTATGATATAATATAGTGCAAATTGCATTACATTATTTTCATTTTGTGTACAATATACTTATAATATGTTTACTAACCCTTTCCCTCATGTTAACACCTTTTCACACATTTGAAAACAGAGCATACCCACATCAGACAGCTCCTATAGCAGCTGTCTGATCAGGGTACGTTCTGTTTGTCGATGGAATTTTAAAGATGTTTCTTTACTTTCTAAAATGGCTACACTGTCCCACCTTCCATATTTCATTATAACTATTTTGTCCATGAATATTCAGTAGGTATTTAAATTTTGAATAAACATGGAACAGGAGAAGGGTTGAAAATAACATGAAGGTGTAATGAAAATATCTGAAATTTTGAATATAAGTACATGTATAGATTAATTTATTCTTTCTGAAATTCAACCAATTTGCCAAGGGAGAGGGTATACATACTTTTGTACATGCCCTTCTTTAGATTTGCATTGTTATATGTTTTCATTTACATTTTCTTAAATTTTCTTCACTTGAGGTCCTCTACCAAAGTTACATAAATTATGCCCCTTGGGTCAAAACTGGCCCTCGCCAGGGCTGGCTAGTTTTCTATAGAAACACATCGTGAAAACTTTGAAAATCTTCTCCTCTGATTGTCTGGTGAGCGATGTCAGGACCTTTCAGGCCCTCTTGTTTATATTTGGTCTGAAGCATAATCATAGTGAATTGTACCCTGTCTCCCCTTTTCAGGTCTGTCTTTCATCTGCTTCCTGTTTCCAGCCGGCTCATACATGTCCGATGGGCACATTTTCTTTTATCTATTATTCTAACCTTTCGCTTGCTGATTTTTGAAATAGATTTCTACTTCTTTACCCATGTCCTGTTGTATAATTACATATATCTTCACTGTGTACAAGTATTTCGC
This sequence comes from Azorinus chamasolen, assembly GCA_963576725.1. Classification (NCBI taxonomy): domain Eukaryota; kingdom Metazoa; phylum Mollusca; class Bivalvia; order Cardiida; family Solecurtidae; genus Azorinus; species Azorinus chamasolen. Next base: position 30,081,674 of record OY755249.1, read on the forward strand.
TGTGCAATCACTGCTGTGGAGTGCACTCGATGCACAATCAATTTGTAAATAGTGCAGACCCTGATGAGACAGCTCCTGCAGGAGCTGTCTCATCTGGGTCTTTACTATTTACAGGTAGGTATATTGACGTGAATAGCAAGCGAAGGGTTAAAAGCGTGCATTTCATTTATACTTCTGGTGTTACTTTGTGTCATTTCCTAATTTCCTGTCTGGCTTCTAATCTGTTTATCCATAGGCTATTTTTAGACCCAACCTCTTTGAATGAATCTACCCAAAAGGAGCTTTTACTAGAGAAAAGTAAAATTTTCGAATTTTGTAGTTTGAAACCATTGCTCTATTCATGACAATGGTTTCAAGAAGTGATTATTACAGAGGCGTAGAAAGGCCTATTTATGGAGGAAAGGGCTAAAGTAATGCCTTAATGAGAATTGAGTTTCACAAGAACTACAAAGACGGGCGCATCTATATGCTCACCCCATCCCAGAAATGGGTACAATACTACAATAAAGATGACATCTACTCTGTTTCCAAAAGGCGTGAAAAGGCATTTCTGTGAGGGAAATGGATAAAAGGGTCCCTGCTCTGTGTCATGCACATGTGGACATTTGAAACAAATCTGAATAAATCTATCTTCTAAACCTAGGCCTACATGAGAAAAAAGCATGATCTGTCAAATCCTCTCGCAATTTATACCCTTTCATACTGAATGGACTCTTTCCTAAAACAAGGGTTGACCATTACACTTTGAATTAATGATTACAAGATTAACCCATTCCCTCATAGGCTATTTTTAGATCCAACCACTTTGAATTAATCTACCGAAAAGGAGCATTAACTAGAGAAAAGGAAATGTTAGGAATTTTGTAGTTATGTTGTGATAAATAGAGCATTTGCTCTTATAGGAGCAAATGCTCTATTTATCACAATGGTTTCAACAGGTGACTTTTACAGAGGTGTAGACAGGCGTATTTATGGAGGAAAGGGTTTATCAATAATCCTAAGGACAACAATCCAGGCCACATACTGCTGTCCAGGCTAATAGTGAAAGGCTTGTATCAATGTCCACTGGTTTATCAATAATCCTAAGGGCTAGCTTTCACCTCATATATAAACACCATTTCATGCCTTTGCAAACAGAGTAGACTCTGAAATTGTAATAGATCTAATTACAGTTTCTACCCATGCCAAAAACTGTGTACCTATGTAAAATGGCACAAAACTCTAGGATTCCCAGTCATTGTAATGAAATTGTCGTTACAATGACTGGGAAACCTAGGGATCATGTGCCATTTTACATAAAATTTACAATGTTACATAGGTTGGTTGACAAAGTGTCATTGTCACATTGGAAAATGTTACATAAAAATCGGAAATGGCACTTTGTTAAGGTCACATTGGAACATGTTACATGAAAATTGGAAAGGGCACATTGTTAAGGTCACATTGGAAAATGTTACATAAAAATCGGAAATGGCACTTTGTTAAGGTCACATTGGAACATGTTACATGAAAATTGGAAATGGCACATTGTTAAGGTCACTTTGGAAAATGTTACATGGTAATTGGAAATGGCACATTGTTAAGGTCACATTTAAAAATGTTACATGAAAATTGGGAATGGCACTTTGTTAATTTGGTCACATTTGAAAATGTTACATGAAAATTGGGAATGGCACATCGTTAAGGTCACATAACAAACTCTATGCATGGTCCACTTGATGAAGTTTTTTAGATAATAAACAGAGACATGTCGATGAAGACATCAGTCAGAATCAACAACCTTTCGAATTGCTTCTGGCGAACGGTTTAACCTTTAGCACTCTACCGGCAACTTTATGGTAACCTTTGCAAACAGTTTGGATCTAGATGAGACGCAGAGTACCTCGGCGTCTCATCAGGATCCAAACTGTTTGTCACACCGACATTTTTTTTAAAAAGATATGGAAGAAAAGTGTATTTTTAGAATTGAAGCAGACGATAAAATTTGCAGACGACAGTTTTGATGCAGATGAGTAATTCTGACTTATTATGTCTCCCCCCATATTTATATGGGGGAGACATATTGTTTTCGTGAGAGTTGTCTGTCTGTCTGTCTGTCCGTCTGTCGGTCTGTCTGTCTGTCCGTCACACTTTTTGTCCGGACGATAACTTCAATATGCCTGATGCCAGTTGATTGAAACTTCATATATGGAAAGAGCATAATGATAGGAAGTGTCATGCACAAGGTCCACAACTCTGGCTTCACTAATATAGGAGTTATTGCCCCTTTTAAAAAAAAATTCACACTTTTTTGTCTGGACGATTACTTCAATATGCCTGATGCCAGTTGATTGAAACTTCATATATGGAAAGAGCATAATGAGAGGAAGTGTCATGCACAATGTCCATAACTCTGGCTTCACTAATATAGGAGTTATTGCCCCTTGTAAAAAAAATGCACACTTTTTTGTCCGGATGATAACTCCTATATGGCTCATGCTATTGGATTTAAACTTCATGTATGGAAAGATCATGATGAGAGAAAGTGTCATACACAAGGTCCATAACTCTGGCTTCATTAATAATGGAGTTATTGCCCTTGTAATTTTTTCAACAAATATTTTGTCTGGGCGATAACTCCTATATGGCTCATGCCATTGGATTGAAACTTCATACATGGAAAGATCATGATAAGAGAAAGTGTCATGCTCAAGGTCCATAACTCTGGCTTCACTAATACTGGAGTTATTGCCCTTTGTAAAAAAAACCCACAATTTTTTGTCAGGATGATAACTCCTATATGGCACATGCCATTGGAGAGAAACTTCATATATGGATTGATCATGGTAAGAGAAAGTGTCATGCATAAGGTCCATAACTCTGGCTTCAATAAATTGAGTTATTGCCCCTTGTACATTTGTTTAGCACTTTCTTGTCCGGACGATAACTCCTACATGGCTCTTGCCATTGTATTGAAACTTTATACATGGAAAGAGCATGATGAGAGAAAATGTCATGAACAAAGGCCATAACTCTGGCTTCAATACTTTTGGAGTTATTGCCCTTTGTTACATTTTTTGTCCGATCAATAACTCCTGTTTGACTGATGCTATTGGAATGACATTTCATTTATGGAAAGAGCATGATGAAAGTAAGTGTCATGCACAAAGGCCATAACTCTGGTGTCAATATTTTTAAAGTTATTAGCTGTTATCATTTTCTTCTTGAAAAATGTGGTGTGGAAAGCGCATAATGAGGGGAAGTATCAATCATCAAGTCCATAACATTTTTAGTGATTTCTCTTTACATATTGTTTTTATTAGAGGGGAGACATCCGTTTTTGTGACAAAAACCTCTTGTTTTTTCTGTTTCCTGTCCAGGTCTCATCTGTGGAATACTTTGCAAACAGTTCTAACCCTTTCCCTGTTCTATATTTAGTCCAAATTTCAGTACCTGCTGAATATTCATGCCACACAAAATAGTTCTAATTAAATATTCCATTTTAGAAATTAAAAAAGCAGATCTATCAAATTCCATTAGCTAACAGAGCAGACCCTGATCAGACAGTTCCTATAGGAGCCATCTGATCTTGGTCTACTCTATTTGCAAAGGTGTGTAAAGGCATTTTTATGAGGGAAAGGGTTAATCCACATGAGTAATTCTGACTTATTATTATACCCTCACCACCTGTGGTGGGCCATATAGGAATCACCGTGTCCGTCCGTCCGTCACTGACTCACGTTTTTCCGGGACATTTGCTTTTTCTTAAAAACTATTTATGATACCGCCTTCAAACTTAATACATAGTATAAGTGTTATGTGGGGACAATCTTCTCCATATTTCGTAACTCTTGCACAAAATTTGACAGTATTATGCCCCTTTTTAACTTCATATTTTGTCTCTTAATTGGGTTTTTCTGGGACATTTGCTTTTTTCGTAAAATCTATTTATGATGCCACCTTCAAACTTAATACACATTATAAGTGTTATGTGGAGACAATCTTCTCCATGTTTCATAACTCTTGCACAAAATTTGACAGAATTATGCCCCTTTTTAACTTCATATTTTGTAACTTAATTGGGACATATTTTTGGGACATGCCATTTTCTTGAAACCAGTGTTTATGATATTGTCTTCAAACTTGGTACAGCGCTTTTTTCCATAAGAGGATATGCAGTCAATAAGAGTTGTAACTCTAAATTCATTATTGAGAGAGTTATTCCCCTTAGTTTCTTTTCAGAAGCAATATTTTGTCCGGAGCATAACTTCTCAAGTATTGTAGCCACAACTGTGAAACTTTAGATATTGATAGAGGGTGATGAGAGGATGTGCAGTCAACAAAGGTTGTAACTCTAAATTCATTTTTTGAGGGAGTTATTCCCCTTTGATTCTTTTCAGAAGCAATTTTTTGTCTGGAGCATAACTTCTCAAGTTTTTTGGGTACAACTATGAAACTGTTTATATGGATAGAGGAGAGGATGTGTAGTCAACAAGGACTGTAACTCTAAATTCATTTTAGAGGGATTTATACCCCTTTGTTACTTTTCATAAGTATTTTTTGTCCAGAGCATAACTTCTCAAGTACTACTTCTACATTTCTTCACCATTGAACCTCAAATTTTACATATGCATTTATAATGATGTGTAGATGTGTGTGACATAATTTTGATGTGAGTCATTCCTTGACTGGACTTTAAAAAAATTCTTTCCACAAGTGTGGATGAAAGGATTATTGAGCTACTGCCTTTTGTATTGAAGTCATTGGATCTTTGACAAGGTGGTGGGTGGGGGTATCAATCACCTTTAGTGATATTTCTAGTTTTCTCTCTATCTCATCTGTTACTTTCCTTTTCTCTCTGTCTCATCTCTGTGTGTCTGTTTTCTCTAATCATATTCTTTCATCTTTTTGCTTTTTCAACTTTCTCCTTTTTTCTGGTTTTTTCATATCCTGTCTCTTTTGCTTTCTATCGCTGTCTTATGATTCTTTATTTATCTTCTCTTCTCTCTTCTCTCATTTATCTTTCACCTTTCACTCCTTTCATTTCTGTTTTCTCTCTTCTCCCTTTTTTGTTTTCTTTCTCTCATCCACTTTCTTTTTCTGTGTGTCTCTCTCTTTACTCTGAAGCATACTCCCTCCCTCTATCTCTCTCCTCTCTGTCTCACAACATCTTTCTCTTTTCTCTCTCCTCTCCATCTTTATCTATACTACCGGCATTTAAAACGAAGCTCTCACCCGGCAAATACCTCATTTATTGCTCAGTATTTTGAGAATCTTCAGTATGAATTAATATTTATTCTTATAAATATATGCCCATCTTGTTTATGATTTGTAGGGTCTACCAGGAACGCAAAAATTTTAAACGCACATCAGTGATGACAATCAATCCAATGCAATTTTCTGATAATGGCACTTACGCATGCATGGCTTATATCAACAAGGAATGGGTAAAAAGAACTATTAGCCTCAGCTACGGTAAGACCTATCATCATAAGAGATATTTTAATCCTGTACTTCATGAATAATTGTGTAACAAATAATGACCTTGTCGATATTAATAAGATTAATTTTTATTTTGGAGCATGGACTTAAGAACTTTTTGGCTATGACGGAAACTGTAGAAATTCTATATTATTTTATTAGTTTGACCAGATGGCTCCTACAAGAGCCTTCTGATCTGAGCCTACTCTGTTTACAAATGTGTAGAAATGCATATTTTTTTTTTTTTATTTATGGAGTAAAGGGTTAAAAAGGAATGGTCCATCTTTGTTTATTCAGAAATAGACTTGCTTTAGAGTCTTGAGTACTAACAGTGCAGACTCATATCAGGGGGCTCCTCTTGAGCAAACGCTGCAACCCTGATCAAAGGACTCAATCACAAAAAATGTCTTAACCCTGGTTCCCTGTTCTACGTTTATTCCAATTTCAATACCTATTGAATATTCATGGACAACATTGTTATGATAAAATATCGAAGGTGGAGCATTGTCGACCATTTTGGGAAGTTAAGAAACAGTTCTATCAAATTCCATTGGCAAACAGAGCAGACCCAGATCAGACAGCTCCTCTAGGAGCCATCTGATCTGGGTCTACTCTGTTTGCAGATGCTTGAAAACACGTTCATACGAGGGAAGGGGTTAACTGAGCTTGCACTGTTTACAAATGCAAGGTTTCTTGTTATCAGGCACTTTCAAAAAACCAATTTCCATTAGGCACATAGGCCAGAAATTCATTTGGAGTTGACCCTTTACGGCTTTACTCCATAAAACACCATTTTATGCCTTTGCAAAGATAGGAACCGTCTGGTCAGGATATGCTCTTTTCCTTATGAAAATAATATATAGATGTGAAATGAGTTAATATGTATATTGTCATTATTATACCCCCACCACCAGCGATGGGGGCTATATAGGAATCACCTTGTCTGTCCGTCAGTCATTCCTTCGCATTTTTCGGGGGCATTTGCTTTTTAGCTCACCAGAGCACTTTTGTGCTCAGGGTGAGCTTTTGTGATCGCCTGATGTCCGTCGTCCGTCGTCGTGCGTCGTCCGTCGTGCGTCGTGCGTCGTCCGTCGTCCGTCGTCGGGCGTCAACAATTTCAAGCTTTAAAAATCTTCTCCTCTGAATCTACAGGGGTCTCAGCTTTCATCTTTGGCACATAGCATCATCTGTAGGTCCTCTACAAAAGTTATATAAATTATGTCCCTAGGGTCAAAATTGGCCCCACCCCAGGGGTGCATTGTTTTCTATAGAAACATATAGTGAAAACTTTGAATATCATCTCCTCTGAAACTGAAAGGTTCTCAGCCTTCATATTTGGCACATAGCATCATGTTCAGGTTCTCTACAAAAGTTATATAAATTATGCTCCTGTGGTCAAAATTGGCTTCACTCCATGGCGGACAGTTTTCTAGCAAACTTATAGCTGACTGCGATTTTAAGCATCTTCTCTTTGCTCATAAATAGGTCATCCAGTCAAGCAGTGGGATAGATGACCAGTGGCTATTTTTAGGTCACCTGTATCTGGTGCTGGAGCTCTGTGCCTTAACCCTTTGCCTGTTCTATGTTTATTATTAATTTGAATGCCTACTGCATATTCATGAACAAAATAGTTAAAATGAAGTATGGAAGGTGGAACATTGTAGTCATTTTTTTTCCAAATTTCACAACCTACTGAATATTCATCTACAAAATAGTTATAATGAAATATAGTAGGTGGAACATTGTAGCCATTTTAGAAACTTAAGGAACAGATGTATAAAATTCCATTTACAAACAGAGCAGGCCCTGATCAGATGGCTCCTATAGGAGGCATCCGATCTGGGTCTACTCTGTTTTCAAAAATGTGAAAACACGTTTGTATGAGGGAAGGGTTAATTAATAATAGTGATTGGCATTATGATATTATTATAACCTGCCCTGCAGTTCAGAAGAAGGGTAAATCATGTAAAGACTCCAGAATGCCAAATTAAAGATTTCAAATAAATTATGAAATATTTTTTAACATGAAATTGTATTACTTGAAACTGTTAAGTTATACTTATGATTATGCAATTATTATGTAATAATTTATAATAATATTCAAATGCAAAAAATCAGTTTGGAATGCTAGGGTACACATACCCGTTCAGAAGAACAGTTGATCGCCTTTAGTCAGAACTTTGTATGGCCTTGTTTAAATTATGCCCCTGGGATTAAAATTGGCCCCACCCGAGGGGTGGTCAGTTTTCAATAAAAATATATAGTAAAAACATTGAAAATCTTCTGAAACTGGAAGGTTCATAACTTTCATATTTGGCACATAGCTTCATGTTCAGGTCCTCTACAAATGTTATATAAATTATGCCCCTGTGGTCAAAATTGGCCCTGCCCCAGGAGTAGCCAGCTTTCAATAGAAACATAAAGTGAAAACTTTGAAAATCTTCTCCTCTGATTGTCTGGTGAGCGCTTCAGGGCCATTCTGGCCCTCTTGTTTCTTGAAAACTACTTTTGATACCACCTTCAAACTTAATGCATATTATAAGTGTTATGTGGGGACAGGTTTCTCCATGTTTCATAACTCTTGCACAAAATTTGACAGAATTATGCCCCTTTTTAACTTCATATTTTGTCTCTTGGGACATATTTTTGGGACATGCTATTTTTTTAAAACCTATTTATGGTATTGTCTTCAAACTTGGTGCACATTATCAGGGTGATGAGAGGATGTGCAGTCAGCAAGGGTTGTAACTCTAACACGTTTTTGAGGGAGTTAGTCCCCTTAGTTACTTTTCAGAAGCAATTTTTAGCTTGTCTGTTTCAATAAAAGTCGAGGTTTTGTGATCACTGGGTCGTAGTCGGCGGCAGGATGCAAAAACTTTAATGTAGGTCATTACTCGAAATGTATAAGAGGTATCACCATGAAACTTTATAGGTAGGTGGATCTCATTAAAGAGAAGGACCCTACATGAGAACCATAACTCTTGATTTCAAAAGTTTGGAGTTATGGTCCTTTATTTTTTTTAAAAAGTTTTAAATTAGCTGGATAAGCACCAAATCAGACGAGCTTTGGCGCTGCACAAGGCTCTAGTTTTTCCAGAGCATAACTTCTCAAGTTTTGTAGGAACAACTGTGAAATTTTATGTGTGGATAGAGGGTGATGAGAGTTTGTGCAGTTAACAAAGGTTGTAACTCTAAATTGATTTTTAAGTGCATTATTCCCCTAGTTACTTTTCAGAAGCCTTTTTTTGTCTGGTGCATAACTTCTCAAGTATTGTAGATACAACTGTGAAACTTTGTATATATTGATAGAGGTTGATGAGAGGAAGTGCAGTTAACAAGGACTTTAACTCTACATTCATTTTTGAGGGATTTATTTCCCTTTGTTACTTTTAATAAAAAAAATTTGTCAAGTACTACTTCTACATTTCTTCACCAATGAACCTCAAATTTTGCATATGCATTTATACTGATGTGTATATGTGTGTGACATAATTTTGATGGGAGTCATACCTTGATTGGACTTTAAAAATCATCTGTCCACAAGTGTGGATGAAAGGATTTTTGAGCTATTGCCTTTTGTATTAAAGTCATTTGATCTTTTGACAAGGTGGTGGGTGGGGGTATCAATCACCTTCAGTGATAGTTCTAGTTTAAACTAAAGAGTTAAAATACAGTTTTTGTTTTTTCTCAAACAAGGTTATCATGTCTCCCCCATTTATGGGCAGACATTTTTTTTTGCCAGAGCTGTCTGTCTGTCCATCCGTCCGTCCGGTCCTCCGCCTGTCTGTACGTCACAAACTTGTGTCACGCATATCTCTGAAACCAGTTGGGCTAGAGTTACCATACCTCACAGGAGTGTTCACCAGCATAAGTTGTTGTGCACCTGGGGTTTTTGAATTGTCTTCCCCTGATAACTTTGGAGTTACTGCTCCTGATGACTTAAAATTAGACAAACATTACTTAGTGTCATACATATCTCTGAAACCACTAGGGCTAGAGTTACCAAACTTCACAGGAATGTTGACCAGTATGAGTTATTGTGCACCCGGGATTTTTTAATTTTCTTTCCTGATAACTTTGGAGTTATTGCCCCTGATATGATTACTTAAAATTAGAGAATCTTTATGTCATGCATATTTTTAAAACCACTAGGGCTAGAGTAACCAAACTTCACAAGAATGTTGACCAGCTTGTTGACCAGAGTTGTTGTGCACCTGTTTTTTTATAATTGTCTCCCCTGATAATTACTGAGTTATTGCCCCTGATATAATAACTTAAAATTAGAGAAACGTTGTGCTGCACTTATCTCTGAAACCAGTAGGGCTAGAATCACCAAACTTCACAGGAATGTTCACCAGCATGATTTGTTGTGCATCTAGTTTGTTTTATTTGTCTCCCCCTGATAACTTTGGAGTTACTGCCCCTTATGACTTAAAATGAGAGAAACTTTACTTTGTGTCACGTGTATCTTTGAAACCACGAGTACTAGAGTAACCAAACATCACAGGAATGTTGACCAGCATGTGTTGTTATGTACCTGTTTTTTATGCCCCCATTGACGATAGTCGGGGGGCATATTGTTTTTGCCCTGTCTGTTTGTTTGTCTGTTTGTCTGTTTGTTTGTCAGCAACTTTAACATTGGTCATAACTTTTGAGCCAGTATAGATGGAGACTTGATATTTGGCATACATATGTATCTCATAAAGCCGCACATTTTGAGGGGTGACGTGTCAAGGTCAAGGTCATCCTTCAAGGTCAGAGGTCAAATATATGGGTCAAATCGCCGACTTTAACATTGGCCATAACTTTTGGACCAGTAGAGATAGAGACTTGATATTTGGCATGCTTGTGTATCTCATGAGGCTGCACATTTTGAGGGGTGACATATCAAGGTCAAGGTCATCCTTCAAGGTCAGAGGTCAAATATATGAGGGGGCATAGTGTTTCACAAACACATCTTGTTTTATACTGGAATCAGGTTGTCCGTCTGTCTGTCTGTCTGTCTGTCTGTCTGTCCGTCCGTCCGTCTGTCCATCCGTGGACACAATTTTGTCCGGCCTTCTTCTACAGTTTTGCTTCAATTTTGTTGAAACTTCATGTATAGCCATATGACTATATAAACCTGTGCACCACATATTTTCATTATGATCGGATCATTACTTCAGGAGTTATCTCCCCCTTTTAGTCACCTACCAATGTTTTTCGGTTTTCTGGACTTTTAATGGAAGTGACTGGAGATATCAACTCTATATTTAGTACAAAGCTAAATCTAGATAAGTTACAGCTTATGGTCCAATCTCAGTCCGGTTGAATAATTATTTCCAGAGTTATTGCCCTTGAACTTCAATTTTTTTCTTCAAATTTTGAATTTTCCAGACTTTTTTGGAAGTGGTTGGAGATTTTAACTTTATTTTTGGCATAAAGCTAAATATAGATGATTTACACTTTATTTCCCAATCTCAGTCTGGTTGAATAATTTTTGCCAGAGTTATGGCCCTTGAACTTAATTTGTTTTATCAAATTTTCAATTTTCCGGTGTTTCTTTGGAAGTGCTTGGAGATATTAACTTTATATTTGACATAAATCAAAATCTAGATGACTTGCAGCTTAAGTTTGAATATCGGTCTGGTTGAATAATTTTTCCCGGAGTTATGGTCCTTGAACTTAAGGTTTTTCTGAAAAGGTATCTATTTGTTTAGAACTTTGGAGTTGACACTTCACAAAAATAAACAAAGCTGCTTGAACTTATTGGATGACATTGTTTAGCAGCAGCCATAACACTTCTTTGAATTTTAACAAGACTTATCTCCCTTTTTGGACTTGACAATATTTGGTAAAAGTTGCTTTATTTATGTTTGTGATTGATCTTGGATTGAATATTACATTATTGTCATGGCCCTGTCCTTCCGTCCATTCGTTCGTTCGTTCGTCCGTCAACATTTTGTTTGTCCGCTGTTTTCTGGGAAAACTATTTGACAGATATTAATGAAACTTCACACAAATGTTTAATGCATGAAGATCTGAAGCTGAGTTGATTCTGAGATTCATTTGATTTTTCATTTCAGAGTTATGGCCCTTGTCCTAAAAAATATGCAAATAGTTTATCCGCTGTTTTCTGGGAAAACTATTTAAGAGATATTAATGAAACTTCACACAAATGTTTAATGCATCAAGATCTGATGCTGAGTCGATTTTGAGGTTTATTTGATTTGTCGTTTCGGAGTTATGGCCCTTTTACTTAAAAAGATAATGCAAATATATGCATATAGTTTGTCTGCTGTTTTCTAGCAAAACTGTTTGACAGATATTAATGAAACTTCATACACATGTTTAATACATCAAGACCTGAAGCTAAGTCGATTCTGAGGATCATTTGATTTGTTGGTTCGGAGTTATGGCCCTTGCACTTAAAAAAATAATGCAAATCTATGCAAATATGAGGATGGCCATAACTTTTTCATTTGAAATGATATTTACTTCAATTTTTTTATAATGTTAAACCTTAATGTGAATTTTCACATATATTGCGGGGTTTTGATATGTCATTATGTCTCCCCCCATATTTATATGGGGGAGACATATTGTTTTCGTGAGAGTTGTCTGTCTGTCCGTCTGTCTGTCTGTCCGTCTGTCCGTCTGTCTGTCACACTTTTTGTCCGGACGATAACTTCAATATGCCTGATGCCAGTTGATTGAAACTTCATATATTGAAAGAGCATAATGAGAGGAAGTGTCATGCACAAGGTCCATAACTCTGGCTTCACTAATATTGGAGTTATTGCCCTTTGTAAAAACAAATCACACTTTTTTGTCCGGACGATAACTCCTACATGCCTGATGCCATTGGATTGAAACTTCATATATGGAAAGAACATAATGAGAGGAAGTGTCATGCACAAGGTCCATAACTCTGGCTTCACTAATATTGCAGTTATTGCCCTTTGTAAAAAATATTATAATTTTTTGTCCAGACAATAACTTCAATATGCCTGATGCCATTGGATTGAAACTTCATATATGGAAAAAGCATAATGAGAGGAAGTGTCATGCAGAAGGTACATTACTCTGGCTTCACTAATATAGGAGTTATTGCCCTTTGTAAAAAAAATCACACTTTTTTGTCCGGACAATAACTTCTATATGGCTCATGCCATTGGATTGAAACTTCATATATGGAAATATCATAACGAGAGGAAGTGTCATGCACAAGGTCCATAACTCTGGCTTCACTAATATTGGAGTTATTGCCCTTTTAAAAAACAATCACAATTTTTTGTCCGGATGATTACTCCTATGTGACACATGCCATTGGAGTGAAACTTCATACATGGAACAATCATAATAAGAGAAAGTGTCATGCATAAGATCCTTAACTCCAGCTTCAATAAATTTAGAGTTATTGCCCCTTGTACATTTGTTTAATTCTTTCTTGTCCGGACGAGAACTCCTACATGGCTCTTGCCATCGTATTGAAACTTCATATATGGAAAGAGCATGATGAGAGAAAGTGTCATGAACAAGGGCCATAATTCTGGCTTCAATACTTTTGGAGTTATTGCCCTTTGTTACATTTTTTGGCCGATCAATAACTCCTATTGACTGATGCTATTGGAATGACATTTTATTTTTGGAAAGAGCATGATGAAAGTAAGTGTCATGCACAAGGGCCATAAATCTGGTATCAGTATTTTTGGAGTTATTAGCTGTTATCATTTTCTTCTTGAAAAATGTAGTGTGGAAAACGCATAATGAGGGGAAGTATCATTCGTCAAGACCATAACATTTTTAGTGATTTCCCGTTACATATTGTTTTTATTAGAGGGGAGACATCCGGTTTTTTTGACAAAAACCTCTAGTTTTATACTAAAGTTATGGTCCTTGAACTTGTGTGTTCGTTGCTTTGTTTGTCTGTCAAGTTTTAGTTTGTCTGTTGTTTTCTGGGAAAACTATTAAAATGATATAAATGAAACGTAACACAAATGTTTTAAGCAACAAAATTTGAAGCTGAGTTTATTTTGAGGTTCATTCAGTTTGTCTTTACAGAGTTATGGCGGTTGCACTTTACAAAAATCTGCAAAAATGAGGATTAGCTGTAACTTTTTTATTTAATAAGATATTCACTTCATTTTTTTAAAAAATAGTATCACCTTAATATGGAAATCAAGATCTGAAGCACAGATTAGAAAATGTCAACACTTATAAGGCATGTTGAATCAGAGAAAGTTTGCAAGTGGGCGTATTATGTACCGTATGCGGTACTCTTGTTCTTTATTGCTGAACAACTTGTCATTTTTATTACATAAATTGGGTTTCATAAATCTCTTCATGTTTCTGTATACATGTACATATGTTCAACGATTGATGATAGGTGTTTTGACAAGCAGCCAGGTGGGGGGTATTCGTTAGCCTGTTCTAGTTTTTAATTGTCTACCCCTGATAACGTTGGAGTTATTGCCCCTGATGATTTAAAATTAGACCCTGATAAGTTACAGACATTACACTTGTGTATTGGAAAGAGGATGGGAGGGGGAGACATCTGTTTTTGTGACAAAAACAAACCTCTAGTTATTTTAACTTGGATTCAAGTTGTTAGAGCATAGTGAACCCTTTGATCAAATATAGGATGCACTGTCAGAATTGGGTCTACCAATTTCCGTGAGGCATAAAGGCCTGATGATTTAAAATTAGACCTGATAAGTTACAGACATTACACTTGTGTATTGGAAAGAGGATGGGAGGGGGAGACATCTGTTTTTGTGACAAAAACAAACCTCTAGTTATTTTAACTTGGATTCAAGTTGTCAGAGCATAGTGAACCCTTTGATCAAATATAGGATGCACTGTCAGAATTGGGTCTACCAATTTCCGTGAGGCATAAAGGCCAGAATATTCTTTTGGAGCTGACCCTTTACTCAAAAGTATACATTTAACCCTTTTCCTCATATAAACGCATTTTCACTCATTTGCAAAAAGAGTAGACCCAGATCAGAAGGCTCCCATAGGAGCCATCAGATCTGGGTTTGCCCTGTTTGCTTTGACATGATATAGATCCGATTCTACAGTTTTAGTCAAAGCAAAAGATTTCCTTGAAACGTTCACATTATAAATCTTCAGCTGATAAATATTTGTGATGTCATAATTTCTTACATTAATATTGAACAAGGAAAGGGTTCACCTGCAGGGGCCGTCTGATATGGGTCTACTCTATTTGCAAATGTGTGAAAAGGTGTTTATATGAAGGAAAGTGTTTTAACTCTTTACTCCATGAATATTCCTGTCAACAGATTACAGCAATAAGAACAGTATGAATAGTAGCTAGCTTGATTTTTTAACCCTTTCCTTCATATAAACACATTTTCACGCATTTGCAAACAGAGTAGACCCGGATCATATGGCTCCTATAGGAGCCTTCTGATCAGTCTGCTCTGTTTGCTTATGGTAGAGTATAGATTAGTTTCTATAGTTTCTGCCTGAGCCAAAACAGCCTGTGTACATATGCCATCATAAAAAAATCAGCTAATAAATATTCATGATGTCATTACTTCTTACATGAAAACTGAACAGCTAGGTAAAGGGTTAAAGTGGCATCATGACCAAGGGAGTTTTTACCATGGCAGAAATAGTAGAGACAATATCTACTGGTATGTTATTTCCGAAGCAAAGGGAGCAGACCCTGATGAGATAACTCCTGCAGGAACTGTCTTATCTAGCAATGTTGCCAAAAAGGTGCCACTATTGAGTCAAGGGTTAATCCTTACAATGTGAGAAACGGGCCACTAGTGTCCTTTGCAATAAGTGTAGATCCAGATGAGGGGGGGGGGGGGGGGGGGGGGGGGTCCAGAGGATTCCTCTCATTAGGGTCTGCACTGTTTGTCATTTTACACTTTTCTTTTTTTTTAGCTCACCAGAGCACAAAGTGCTCAGGATGAGCTTTTGTGATCGCCTGATGTCCGTTGTCTGTCGGCGTGCATCGTCAGTTGTCCGTCGTCAGTAATCAACAATTTGAACCTTTAAAAATCTTCTCCTCTGAATCTACAGGGTTCTCAGCTTTCATATTTGGCACATAGCATCATGTTTAGGTTCTCTACAAAATTTATATAAATTATGGCCCTTGGGTCAAAATTTGCCCCGCCCCAGGGGTGGCCAGTTTTCTATAGAAACATATAGCGAAAACTTTGGAAATCTTCTCCACTGAAAATGGAAGGTTCTCAGCTTTCATATTTGGCACATAGCATCATGTTTAGGTCCTCTACATAATTTGTATAAATCATGGCCCTGGGGTCAAGATTGGCCCCGCCCAAGGTTTGGCCAGTTTTCAATAGAAACGTATAGTGAAATCTTTAAAAAAATCTTCTCCTATGAAACTGGAAGGTTCTCAGCTTGCGTATTTGGCACATAGCATCATATGCAGGTCCTCTACAAAAGTTATATAAATTTTGCCCCTGGGGTCAAAATTGTCCCGACCCAGGGATGGCCAGTTTTCAATAGAAATATATATTGAAAACTATGAAAATCTATTCCTCTGAAACTGGACAATTCTCAGCTTTCATATTTGGCACATAGCATCATGTTTAGGTCCTCTACAAAAGTTATATAAATTATGCCCCTGGGGTCAAAATTGACGTCGCCCCAGGGGTGGCTTGTTTTCAATAGAAACATAGTGAAAATCTTCTCCTCTGAATGTCTGGTGAGTGATATCATGGCCCTCTTGTTAGCTCGTCTGTTTCGAAGAAATCACGAGCTATCGCCGTAAATCAGGTGTCCGAATTGTCGTTGGCGTCGTCCTTGTCGTCATACGAAATCTTAACATTGACCATAACTTCTTCAATTTTTCATTTACAACCTTCATTTTTTGTATGCATGTTCATCTAGACAAGGCCTATCCACACATACCAACATGATAATAGACGAGTGTTTACACCCTCTTGCGGTGCTCTTGTTTTCTGTTCACCATAAGCTTGACCTGTTAGAATTTTAGAACAGTTCATTTGAAAATTCAGCATTGTAAGAGTTAGGGAAACTAAAGATCATAACACATCTATTGGTGAGACTCATTTTGCAGGTTGTCCTGAAAGCCACTTTTCATGCGATACCAGTAGATGTATAAACCGAACCAAGATTTGCGATGGAGTGGAGCAATGTCATGACCGCACCGATGAGCGTTTTTGTGGTAGGTACCAACAGCAGAACCTGCTTATAATGACTTCATAATGAATTATGTTTGTGGTAGGAACATGTACATACAGTGAAACCTGCTTATAATGCCTACATAATGAATTAACCCTTTCCTCCATAAATATGCCTTTCTAAGTCTCTGTAAAAGTCATTCTTTGAAACCATTGTGATAAAAAGAGCATTTGCTCCATAGGAGCAAATGCTCTATTTATCACAATGATTTCTTAACTACACAATTCTAAAATGTTCCTTTTCTCTAGTAAATGCTTCTTTTTGGTAGATTTATTCTGAGAGGTTGGGTCTAAAAATAGCCTATGGAGTAAAAGGTTAACATGTTTGTGGTTGGTACAGACAGTAGAACCTGCTTATAATGACTACATAATGAATTAACATGTTTGTGGTTAGTACATAGAGTAGATCCTGCATATAGTTACTACATAATGAATTAACATGTTTGTGGTAGGGACACAGAGTAGAGCATGCTTATAATGACTACATAATGAATTAACGTGTTTGTGGTAGGTACAGACAGTAGAGCCTGCTTATAATGACTACATAACGAATTAACATGTTTGTGGTAGGTACATAGAGTAGAGCCTGCATATAGTTACTACATAATGAATTAACAAGTTTGTGGTAGGGACACAGAGTAGAGCATGCTTATAATGACTACATAATGAATTAACGTGTTTGTGGTAGGTACAGACAATAGAGCCTGCTTATAATGACTACATAAGGAATTAACATGTTTGTGGTAGGTACATAGAGTAGAGCCTGCACATAGTTTCTACATAATGAATTAATGTGTTTGTGGTAGGGACAAAGAATAGAGCCTGCTTAATATGACTACATAATGAATTAACAGGTTTGTGGTAGGGACACAGAGTAGAGCCTCCTTATAATGACTACATAATGAACTAACATGTTTGTGGTAGGTACATAGAGTAGAGCCTCCTTATAATGACTACATAATGAACTAACATGTTTGTGGTAGGGACACAGAGTAGAGCCTGTTTATAATGACTACATAAGGAATTAACATGTTTGTGTAGGTACATAGAGTGGAGCCTGCATATAGTTTCTACATAATGAATTAATGTGTCTGTGGTAGGGACAAAGAATAGAGCATGCTTATAATGACTACATAATGAATTAACAGGTTTGTGGTAGGGACACAGAGTAGAGCCTCCTGAATTAACAGGTTTGTGGTAGGGACACAGAGTAGAGTCTCCTTATAATGACTACATAATGAACTAACATGTTTGTGGTAGGTATATAGAGTAGAGCCTCCTTATAATGACTACATAATGAACTAACATGTTTGTGGTAGGTACATAGAGTAGAGCCTCCTTATAATGACTACATAATGAATTAACATGTTTGTGGTAGGTACATAGAGTAGATCCTCCTTATAATGACCACATAATGAATTAACAGGTTTGTGGTAGGGACACAGAGTAGAGCCTGCTTATAATGACTACATAATGAACTAACATGTTTGTGGTAGGTATATAGAGTAGAGCCTGCTTATAATGACTACATAATGAACTAACATGTTTGTGATAGGTACATAGTGTAGAGCCTCCTTATAATGACTACATAATGAATTAACACACCTCTCCCTCCAAGTGCACCCTCCCCCCCTTCCCTCTCCCCCTCCTCCCCTCTCCCCCTCCTCCCCCCCCAACACACGCAAGTAGGAGGCATATAGCATTGCTCTTGTTTGTCCGTACAAACATACTGTATATACCTCCTTATGTCTGTCTGTCTGTACATCCTGCTAATCTTGTATGTCCAACTCCTCATACACCAATGGGAGGATTTACATCAAGCTTTCACAGACGAACAATGTTGATGTGAAGATGTACATGAAGAAGGGAATTTTTGCTTCTGACCATGTTTACAAGAGTTATTAAATAACTCTTGTAAACATGGTCATGAGTTATTGGAGTTGGACTGAAATTTTCTTCAATATGTAACATATACATGTACAGTAAAACCTCTCTATAACGACCACTAAATTACATCAAGTATTTTGTGTTAAAGGCAGGTGGCTGCTTAAAGCAAAGTGGAAGTAAAACAAAATGCTCCCACAGGAGCGTTCTGTTTTACTTTCACCTTGCTTAAAGCAACCACCTGCCCAAAATACCAACTAATTAACACACTTTAGTGGTCATTATAGAGAGGTTTTACTGAAGTTAAAATATATCTTGTATTTTCAACTCCTCATACAGCAAACTTTTTATCAAGAAAGGAAGTTTTGCTCTATTTTTACCAGAGTTATGGGGCTTTGAAAGTTTCCTCATTATATAATGTATAATGAATAGTGCTTGATTTAGAGACAATATTACTATGTGGACTTCCGTGTTGTATGGACAAAGTTTTCTACTTCACTTAGAAATCCTAAATATGTATATAATAAACATACTAATCAACTTCCTTAGGTTGAGTGTTAACCCTTCTCTTGCTGAATTTTAAAATACATTTCTCCTTCTTTACCCATGCCCTGTTGTATAATTACATATATCTTCACCGTGTACACATATTTCGCTGTGCAATCACTGCTGTGGGGTGCACTGGTTGCACAATCAACTTGTAAATAGTGCAGACACTGATGAAACAGCTCCTGCAGGAGCTGTCTCATCAGGGTCTCCACTATTTACAGGTAGGTATATTGACGCGAATAGCAAGTGAAGGGTTAAAAATATGTCACTCAAATGGGTTATTATCTTGTGAAAGAACTATTTCTTTGAACTTGTTCTTCACACGGATAGCAATCCATTCTCTTGACATTTTCATCCTCTACAATTAAACCTCTCTAAACTGGACGTTAAAATTAGTGTCAATGCCAGTCTGTAAGTCTAGTGGCAGCTTAATGCAGAGTGAAAGCCATGCAGAAAGCTCCTAAGGGGCTTTTTGCATGATTTTTCTACCTGACTTTAGTAGCCAATTGCCTGTCAGAAGAGATCTATATTCTTCTGTACTTAAATTCCAGTTTAAGAGGTTTTACCTCTATCTACAGTAAATCCTCTCTATAATGGCCACTAAATTATATCAAATATTTTGTGTTAAAGGCAGGTGGCTGCTTAAATTAAGGTGAAAGTAAAACAGAACGCTCCTATAGGAGCATTCTGTTTTACTTTCACCTTGCTTTAAGCAGCCACCTGCCCTAAATACCAAATAATTAAAACAATTAAGTGGCCATTATAGAGAGGTTTTACTGTATTTTATAAAAAGATGAATGCAAACCAAACCAGTTTGCGTGTGATGGCGGATGTGTCTTAAAGGAGAAGCGATGTAATGGCAAGGTGGACTGTCTAGACTATACCGATGAGGAAGACTGCCGTAAGTAGACAGATACTGTAAACAATAAAAGAAGTGGTGTTGCTGAGAAACAGTACACTGGTCATTTGCATTACAGGCCTAGAGCATTTGAGGTGTTTGGATGTTAGATGTGTCTGATCGTACTCTACGTTACTGGCTCGTTAACATTTGGCATATTGGGATATTAGATGCTTCTTATCATACTCTTCATTACTTACTCTTTAACATTTAACATGTTTGGATGTTAGATGTGTCTGATCGTACTCTACGTTACTGGCTCGTTAACATTTGGCATATTGGGATATTAGATGCTTCTGATCGTACTCTACATTACTTGCTCTTTGACATTTGACATGTTTGGATATTAGATGTGTCTGATCGTACTCTATATTGCTTGCTCTTTAACATTTGACATGTTTTGATATTAGATGCTTCTGATCGTACTCTACATTACTTGCTCTTTAACATTTGACATGTTTGGATATTAGATGTGTCTGATCGTACTCTATATTGCTTGCTCTTTAACATTTGACATGTTTTGATATTAGATGCATCTGATCGTACTCTACATTACTTGCTCTTTAACAGTTGATATACTGGGATGTTAAATGTGTCTGATTATGCTGTACAGTACTTGAATGTGTCTGATTGTGCTCTACATTACTCAAATGTGTCTCATGCTCTACATTACATAAATGTGTCTGATTATGCTCTACAGTACTCGAATGTGTCTGATTATGCTCTACATTACATAAATGTGTCTGATTATGCTCTACATCACTTGAATGTGTCTGATTATGCTCTACATTACATAAATGTGTCCAATTATGCTCCACATAACATAAACGTGTCTGATTATGCTCTATACTTGAATGTGTCTCATTATGCTCTACATTACTTAACTTGTTAACACTTAGCTTTCTCAATACATTTTCACCTTCAGAAAATATTTCCAGTCAGATTCCATTTATGTTCGAAGATGTTGTTGAGGTATATATACTGAGCATTTCATCTGGATCCAGATTGATTGTTCTCGCTTCTCATAATGTACTAGATAACTTGAGTTACTAAAATAGAAGTACTAGAAATCTGTATCTGGAACACTCCTTGTATTGTTTATTATACAACTTGTTTAGGTTTTTTTTGTCATTTTTGCATGAAACATGAGTAGTTGCAATGCAAACTCCTCCTTCAATCTAAAAGTTATTCAGTTTATAGTTGGTATACATAATAAACATGAATGGTAGATGTGCAAGATGCAATTTTTACTTGTTTGACACTGGGCATTGCAGAATTATCTTCCCATGAACTTGTAGTATTTTTTTTGGTCATTTTGGCATGAAACGAGGGATTTTTGTGTTGCAAACTCCTCCTTCAGTTTTAAAATTATTGAATTTATATTTGGTATATATAATAACCACGAATGGTAGATTTGCAAGATGCCATTTTCATGTGTTTACGGCTGGCCATTGCAGAATTTTCTCCCCCTGAACTTTGAGTATTTTTTGCATGAAACATGGGGAGTTGGTGTAATGAATTATCTCCACTTGAACTTTGAGTTGAGTATTTTTGTCATTTGGTCTTGTTACATTGGTAATTGGTGTCACAAACTTGGATTTGCAATCAAGACTGCCATGCGGGGGTATTCATCACCTTTAGTGATAGTTCTAGTTCATACATGTGATAAGGGGAAATCACTACAATAGTAGGGGACATTTTTCGAAATTTTGTTACCTGGTTTACAATGACAGGATACTTTCAGATAACAAAGAGTATGATTTAACAATTTAAATAAGAAGGGTGGCAGCATTGTGGTACAAATATAAAGCACTAAAATTTGTGTTTCCATGGCAACGGCTTTGTCGTAGAAATAAAATAAATACCATACACAAATATCCCTTTATATCGTTTTAACTGATGGAAGGATTTTTATATAACTTTATAATTAAATGACTACTATCAAGGCATTGTTAAAATATAAGTTTCAATGTCACGATTAGGGATCAAAGGTCAAATTTTAGTCTTTTTTTTCTCTGTTTGAAGACCTTTTCGTTCTACACTTTTACATTAACATTGATATATTTGAGTAAAACTTAGCACATATATTCATTTAAAAAGGAGGCACCCTTGATCATGAGTTTTATAGGTTTGTCAAGGTCAATGTCACAAGTAGAGGTCAAAGGTCACATTTTAGAAGTCGAACGCCATTTCTTTCACTAATTTGTGAATGTTGAAGTGTACTACATATGTGACATATTTATAATAACTGTGCAAGATCAATATACTAAAACAATATCCTCTACCAAGGACTTTGTTACATACTGCCAATGTCAAGGTCGGAAGTAGAGGTCAAATGTCACATTTAAGAAGTCAAAGGTCAAATTTGTACTTTTTCTTGCAATTTCAGTACATTTTTCTATTTATGTGATGTATGTTTTGTAATAAATGTGCACCTACAACTAACTTAGTCAAATATCCTCTACCAAGGACTTTGGTACATATTGTCAATGTCAAGGTAGCAAGTAGAGATCAAAAGTCACATTTGAGAAGTCAAATGTCAAATTTGTACTTTTTTGTATTTCAGTCATTTTTTTACCTATGTAATGCATATTGTAATTACTGTGCACATACAACATACTAAGACAATATCCTCTACCAAGGACGTGGTACATAAAATCAAGGTTATTGGAAGGTCAAAGGTAAAACTTGAGAACTATTTTCCAAACCTAACCTGAAACTTTCGCAAATCGAGGAAGAGAAATAAATATAATGGTTATACACATCTGTTTAATGATATATTCTTTTAAATCAATAAATTGTACCTTATAAAGAATTATGTCAAGAATTTCTTCTTTCAGCATTTCAAATAATATCATCATAGTTGACATTTTGTGGTGTGCGGTGGTCTAGTGGTAACGCGCTTGACTATCAGTCCGGAGGTCCGGGGTTCAAATCAGGTCAAATCAAATCCCGGAAATTTCAGAGACGCTTTTCAGTGTCTCCCACCCGAACCTCCTCTCCACCCAAGGGTTAAATGGGTACATGTTAGGGTCACTAGCCGGTACTGCAACTGCATGATTGCGCCATATATTAGCGGTGCTAAATATTAACTAGGTACTTTTACTTTTTTATAGTTAGCTTGCGTCTTGTTAACATGCAAATGATCACAATTGTCTCAGAAATATCAACTAAGTGTTGTTGGTTTTTTTTCAAATCTATTCATAACTATGACTCAGCACATTTTTATCACAATATTGTTGTAATCATAACGTTAAATATCACATATGATTTAAGATCATTATCACCGCCATTCAAAATCACTCTCACCGACATTAAAAATATTTTCAGACAATCAAAATCATCATCAGATACATTCAAAATTGTGACAATAACAGGGTACATGTATCAATATCTTAATGATGGCATTTTTATGCCCCCACCCCCATTAAAGAGGGGGCATAATGATTTTTTCATTGTTTGTTGGTTGGTCTGTTGGTTGTTTTATTCCCAACTTTAACATTGGCGATAATACTTCAAACTTAGGGCATATGCAACTTGTAGAGTCAAACATATTTAGGGGTGACATATCAAGGTCAAGTTCATACATCAAGGTCAAATGTCAAATTGCTGGTCAAATTTAGATCGGCGATAAATTTGTCACCATTCAACAATGGCATGCATTTGCAAGTTATAGAGGCGAACGTTTTAAGGGTGACTTATTAAGGTCAATGTCATACATTATGGTCAAGTGTCAAATAACGGGTTAACATTAGATTTTTTCGTCTTCAACATGCATCCTTCAAACTTGGCCTGCATGTGTAACTTATGGAGGCGAGCATTTTTAGGAGTGACCCCTATTATGGTAAATGTCATTCATCAGAAACAAGCGTCATATCGGGGACTTTGTGTTTCACAAACAGATCTTGTTGTTTTAAATCACAACGTGTGCATACCACAGACATTATTTACAGCATGTATACATATTACATTTGTCACAGAATATGTCAATAGAATGTATTTTATTTGAAAAAGTACATTAAAAACTGTCTTTTACAGCATATGGGAACCAAACATTTACATTGAAAAGTAAGCTTGATTTAACTTTTTTTCTAAAATCATCTCTGTTTTGAAACACCAAGAATGAAACTGATTTCAAACCAATAAGCAAACCAATGTCAATATGATACGATCTAATAATGTATCGGTAGTCACATTCATTCATTGAATATCGCGAAAATAATTGTGGCCAAATACAACTTGAGATATCACTGAAGGTGATTATTACCCCCACCCGCAACCTTGTCACAAGATCCACTGACTTCAATACAAGAGGCAATACCTCAATGATTCTTTCATCCACTTAAATTGCTTATGAAAAGTAACAAAGGGGAATAAATCCCTCAAAAATGAATTTAGAGTTACAGCCCTTGTTGACGGCACATCCTCTTATCACTCTCTAACCATATATAAAGTTTCACAGTTGTGCCTACAATACTTGAGAGGTTATGCTCCGAACAAAAATTGCTTCTGGAAAGTAACTAAGGGGAATAACTCCCTCAAAAATTAATTGAGAGTTACAACCCCCATGTTGACTGCACATCCTCTCATCACCCTCTATCCATACATAAAATTTTACAGTTGTTCCTACAACACTTCTCCGGTTCTGCTCCGGACAAAACATTGCTGCTAAAAATTAATTAAGGGGCATAACTCCCTCAAAAAATGAATTTAAAGTTACATATATGTACAGCCTTTATTGAGTGCACACCCTCTCATCATCATCTATCCACATATAAAGTTTCACAGTTGTGCCTATAATACTTTAGGAGTAATGTTCCGGACGGAAGAACGGGCGGACACACGGACATGCGCGATTCCAATAATATAGCCCCACTTCTTTGGAAGTGGTGGTATATTTACATATTGTGTCCATGTCAGTTTAATGCTAACTTAAACAGCTCATCTATTGAAAATTCAAGTATTTCGATAAGTTTCGTGTGTTCAAATATCACACAAACACTTGACAGCTAGCTGAGCAATGAAGAATCGCTTCGTACACGAACTTCAATGGGTTTTGTTTGCGCAGTGTAAGCTCCTGAAATCCCTTTATGACCAAGAGCTTGTCTGTCCACAATGTGTGAGGATGAACTTGCCAATAAACAATGCTGGTGATGGAAAATCAGTTTGGCAATTCAGACATGAATACCAAATTCTGTCATTGTTTAAGCTATTTTGGTAGAGAGTCACCTAATGAGTATTCCCATCAATTTATTTTGAAATCTGACCATCAGTTTGTAGAAATATATTCTGAAAGTGGGAGATTCTTCGATAGCAAAAGTAGTAATGCGAAAGGAGAAAACTGCAGACTCGGTTTAATGAGTCTGTTCATGAGTAGTTATTAAAAGTGCAACACTACTCACGCCCCCTAGTACCGGCTTAAGCAGTATTCAATTTTCAAAACTAATAGCATAAAAACTAATGATCCCGAAGGACCAGTAAGTATAACAGCACTGAGAATGAAGTCGACGTTTTACGGCCGCAACACTAGCACTTAACACCTATTAAGTACATATATTCTGAAAATGGAAGAAGAGATTTAAATTTTGTTTTCTTTTAGTTATCATGGCAACCAGAGTTCTGCATGGATTTAAGCCATTTTAGCCATTTTGATTGGTGGTTACCTAATAATTATTCCCATCAAATTATTCTGAAGTCAGTCCATTGGTTTTGGTGAAGAGATTTAAAAATTTGCAATGTTTTCTATGCAGACAAACAGGCTCCGTCACTAGCGACCATGTTGTTTTAGATATTGTCATGATTTTAGCTACTTAAGAAGAAATTCACCTAATGATTATTCCCATCAAATTATTTTGAAACCTGAAAGATTTTTCTTTTTGTTGCCATGTCAACCAGAGCTCTACATGGATCCAACCTATTTTAGCTTTTTTTGACAGAGACTCACCAAAAGACCATCCTAGGAAAGTTTTATTACATTTGACAATATAGTTTTAGAGGGGATGTCATTTGAAACAAAATGTTGACGACGGACGACACACAACGGACGACGCCTGACGACCGATACACGATGATCTCAACAGCACACCTTAGCACTTTGTGTCAGGTGAGCTACAAATGGACAGTCTTCTTGAATCTACTTGTTTGTTTGATACAATGATGGAAATAACTTGATAAATATTGTAAATAATTCGAAATTATTGTGCAAAAATCACTAAAAATAGTTCTTTTATAGCCGTTGCTATGGTAACAAAGGATATTTTTACTGTTGATTTGTAAACAAAATGTTCCAAATATAATCACATGGAAGACCACACTAATACTTTATACAAATAGTAAGGCAATGATGCTGTAAAAAGAAAATGTAGGCTAACTTTATAATTCACTAGAAAATGTCAATTTAGAACCACAAATAAATTTAATATTATTTTAAAAATATTTTGGTTGCCATGGCAACCAGATCTGTGTCCCAGAATGTTAACATAATATTTGCGTAATTTTGTAAGTAAATATCAAGGTCTTACAATAATTGATTACTTAGACATTAAGAAAATAAGAAAAAACAATAAGGATTCGTTTTCAAAAAAGTGAAAGATTGGGCAAAATGAAATACGTTATTGCCATGGCAACCAGTCATTGAGGAAATATCTGTTTTAATTTAATTTCAAATCAACACTAGCCATCTCTCATTTCCAAAGAAAAAAGTAATGGGGACATATTTGCACCCATAAGTAAACTGGCAGTCCTTTCAAATTCTGTATATCATTTTGAAGCTTGTTGCTATGGAAACCACGATTTCCACCAGAATGTTATTGGGAATGTTCTGCCACCCTTCTAAAAATGTTAGGCAAGGTGTTAAGTTAACATATGCAAAACATGGAGTTATTGTAAATCAGGTAACAAAATCGGCAAAAATCAGGCTTTTTGTCCCCTACTACAAGGGAAGCAACTTTTACAGAATTATTCCGAAATTTCTGCAGTCAAGGAGTTTATAAATTAAAATTAATAAGTAAATAGCATGAATGTGAGATTCTATTTATCACATAAACATTTTGAAAGCCTATTTATTTAAACGTTTTGCAGTCTGTCCGCAATTTATATTTTACGCCAAAACGTGATGTTTATGGTAATGTCATCACAAATGACGTCATTTAGTGTCCTGCTAAAGATGAAACTGTTTATTGCTATGGGATATGAAAGTCGCACTTCGTAATGGAAAGTATTACTTTACAAAATCCATTAATTTACATGTTTTAGCGAGAATAATAATCAAGCATGGGTTTTATATAAACTTTTATTAAAGCCAGGGGCTTCTATACCCTTGGTTTGTCTGTATTAAGCTGTGAACTTGAGAAATTGTCCAGACTAGAAATTGAATGACTCAAACTTCTGGGTTTTTTTCGAACTTATTTGTAGGGTCCCTTGATGTTCGAGATATAGAATTTCAACTGTATATATAATATTTAGGTCAGTTGTCTTAATTCTGTGCATTATTGTCAACAAAACTTTCTGCAAATTGCACACTACCTAGATTTTGAAGTAATTTGGCACAGATTTCACCACCGGGGACAAGGTGTGACATGTTAGGTTCAGGTCAATTTTGTTAAGGGCAAGGTCACATTCAGAGGTCAAACATGATGGGATCCTGCATATATGCCCATAGTATACTGATAATCCAATCTGGAATACTATTGTGCCCCAACAGGAGGTATATTAAAATTAATCCATCCGCCTGTCCATGTGCAGGTTCATCTATTTTTTATGCCCATGTGATGATAGTCAGGGGGCATTATGTTTTGCACCTCTCTGTCTGTCTGTCTGTCTGTCATGCTTTGCTATAAAGTGTTATATGTCTGTAATTTGTACACTTATCCACATGAAACTTCACAAACACATTAATCACCATCTGTGCTATCATTTTGGCACCCAGCCCATGCAATGTCAGCGGTATGTAAGATTCCTTTTGAAAATATTTCATCATTTCTCATTAGTATCTACCAGAAAAAAGCGTTAGTTTTGCTCCCGAATAGGGATTTTAATGAAATCGAGCACTTGGTCGCCAACTATATGGTTTCTGACTAAATAAAAAACATGGTTTCCTGAAGGTATTTGCCACTCATACTCTCTAAAACGGAGAAAAAGTATGGAATATTTGGTACCAGCATGTAGATAAAACATTTTTCTTTCTACATAATCTTTGTTTTGTGGGAAAATTCCCCTCCGGTCGGAAATAATTGCAGTTGAAGTGGAGCACCCATGGATCGGAAGGCCCGAGAGTTATTTGCCTTTCTCTTATATAGAATATATGAAATTTCAGCTTTGTCTCAAAACGCTCCAAACTTTATTTTTTTGACTCCAAATGTTACAAAACTTCAATTTAGGTACATTTTTACTTATTTTAGACATATTTCATGAGCCGAAAGCCTGTGAGTAAACCCAGATCAAACGGCTCCTGTAGGAGCTGTCTGGTCAGGGTCTGTTCTGTTTGCTTATGAAATAATATAGATAATATTAAAAGGCATATCTAACTATCTATTGAATACAGAGTTAAGACTGCTGTGTTTAATCAGTAAGTGTCCTCTTAAAGCAGGTTTTGGTTCATGTCAGACCTAGCATCTTATCTGGCTGTGCAATAGTTTCAAGCAGATAACAAAACAACTTTAACTACTAATGTCAAGCAATATCGTAGACGTTTGCCAGCCATTGCATCTTTGATATGGTACTTAGTCTTGGTCTACACTGTTCACAAAACACTTAGACAGGATTCACATGCAATAGCTGGTATTACTGTACATAATACATGTATCAATTTTTATTTATTTAGCATGTAAAGACAATGGTTTCAAGTGTAACGACGGCTTCTGCATAGACGCTTCCAAGATATGTGACAGGAACATGGATTGTCAGGATCATGAAGATGAGTCAATGTGTCGTAAGTCTGTCCATGTGCAGAAAAATGTTTCATGCATAGTTCAAAATCTCTAAATCAGACATTTATTGTCAGTCTTTAATCTGTCCTTCATATGAAGACCTTTTCATGCCTTTCTAAAACAGAGTAGACCAAAATCAGATTGCTCCTGTAGAGGCCGTCTGATCCGGGTCTGTTCTGTTTGCTTATGAAATAATATGCATGTGTCCAACTGACGACCAGTTCATCATAGCCTAAATGTTTCATGCATAGTTCAAAATCTCTAAATCAGACATTTATTGTCAGTCTTTAATCTGTCCTTCATATGAAGACCTTTTCATGCCTTTCTAAAACAGAGTAGACCAAAATCAGATTGCTCCTGTAGAGGCCGTCTGATCCGGGTCTGTTCTGTTTGCTTATGAAATAATATGCATGTGTCCAACTGACGACCAGTTCATCATAGCCTGTAACCGACTGACCACTAGTTCAACATAGCCTGTGACCAACTGACCACTAGTTCAACATAGCCTGTGACCGACTGACCACTAGTTCAACATAGCCTGTGACCAACTGACCACTGATTCAACATAGTCTGTGACCAACTGATCACTAGTTCAACATAGCCTGTGACCAAATGATGACCAATTCAACATAGCATCTGACCAACTGACCACTAGTTGCTAGAGGTCTTTAACCCATTGCCTGTTGAATATTTATGTAAGAAATAATGAAATCATCAATATCTATTAACTGAATTGTAATACTGGCATATGTACACAGGATATTTTTGTATTGGTAGAAACTGTAGAATCAGATTTATATCATTCCATAAGCAAACAGAGCAGACCCTGATCAGACTGTTCTTAAAGGAGTCATTTGATTTGTGTCAACTCTGTTTGCAAAAAGTGTGAAAGTATTAAGGAAAGGGTTAAAAGGTTTGCTGAAAGTCTTCTATTAGTTTTCACTGTTAAGGGCTGGTGTTTAGACTAACTTTGTTGTCTGAAGGTCTGTGATGCTATAAAGATTTGGCCAACTAAAAATGGCCCCTATAAGATTTAATTCTTTAATCCATAAATACGCCTTTCCACACCTTTGCAAATAAAGTAGACTAGATCATACGACTCTTGTAGGAGCTGTCTGATCAGAGTCTGCTCTGATTGCTTATGATATAGATATAGATATGATATAGATTTAGATATGATATAGATATGATATAGATAGACATTATATAGATATGATATAGATATAGATAGATATGATATAGAGATATATATTAGATAGATAGATATTAGATAGATAGATATAATATAGATATGATATAGATTAGATATTGATATAGATTAGATATAGATATAGTTATAATATAGATATGATAAAAAATATAGATATGGTATAGATATGATATAGATTAGATAACGATATGATATAGATATGATATAGATATGATATAGATTAGATATAGATATGATATAGATATGATATAGATTAGATATGATATGAATAGATATGGATATGATATAATATAGACAGTTATGATTTAGATAGATATGATATAGATAGATATGATATAGATTAGATATAGATTAGATATAGATTTTGCAGTTTCTGCCATGACCAAGTATTCCTGTGTTCAAGTACCAGTATAAATATTTATCTCATTAATATTCATGCAGTCATTATATTTTACATGGATATTGAGCGAGTAAAGAGTTAATCTAGTTGTTCAGTAGGCAACACAGTTGGTGGTCACAAACTTTTTATAGGTTGGTTATTGGCAGTTGTTGACCAATTTATAGGTTGGTTATTGGCAGTTGCTGACCAATTTATAGGTTGGTTATTGGCAGTTGCTGGCCAATTTATAGGTTGGTTATTGGCAACTAGGTTGGTTATTGGCAGTTGTTGACCAATTTATAGGTTGGTTATTGGCAGTTGTTGACCAATTTATAGGTTGGTTATTGGCAGTTGCTGACCAATTTTTGATTAGCAGCTGAATAGCAAACATTTGGAGATATGCAGATTGCAGACTAGTTGTCGACTATCAACAACCAATTGATGATTTATCTGTGACTAATTGCCAGCCATTTGACAAGTAGTCACTAAATATTTTTTCAATACATTTCTTCACTGCTTTATGGATTGATTAGGAATTTGGCTACACTGATTTGAACAGATTGAGATAGAAGTATGGATATCGGCAACCACTTAACGACCTGTTTTTGAAAAGTTGCTGAATCATTTAAGACTTCCAATGTGGGGTTGCTCTGACGAAGATTGACAATTGATCATATAATTAATCGTCAACCAGTGGCCAACTATTAAATTGCCAGAGCATTTTGTAGATTTTGTGCATCAGAGGTTGTTCCTGGTTGCCACAAATTAGGATTGTTTGTTGGTCAAGAATAGGTTGCAGGCTATGTGTGACAGGGGACAGGGAAACAATTGCTACTTATATTTAGTAAGGACTTCCAATATGGAGGACATTAAATAAAAACCATGGCTGCAGTTATACCCTTACCCTCTCAGAGTAAGACAATTTTTGAAACCTTTGCAAACTGAGTAGGCCCAGATCAGACAGCTCCTGTCGGAGTTGTCTGATCAGGGTCTGCTCTTTTTGCTCATGGAATTATATTGATTGTTTTGGATGTTTCTATCACAGCCAAAATTTTATTATGCCCCCGTTAAAGATAGTCAGGGGGCATTATGTTTTGCACATGTCCGTCCGTCTGTCTGTCTGTCCATGTGTCACGCTTTTACGTGCAGTTGGTTGTCACAGTTTTTTCAAGTGTTATATGTCAGTAATTTCTACACTTATACACATGAAACTTCACACACACATTGATCACCATCTGCCCTATCTTTTGGCACCCCACCCTTGCTGCCCGCAAGCCCAATGTCAAGGTCAAATGACTTGGAAAATTTTACATGCAGTTGGTTGTCACATTTACGTACAGTTGGTTGTCACAGTTTTTCATTGTCTTATATCTCACTAACCATTATAGCTATTGGCATGGAATTGCATATACACATTGAACACCATCCATACTGTCATTGCGCACCCAGCCCATGCTGCCCGCAAGCCCAAGGTCAAGGTCAAATGACTTAGGAATTTTACGTGCAGCTAGGCAAGCACCACCACGGGGGCATCGCTGTGTCTTACAGACACAATTTTCTAGTTGTTAATGTGTAATTGCAAAATTCAGTCCATGAATATTCTGACAGTTGTAAATTCATGATACCTTTATATGGACATAGACAAAAGTGTAGACCTAGACTGAGGTGAAGAAGCCCTTTGATCAGGGATTATATTGTTTTACATGTCACATCAGGATCCCTTTTCCATCGTCTGTCCGCCTGTCTGTCTGTCTGTCCGTAACACTTTCTTTTTTAGCTCACCAGAGCACAAAGTGCTCAGGGTGAGCTTTTGTGATTGCCTGATGTCCGTCGTCCGTCGGCGTGCGTCGTCCGTCGTGAGTCGTGCGGTGTGCGGCGTCCGTCGTCAGTCGTCAACAATTTGAACCTTTAAAAATCTTCTCCTCTGAATCAACAGGGTTCTCAGCTTTCATCATTGGCACATAGCATCATCTGTTGGTCCTCTACAAAAGTTATATAAATTATACCCCTGGGGTCAAAATTGGCCCTGCCCAAGTGGCTTTCAGTTTTCAATAGAAACATTTAGTGAAAACTTTGAACATCATCTCCTCTAAAACTAGAAGGTCCTCAGCTTTCGTATTTGGCACATAGCTTCAACTTCAGGGCTTCTACAAAAGTTATATAAATTATGTCCCTAGGGTAAAAATTGGTCCCACCCCAGGGATTGCAGGTTTTTTGAAGCTGACTACTTAAACAGCCCATAGGATCACTAGTTATGCTTAGGAAAAACTTTAAAAGTATTCTTGTCAGAAACTACATGTCCCAGAGCTTAGATATTTGGTGTATAGATTAACTTAGCATAACTTTATGGGTTTTATAAGTATCATAGTTCTTGGGTTAAAATTGGCCCTGCCCTGCATGAACAGACAGAAACGACAGTCTAAAGGTTTCTCCTTAATATATCAGCCTGCAGAGCTGAGACCAGTCAGTGTGAGATCTTATATAATCACCCTTAGCCTGATCCGTAGAGTAGAAATTGTGTTTAGACAAATAACACACACTCATTTAAGATTGAGAAAACTGTGGATAGTTCTTAATATGCAGAACACTCTTAAAGCTTTTTTTCATACCTATGCCCTGCATTAAGCTACCAGATATCAATATAGAGCATATCTGTTGTGAATTTCAGCTTAACTCTTTGCATGCTGGGTAATTTTGTCATCTGCTAAATGGTTGTCTGCAGCATATTCATAAGTTATCCGTACTACACAATTTCTTTCTAAGTTTTTCAGAAGTTCAGTCTCATTGACAAACAGTTTGGATATCAGATCAGGCCCCACATTATATTGGCCCTGATCTGGATCCAAACTGTTTGCACAGGTCATTAGTGGTGGGAGAATCCCACTACACACTTTCTTTCTAAGTTTTTCAGAAGTTCAGTCTCATTTACAAACAATTTGGATGTCAGATCAGGCCCCACATTATGTGGGCCCTGATCTGGATCCAAACTGTTTGCATAGGTCATTAGTGGTGGGAGAATCCGCCTCTAGCATCCAAAGAATTAATACAAGTTCCAGTGGTCTATCCTCTATCCATTCTTTCACTACATTCTTTCAGCAGCATGTTCAGGTCCTCTACATAAGTTATATAAATTGTGTCCCTGGGGTCAACATTGGCACCGCACCTGGGGTGTTAAGTTTTCAATAGAAACATATGTGAAACTTTGAAAATCTTCTCCTCTGATTGTCTGGTGAGCGATGTCAGGGCCATTCTGGCCCTCTTGTTTAGCTCACCAGAGCACAAAGTGCTCAGGGTGAGCTTTTGTGATCGCCTGATGTCCTTTGGCGTGCGTCGTTCGTCGTCAACAATTTGAACCTTTAAAAATCTTCTCCTCTGAATCTACAGGGTTCTCAGCTTTCATCTTTGGCACATAGCTTCACCCTTAGGTCCTCTACAAGATCTAGATTTTTTATTGATTTTCATCATTTCATCATAATTTTCGTCATTGGCGCTATATGACCTACTTAGTGTCGCGGTGCCGTAAAACCCAACTCACTCACTCACTCATCTTTGGCACATAGCTTCACCCTTAGGTCCTCTACAAAAGTTATATAAATTATAACCCTGGGGTCAAAATTGGCCCCGCCCCAGGGGTGAGAAGTTTTCAATAGAAACATATAGTCATACTTTGAAAATCTTCTCCTCTGAAACTGGAAGGCTCTCAGCTTTCATATTTGGCACAGAGCATCATGTTTAGGTCCTCTACAATTTTTTTTATAAATTATGGCCCTGGGGTCAAAATTGACCCCGCCCCAGGGGTGGGCAGTTTTCAATAGAAACAAATAGTGAAAACTTTGAAAATCTTCTTCTCTGAAACTAGAAGGTTTTCAGCTTTCATATTTGGCATATAGCATCATGTTCAGGTCCTCTACAAAAGTTATATAAATTATGGCCCTGGGGTTAAAATTTGCCCTGCCCCAGGGGTGGGCAGTTTTCAGTAGAAACAAATATTGAAATCTTTGAAAATCTTCTCCTCTGAAACTGGAAGGCTCTCAGCTTTCATATTTGGCACAGAGCATCATGTTCAGGTCCTCTACAAAAGTTATATAAATTATGGCCCTTGGGTCAAAATTGGCCCCGCCCCAGGGGTGGGCAGTTTTCAATAGAAACCAATAGTTAAATCTTTGAAAATCTTCTCCTGTGAAAACTGGAAGGCTCATAGCTTTCATATTTGGCACGGAGCATTATGTTCAGGTCCTCTACTTAAGTTATATAAATTATGCCCCTGGGGTCAAAATTGGCCCCGCCCCAGGGGTTGGGCAGTTTTCAATAGAAACATATAGTGAAATCTTTGAAAATCTTCTCCTCTGAAACTGGAGAGCTCTCAGCTTTCATATTTGGCACAGAGCATCATGTTCAGGTCCTCTACAAAATTTATATAAATTATGGCCCTGGGGTTAAAATTGGCCCCGCCCCAGGGGTGGGCAGTTTTCAATAGAAACCAATAGTGAAAACTTTGAAAATCTTCTCCTCTGAAACTAGAAGGTTTTCAGCTTTCATATTTGGCATATAGCATCATGTTCAGGTCCTCTACAAAAGTTATATAAATTATGACCCTAGGGTTAAAATTGGCCCCGCCCCAGGGGTGGGCAGTTTTCAGGAGAAACAAATATTGAAATCTTTGAAAATCTTCTCCTCTGAAACTGGAAGGCTCTCAGCTTTCATATTTGGCACAGAGCATCATGTTCAGGTCCTCTACAAAAGTTATATAAATTATGGCCCTGGGGTCAAAATTGGCCCCCGCCCCAGGGGTAGGCAGTTTTCAATAGAAACCAATAGTGAAATCTTTGAAAATCTTCTCCTCTGAAACTGGAAGGCTCATAGCTTTCATATTTTGCACAGAGTATTATGTTCAGGTCCTCTACTAAAGTTATATAAATTATGCCCCTGGGGTCAAAATTGGCCCCGCCCCAGGGTTGGGCAGTTTTCAATAGAAACATATAGCGAAATCTTTGAAAATCTTCTCCTCTGAAACTGGAAGGCTCTCAGCTTTCATATTTGGCACAGAGCATCATGTTCAGTTCCTCTACAAAAGTTATATAAATTATGGCCCTGAGGTTAAAATTGGCCCCACCCCAGGGGTGGGCAGTTTTCAATAGAAACAAATATTGAAATCTTTGAAAATCTTCTCCTCTGAAACTGGAAGGTTCACAGCTTTCATATTTGGCACAGACCATCATGTTCAGGTCCTCTACAATTTTTTTTATAAATTATGGGCCTGGGGTCAAAATTGGCCCTGCCCCAGGGGTTGGCAGTTTTCAATGGAACATATAGTGAAAACTTTGAAAATTCTCTACTCTGATTGTCTGGTGAGCGCTTCAGGGCCATTCTGGCCCTCTTGTTTTAATTCTAACACTTCTCCCAGCAGGTGCCACATGTGTTCCTTTGAACACTCTTGTTGTTCCAAAGGTCATATCGGCAACAGAAGCCTTGCAGAAATACCCTTTTAAATGAAACACATGCGGGTGTTGGCTGATAGCTTGAGACACTGCAACACCAGGGGAAGTCAGTGTGTATACTTGTCACTTAAAATTACATATAAACAAACACGTTTGAAAGGGCGTCGGCTCGAGAATTTTTATATGTCGGAGAAATTAAGGGATGTCGGATGTTCGCCACCGACAAAGATCGAATGTCGGACCTGTCATGCGAAAAGGGCCTGGGGAAAGCCCTTCACCCATTGACCATAGTCAGTACAGATAGAGACTTGATATTTGGCATGCATATGTATCTCATAAAGCCGCACATTTTGAAGGGTGACATGTCAAGGTCATCCTTCAAGGTCAGAGGTCAAATATGTGGGTCAAATCACCAACTTTAACATTGGCCATAACTTTTGGACCAGTAGAGATAGAGACTTTATATATGGCATGCTTGTATATCTCATGAGACTGCACATTTTGAGGGGTGACATGTCAAGGTCAAGGTCATCCTTCAGGTTCAAAGGTCAAGTTGTCTGTTTCTTTGTCTGTAACTGTAACGCAACCTTAACATTGGTCTTAACTTTTGAGCCAGTACAGAAGGTCATCCTTCAAGGTCACAGGTCAAATATATGAGGGGGCATAGTGTTTCACAAACACATCTTGTTTGAGTTGTTTCCATTTTTCATATATTTTTGTCTGGACAATAACTCTTTATCTACTGATTTAATTGATTTCAAACTTCATAAATTAAATAAGCATGATGAGAGGAAGGGTCATGCACAAGGGCCAGAACTCTAGCATCAATATTTTTTGAGTTATTCCCCTTTTTCATATTTTCTTGTCTGGGCAATAACTCTTTATCTACTGTTCAATTAATTTCAAACCTCACATATGGCACAAACATGATGAGAAGAAGTGTCATGCACAAGGGCCATAACTCTAACATCAATATTTTTGGAGTTATTCCACTTTTTCATATTTTCTTGTCTGGACAATAATTCTTTATCTACATGTCCAATTGATTTTGAAACTTCATATTTGGAACAAGCATAATGAGAGGAAGTGTCATGCACAAGGGTCATAACTCTAGCATTATTATATTTGGAGTTATTCCCCTTTTTATCTCACTTTTGTGCTCAGGGTGAGCTTTTGTGATCGCCAGATGTCCGGCGTGCGTCGGTGTGCATCGTCCTGCGTCAACGGTTTTCCCGGTAAATGTCATCAATATATTAATGATGTGTTCATATATATCAATATATTAATGATGTGTTCATATATATATTCAGGCTTACATCAATATATTTATGCCAAATATATTTAAAATATATATTCATATCATTTATAATAACTAATCAGTAGCCGTTATTAATTTTTATGCCCCCCAGATAAGATCTGGGGGGCATATTGTTTTTGCCCTGTCTGTCTGTTTGTCTGTTTGTCTGTTTGTTTGTCAGCAACTTTAACATTGGTCATAACTTTTGAGCCAGTACAGATAGAGACTTGATATTTGGTATGCATATGTATCTCATGAAGCCGCACATTTTGAGGGGTGACATGTCAAGGTCAAGGTCATCCTCCAAGGTCAGAGGTCAAATATATGGGTCAAATCACTGACTTTAACATTGGCCATAACTTTTGGACCAGTAGAGATAGAGACTTGATATTTGGCATGCTTGTGTATCTCATGAAGCCGCACATTTTGAGGGGTGACATGTCAAGGTCAAGGTCATCCTCAGGGTCAAAGGTCAAATTGTCTGTTTTTTGTCTGTAACATTAACGCAACTTTAACATTGGTCATAACTTTTGAGTCGGTACAGATAGAGACCTGATATTTGGCATGCATATGTATCTCATGAAGCCGCACATTTTGAGGGGTGACATGTCAAGGTCAAGGTCAGAGGTCAAATATATGGGTCAAATCACCGACTTTAACATTGGCCATAACTTTTGGACCAGTAGAGATACAGACTTGATATTTGGCATGCTTGTGTATCTTATGAAGCTGCACATTTTGAGGGGTGAAATGTCATGGTCAAGGTCATACTTCAAGGTCAAAGGTCAAATTGTCTGTTTCTTTGTCTGTAACTTTAACATTGGTCATAACTTTTGAGCCAGTACAGCTAGTGACTTGATATTTGGTATGCATATGTATCTCATAAAGCCTCACATTTTGAGGGGTGACATGTCAAGGTCAAGGTCATCTTTAAAGGTCAGAGGTCAAACATATGGGTCAAATCACTGACTTTAACATTGGCCATAACTTTTGAACCAGTACAGATAGAGACTTGATATGTGGCATGATTGTGTATCTCATGAAGCTGCACGGTGTGAGGGGTGAAATGTCAAGGTCATTCTTCAAGGTCAAAGGTCACCATCTTCAAATTGGCCATAACTTTTGAACCAATAGAGATAAAGTCTTAATATTTGGTATGCATGTGTATCTCATGAAGCTGCACATTTAAGGGGATAGCATTTCAAGGTCAAGGTCATCTTTCAGGTTCAAAGGTCACTGACTTTAACATTGGCCATAACTTTTAAACCAGTAGAGATACAGACTTGATAGTTGGTATACATGTGTTTCTCATTTTGCTGCACAGTTTGAGGGGTAACATGTCAAGGTCAAGGTCATCCTTCATGGTCAAAGGTCACACACTTTAACATTGGCCATAACTTTTGAACCAGTAGAGATACAGACTTGATATGTGGTATGCATGTGCACCCCATGAAGCTGCACAGTTTGAGGGGTGACATGTCAAGATCAAGGTCATCCTTTAGGGTCAAATATCATATCGAGGGGGCATAGTGTTTCACAAACACATCTTGTTAATCCTCCTTTCGCCTGCTTTCGCCAAATAACCTCTGTCCGTGATTTAGTCATACTCCGTTTCGCAACATCTAAGATATTTCCTTGGTGGTTATCGTTAATGATCTTGCCGTTGCGGTATTACATTTTGTATTAGCCCCAACCATAGGAGAAATAATTTTATAATATTTTCATTTCCAAAATACAAACAAGCATACAGTGGAAACAGATCAGTCGACCTGTTTCCAACTATATAGAATGTATTACTCCAAGCATACTGTTTTTACACTCATAAACCACGAATTACAGTTCCACCGTATTCTCACAAGTATTGATAAATCAGCCCTCTTACCAGTGAAATTCCACCGAGAGAATTCCATATAGACGCCATTTTTGTAGTTAGATCTCGCCTGTTGCACATTAATTAGGACAATTAACCCTTTACTCCATAAATAGGCCTTTCTACACCTTTGCAAACAGAGTAGACCCAGATTAAATGGCTTATGTAGTAGCCATCTGATCAATCTGCTGTTTGCTTATGATATGATATAGTGCAAATTGCATTACATTATTTTCATCTATAGAAACACATAGTGAAAGCTTTTAAAATCTTCTTCTCTGATTGTCTGGTGAGCGATGTCAGGGCCTTTCAGGCCCTCTTGTTTCATATTGTTTTTAGCTCACCAGAGCACAAAGTGCT
The DNA here is from genome assembly GCA_963576725.1 of Azorinus chamasolen. Classification (NCBI taxonomy): domain Eukaryota; kingdom Metazoa; phylum Mollusca; class Bivalvia; order Cardiida; family Solecurtidae; genus Azorinus; species Azorinus chamasolen. The sequence goes on from OY755249.1 coordinate 30,121,132, forward strand.
CAGGGTGAGCTTTTGTGATCACTTGATGTCCGTCCTCCGTCGTCGGGCGTCAACAATTTGAACCTTTAAAAATCTTCTCCTCTGAATCTACAGGGTTCTCAGCTTTCATCTTTGGTACATAGCATCATCTTTAGGTCCTCTACAAAAGTTATATAAATTTTGCCCCTGGGGTCAAAATTGGCCCCGCCCCAGGGGTGCCTTGTTTTCTATTGAAATATATAGTAAAACTTTGAAAATCTTCTTCTCTGAATCTACAAGGTTCTCAGCTTTCATATTTGGCACATAGCATCATGTTCAGGTTCTCTACAAAAGTTATATAAATTATGCCCATGGGGTCAAAATTGGCCCCGCCCCAGGGGTAGCCATTTTTGAATAGAAACATATAGTGACAACTTTGAAAATCTTTCCTTCTGAATCGACGGGGTTCTCAGCTTTCATATTTGGCACATAGCATCATGTTCAGGTCCTCTACAAAAAGTTATATAAATTATGCCCCTGGGTTCAAAATTGGCCCCGCCCCAGGGGTGGTCAGTTTTCAATAGAAACATACAGTGAAACTTTGAAAATCTTCTCCTCTGAAACTGGAAGGTTCTCAGCTTTCATATTTGGCACATAACATCATGATCAGGTTCTGTGCAAATGATATATATATTATGCCCTTGGGGTCAAAATTGACCCCGTCCGAGGGGTGACCATTTTTGTATAGCTGACTGCAGATTAGAACAATCAGATCCTTTACTGGTCACTGATAATTAGGTCAAGCAGTATACTGCAGACAGGTGCACTCACTGTGTATTAGCTTGGAGTGCTGTGGCTTACAATTATATGGGGTAGAGTTAGTCATTTCTTAACCCTTTAGACCATGAATGAATTATTCATGTAGGAGATAATGCCATCATGAATATTAATTAACATAATTTCTATTGTGGATGAATAAGCAAAAACTGTGACCTGATAAATACTAGAATCAGAACTATATCATGTCAAAAGCAAACAGAGCAGACCCTGATCAGCCATCTGATCTTGGTATACTCTGTTTGCCAAGGGGTTGAAAGGCCTATTTATGGAGGAAAGGGTGTTAACAACACCATTATTCTCCCTATAGAAACATGTAGTGAAAACTTTGAAAATCTTCTCCTGAAACTGGAAGGTATTCAGCTTTCATATGTGGCACACAGCATCATGTTCAGGTCCTCTACCAAAGTTAAAAAAATTATGCCCCTGGGTTTAAAATTGACCCTGCCCAGGGCTGGCTAATTATTTTCTATAGAAACATGTAGTGAAAACTTTGAAAATCTTCTTCTCTGATTGTCTGGTGAGCGATATCAGGGCCTTTCAGGCCCTCTTGTTCTTATTATTTTTACAAATACCATTCAGGTTTGTCATGTATATACCATTGTCAACTACACCATGGGTGAGTTGGTCAGTGAAGTGGGTTTTTTTAATTCATGGGGGATTCATGTATTGCATAGCAATACAACATTATCTTGTTCCCCTTTGTTCTGCTTTTCGCACTGCAGCATATTAACAGTTTTTGTGTCAGCTGCAAGCAGGTGACACATGTGTTCCTCCGGACACTCTTGTTTGGTATTGGTTGAAACATTAGAGTCAGATCTATTCTAAGCAAACCGATCAAGCCCTAATCAGAAAGCTCCTATAGGAGCCATCTGATCTGGGTCTACTCAGCAAAGGTATGAACAAGCATGTATATGAAGGAGAGCGTTATAAATGGATTAAATTCATCAGTTTATTGCTTAGAGCCATATACAGAGGTCATAGTATGATCATAAAAAACTTTGCAGACTATGACAAAAGCTGGTGCTTCAAGTGTCTGGGTCTTCACTGTTTGTCAAACCTAACTCAAAATTACATAATTTATAGACATATGGGCTTGTCTGGGTCTATACTGTTGGCAGTCCTTGAATACAGTTTTGTTTCTTGTGGAACCAGCCAGTTGATATCTATTTCAGCCTGTCGTGATGACGAGACTGTTTGCGGTGACAGGTGTATTCCTCAGAATAAGAAATGTAAAACTGATGAGTTTGAGGGTGATTATTATGACTACTCTTATATAGGTAAGGACATGTGTCCCTATTTTCTTAAAACTTCTTGTGATATCTAAATTTCAGTTTCTGCTGTTACTAATGTTAGGAGTAAGGGAATATATAAACCAATCTTTGCAATATAAAGTTTGAATAGAACGAAAGATGTGATTGGATGTTTTTGTGGTTGCTTATGTTATGGTCACTGTTTAATACTGTAAAATAGAAAAAACTTTCAAAAGAAAAATAATTTCAACTATGCTTCATGTATATTTTATATATTTCTGTTCTGGATAGGGTCCAAGATTTATGGTTTGGGTGATGATAGTTGTTAATTTTACTACTAATAGACAACAGCTTTAACCATTTCCCTATGTTTATTCCAGTTCTATGTTTATTCCAAATTTCAATACCTACTGAATATTCATTAACGAAATAGTTCTAAAGAAATATGGAAGGTGCAACATTGTAGACATTTTAGAATCCAAATAAACTGATCTATCAAATGCTATTAGGAAACAGAGCAGACCCTGATCAGACGGCTCCTCTAGGAGCTGTCTGATCTCGGTCTACTCTGTTTGCAAATGCGTGAAAACACATTTACATGAGGGAAAGGGTTAAGCATTTACTCCATTAAGATTTATTAAAGTGCATATTTTCAACAACATCATAAAACTTGATGTTTGTTATGTTCAAACATTATTATGAAGATTGTTAATTTGAACTTTGAGATGCCCCTGAGATACAAAATGAACCATTTTTGTCAATACTTATAATTTTTTGTTGTACAATAAGATATTATAGGCTTTTGGCAAACAGCTATAAAACTAAAATTGCTGCTGCTGAAACTAGAAAAGAAATGTACATGTATACTTTTATTTATGATATTTTAGAAAATAGACTTATCTTGATTCTTGGCTATTTCCACCATGTATGAGGCACACACATATATCATCCTTTAGTATTTGTCTTACTTTGTAGAGGACTGTACAGGACAGTTTGATTGTGGTGACGAGTGTATTCCAAATGAAAAGCGCTGTGACAGAAACAAAGACTGCACCAATGGGACTGATGAGATTGGATGTGGTAGGATATGTTTAAGTAGTAAAATACCTTACCTGCTATAAAATATTGTGAACGGAAACAAAAAGAAGTCCCTTATATGGCATATAACACCATTCAGTGCCCCGCACCATACTGCAAATATACAGTTTAGCCGTAACCCATCCCATTGATTCATAGCTGTTTCTGGTTAAGATTGATAAAGTCTAAAAGGCGGTACTCCTGCTTTCAGCCTACGGTCAATTTTGTTGTTTAATATGCTTAATGTTTAATGTTTTTCGTCTTGATATGCGTCCTGTTATGTTTTGTCTTGTGGCTTTACCGTTTCTTGTTTGATGGTGTTTGGTGCGGTGTCATTTCGTGTGTGGCTCTCCCTGTTTGACTATTTTTCCATATTTCCCTCTTTTACTACTCTGCTTGCGCTGTCAGGTTTACACTTTGTCCTGATGGCTACCTTGGCTTTCTGTTTTGACCCGAGGCTATCTGGATCCTTTTCTACTTCTACTGCTACCAGCCCCTATTTCTACAGATCCTGGACTTGTTGAAGCTTTGGCTCTTCACACTGTAGCATATTTTTCCTCTCTGACACTGGCTACTTTCGTTCCAGGACCGTTGTTTTTCCAGGCCTTGCCCTCGGCTCAAGCACTCAGGAATAAGGAGGATGACTCTTTGTCTATACTAGCGCCATTGGATGGTCCCCTTATGCTTAACCCTTTCCTCTATGAATACGCCTTTCTAAGCCTCTATTATAGTCACTTTTTGAAACCATTGTGATAAATAAAGCATTTGCTCCTAAGGAGCAAATGCTATATTTATCACAATGGTTTCAAGACTACACAATTCTAAACTTTTCCGTTTCTGTGGTAAATGCTACTTTTTGGTAGATTTATTCAAAGAGGTTTGGTGTAAAAATAGCCTATGGAGGAATGGAATGGGTTAAGACATCTCCCTCACCAGACTCTAGACATCATCAGTTTCAGAGGTCCATACCCCCCCCCCCCTTTGGTTCACTGGAGTGGTGCCTTCTTATACAGCAAATTTAAGGTTCACTGGAGTGGTGCCTTCTTATACACTAAATTTAAGGTTCACTGGAACGGTGCCTTCTTATACAGCAAATTTAAGGCTCACTGGAACGGTGCCTTCTTATACAGCAAATTTAAGGACCACTCCAATGGTGCCTTCTTATACAGCAAATTTAAGGTTCACTGTAGTGGTGCCTTCTTATACAGCAAATTCAAGGCTCACTGGAACGGTGCCTTCTTATACAGCAAATTTAAGACTCACTGTAGTGGTGCCTTCTTATACAGCAAATTTAAGGCTCTCTGTAGTGGTGCCTTCTTATACAGTGAATTTAAGACTCACTGGAACGGTGCCTTCTTATACAGCAAATTCAAGGCTCACTGTAGTGGTGCCTTCTTATACAGCGAATTTAAGGCTCAATGGAGTAGTGCTATCTTATACAGCAATTTTAAGGCTTCCCTCTTCTAGCGTCCTTGCACATAATGCAGCTGAACTAGAAACAGTCTTTAACCCATTCTCTCCTGCTATTTTTAGACCCAACCTTTTTTATTTAATCTACCGAAAAGGAGCATTAACTTTAGAAAAGGAAAGTTTTAGAATTTTGTAGTATTGAAACCATTGTGATAAATAGAGCATTTGCTCCTATGGAGCGAATGCTCTATTTATCACAATGGTTTCACAATGTGAATTTTATAGAGACGCTAGGGTGTAATGTGTTAAGACGATTCCAAAGAGTGTTGATAAAATAGAGTTTGATGGAAAATTAAAGCAGCTATTCTTGAAAATGTTTTAATTTACCGGTATGCATCTTGTCTGGGCCTCTGTATTGAAAATGGGAACAGCATGTCAAACAGTTTGGATGTGACCAACGTGTCAAACAGTTTGGATGGGACCAGCATGTCAAACAGTTTGGATGTGACCAACGTGTCAAACAGTTTGGATGGGACCAGCATGTTAACCCATTCCCTCATATTGACGACTTTTGACGACTATTTAAAAGTCACTTTGTGAAACCATTGTGATAAATAGAGCATTTGCTCCTATAGGAGCAAATGCTCTATTTATCACAATGGTTTAAAAACTACACAATTCTAAAACATTCCTTTTCTGTAGTTAATGCTTCTTTTTGGTAGATTTATTCAAAGAGGTTGTATCTAAAAATAACCTATGAGGTAATGGGTTAAACAGTTTGGATGGGACCAGCATGTTAAACAGTTTGGATGGGACCAATGTGTCAAACGGTTTGGATGCTTAGTTACTGAGTGTCTTATTTGGATCTAAACTGTTTGCAAACGTCGTCACAGCTTCTCCCCATAAATTCTATTTACAGCAGTTTTGCACTTACCCACAATATGTCTTTTGAACCAATATAGGTTTCGTTTAACCCTTTCTCCTAGAATACATTATGTGAGAAGTGATGAGACCATAGATATTAATCCTTACAATGCTGAATTTTCAAATGGACTATTCCAAAATTCAAACAGGTCAAGCTTGGGGATTTTTCTAAATATTTAGGGATTTTTCTAAAGAAAAGTGTAACATGACAAACAGTGAAGACCCTAATGGGAGAGGTTCTCTAGGATCCCTCTCGTCTGGGTCTACACTGTTTGCATTAATGACTTGTTCCTGACATTGTAAGGGTTAATTGGATTATTTTTATAATTACACGTGAAATTCCATACATGTGATAACTACCGGATCATGCGGGAGAGTCCAACTACCGCAACTACCGACCGGGAGATGAGTTCTCCCGATTTCTGAATAAAAATGAATTTTTTTTTTCCCATCCCATTTTCTATCATTTTGTCAATTTAAGCCCTTGCCAGACGCCTCAAAGAACCAGTGTTGTTGACTTACTTACTGCCCTGTTTATCATTGCAGGCACAGCGCCGTGTCCCTTTTGTAGTACTTCGCCATGTTGCCCCTTATCAAAGACCACAGCAGCATATTTACTTTGGCATGTGTGTATTCCGTAACAGAAACATTCGTGTATGCATATGTCTCTGGTGTATTGCACTGTCGTCATTACATGTATGCTTTTTTCTTCGCGGTCAGGTTCTACTAAATTTCTGTTGAAGAAAATCTTATTTTCTCAAATTCTGAGAGGTTTTACTGTATTTTTCCTCATTTACAGATATATGATTTATTACATAGTTACTGTTATTGTGTTACTGTAGAATACTGCTCCTGTGTTTGTGTTTCTGTAGAATACAGTTCCTGTTTTTGTGTTTCTGTAGAATACTGCTCCTCTGCTGAGTTTGATTGCGGAGACGAATGCATTCCAAAGTACAAACAATGTGACAGGATCAACCACTGTGTCAATAGGATTGATGAAAATGATTGTGGTACGATATTTTCAAAGCATTTGGTGTAGATATTCCTTTAGCACTGGACCAATCAGTGTTTGGAAAATGCCTCTTAACCCTTTCCTCCATAGGCTATTTTTAAACTGTGATGGTGGCATTTATTTTCTCTGGCAGCATCATACGCTTTGATGGTGGCATGTATTGTCACTGGCAACATTATATGCTTTGATGGTGGCGTGTATTGTTGCTGGCATCATTATATGCTGTGATTATGACATGCATAGTGTAAGAAATAATGAGATCATAAATAATTAGATTATGTTTTATGATGGCAAATGAAAGCAAAAGAGGCTGGTTATGCCAGAAATTGTAGAATTGGATCTATATTATTCAATAAGCAAACAGACAGACCCTGATCAGGGTCTACTCTGTTTGCAAATGTATAGAAAGATGTATCTATGGAGTGAAGGTTCAGCTAAAAATATCCATGTTTGCGGTTTTTCGGCTGTGTAATAGTGTGTATTGTAGTCTGCCAAATTTGTTTTCAGCTTCAGTTTTCAGTTTTGTTATTTTGTTTCAAGCACATGATCATAGTATGAAAAAGCTTTTTACATTGATGACTCACCAAGTAACTCTGCATCTCATCTGGATCCAGATTGTTTCCAAATGTGATGACAGATTCACCATTCTGCAGTGAAAAAGTTGTGTTATATCATTTTCAGTTTTGTTATTTCTGTAGAATACTGTACACCAAATCAGTTTGATTGTGGAGATGATTGTATTGACAAGAAACACGTCTGCGACAGAATGGAAGACTGCACCAATGGGAATGATGAGCTAGAATGTGGTATGGCATTTGTTTAAGACTTATCAACACTTCTTGCACACTTGCTCACAATATTCACCTCTGTCATAGACTAGGGACTACTTTCTTCATTACATAACATCAGTTTGTTTATTACACCCCCACAAACTGAGTTTTGGGAGGTATACTGGAGAGTCACCATGTCAGTCCATCTGTCTGGTTGTTCATCCGTCCATCCATCCTGCTTGTCCGGACCATAACTTCCAAAGTATAAAAGCTATTGACTTCAAACTTCCTATACAGATAGTTCACATTGACCATAAGTGCAGCACACCAGGTTTGTTACACTGTCTTCAGTATTTTTGGAGTTATTGCCCTTCGTTATTGGGAGATTTGAGGACACCAGCTGCCGGGCAAGGGGCCATGGGTGAATGCTCTCCTGACATAAGCTATGCTCTTCATCTTAACAAATTATCAAAGTCAACCTGCAATGCCAGCCCGATATAACGTCTCTGCATTCACCCATGTCTTCTTGCCACATAATATCTGGCGGACCTAACAATAACAGACAAAATCTTCAAACATAACATTGGTTTATTAAAAATTATGTACAACTAAGGTTCAGGTTTAGCTCTGTTGGGCATGGTTCCCGATCCCACCGTGCTAGCCCAATTGGCTAGCAGGTACACCGGACAAATTGTCGTGTAGGGGCGACCTTTGACAGCCATCCGCAGTGGTATCCCAAATTTATAATCATTAGGCCCAATAGCCACAAATCATGCCCCAATAGGCTTCAAATATGCCCCAATAGGCTTCAAGTATGCCCCAATAGGCTTCAAAATATGCCCCAATAGGCTTCAAAGTATGCCCCAATAGGCTTTAAAATATGCCCCAATAGGCTTCAAAGTATGCCCCAATAGGCTACAAAATATGCCCCAAAAGGCTTGAATTTAAAATATGCCCCAGAAGGCTCCTGACTGAACAAGTCACATGCAAATTTAACATTAGCTTGTACGACTGAACTGCAACCCTGAGAACGGATGTATCGCCAATTCAACTACGGCAGATCCTGGGAAATCAGTGATCCAGCCATCATCTACAATGGCGACACCCTGGGCATCTATCAGAATTGCAGTCCATTTGAAAAGATAGTTTAATATAAAATTATTAAATATGCACTTAAATTGTGCACCTAAATCTTCTGTTCGGATTTCGCTGTCGGCCAATCGCCCCTTCACTTTTGAACAAGTTGTAGCCCAATGGCACAATTACAATAGACTTCCAGGAACCGCGCCGTTACTTTATTGATGTAGGTAGTCCCCTATAGTAGCAGAAATGCTGCATGTTCAAAGTAACTGAAACAAATAAGAGCAAACAGCAGAGACCAGTAGCTAACAGAATAAGACATGCAAGGAATTATCTATGAAACATAGAACATACGACAGCAGGTATATTAACATACATGTAAAACGGTGTGACATAATCGACTAAGTAAGAGGACGACAGGCACCCTGCTAGGCATGTATATGCCAGGCAAAAAATACAAGGCATTGAACCGTATAAAAGAACAATGACAGAAAGGGCATGGATGGGTGGGATTTTAGTCGTCTACAGTGCAAATTTATGACGCTACTATCCCACTCACCTTTTGTTAGTTGAGAATCAGAAGACAATGGAACAAAGAGATTTGGGCGGTATTTGCGCACGCAAGCCCCGCAGGGTACCAATGTTGCTTCTATCCATGACAATTTGGCATTAAGTATAACGCTTCTATCACATACAAAATACATAAACGAGTAGATCTCAAACTCCAATAACAATCGATTATTGTTGAACAATAATCGCATTTATTGGGAGATTTGAGGACACAAGCTGCCAGGCAAGGGGCCATGGGTGAATGCTCTCCTGACATAAGCTATGCTCTTCATCTTAACAAATTATCAAAGTCAACCTGCAATGCCAGCCCGATATAACGTCTCTGCATTCACCCATGTCTTCTTGCCACATAATATCTGGCGGACCTAACAATAAAAGACAAAATCTTCAAACATAACATTGGTTTATTAAAAATTATGTACAACTAAGGTTCAGGTTTAGCTCTGTTGGGCATGGTTCCCGATCCCACCGTGCTAGCCCAATTGGCTAGCAGGTACACCGGACAAATTGTCGTGTAGGGGCGACCTTTGACAGCCATCCGCAGTGGTATCCCAAATTTATAATCATTAGGCCCAATAGCCACAAATCATGCCCCAATAGGCTTCAAATATGCCCCAATAGGCTTCAAGTATGCCCCAATAGGCTTCAAAATATGCCCCAATGGCTTCAAAGTATGCCCCAATAGGCTTTAAAATATGCCCCAATAGGCTTCAAAGTATGCCCCAATAGGCTACAAAATATGCCCCAAAAGGCTTGAATTTAAAATATGCCCCAGAAGGCTCCTGACTGAACAAGTCACATGCAAATTTGACATTAGCTTGTACGACTGAACTGCAACCCTGAGAATGGATGTATCCCCAATTCAACTATGGCAGATCCTGGGAAATCAGTGATTCAGCCATCATCTACAATGGCGACACCCTGGGCATCTATCAGAATTGCAGTCCATTTGAAAAGATAGTTTAATATAAAATTATTAAATATGCACTTAAATTGTGCACCTAAATCTTCTGCTCGGATTTCGCTGTCGGCCAACTGGCGCCAGCCTGATCACAAGTATTTGGAAGCAGGGGGGCGCCAACGCCAAAAGAAGAGAGAAACCAGCTTTTGGTACAGCGATAAATACAGACACTGCTTGGTACCAACTACGGGTGGCTGGCTGGAAATGAGAACCATCTTAGATCCCTAACAGGCCATAATTACTGAAAGAATCTGGTATTCTTAGATTTGAATTCCAGCAGGGCTGATGACAACTGGTTGAGAAACAGACAATTGCCAAGGAAGGACAGGTGCACACCATCCGAAGAGTAAAAAGCTGACGACATTTCGTGCAGATCAGTGTGCTTAATGTAACACCCACCTATTTGCATAATTTTATGAGCAGCATAATTATTCAGGCGTTTCCGGGCAGATTCCATGGCAATATTATCGTCAGAATGGCGCCACCTCCTCCTTGGCAATATCTCTGACCAAATAAGGCATGCATTGAAATTAGGGGTGAAACGATTCAAAAAAATTCGATTCGATTCGATTTCGATTTTTTACAACACGATTCAATTATTTTCGATTCGATTTAAGATTGTAATAAAAAGAATTCACTATGTAGAATAAATACTGTGTATTAACAGCTCTGAAAGCAGAATGCTTGGACATATAAAGATGGAAAAATCATAATAGCCTAGTCACAGATATATCTGACTTTAACAGTCAAACCTTTCTGCAGTTTGTTTTTGGAAGTTCTTTTTTATAACTGGTCACTAAAACCAAGTAAAATGTAACACTAACATAATCAGTCTTGGCTAATTGTCTAATTGACTAAACAGCCCAACTCTGTAGAACATGTAGGTTTTTCTGAAAAAAGAATTTGAGCACTTGGAGGAGATGTCATGTCTCTCTTCAACTGATACAGATAGCTATCAGTTGAAGAGAGATATGACATCTCCCTGTCTCTGAGCAAAAAGCATTAGACATTGCTGCGAGTATAGTTTTAGCCAGTTATCAATGCACAGCTTCATAAATTTTGGAAGAAGACGAAACATAAATGCAATACTGTGTTTCCGTTCATACGATATGACAGATTCATCGTATTTCCTGTGTTGCAGAGAATATTTGTAAAATAATCTTACATGTTGGTTTATTTGTGTTGTTGCTCTCGCGAAATCTGAAATCTCCACATTTGGAGCGATAGTTTTTCGGGTTAGCACGTAGATTGACAGCTTCAGCATCCGACATTTTGAGAGAACACAAAGACGCTTGAATAAAGCGCCCAGACGATCAGATTGTTTGTTAATGACAGCAACCAGGGCCTCATTATCTATATAAAGCAAGATCCTACGATTCATAAACTGTTCTTTCCATAGCATTATTGCGAGCAATACAGGAACCATTTCAAGGAATGTGATGTCTCTGATGACATTGCCTGACCACCACACCTCCGGCCATTGAAAATAACACCATTCGCCCCTAAGAAAACAACCGCAACCTAGTCCAGCAGACCCTGCACTGTCTGTGTAAAGCTGCAGGCTGTCACTATCTAGCCATGACTCATCTGGGATGTGAGCCACCCCGTTAAAAAATTCAAGAAATGATACCCAGACCTGAAGATCCTGCTTGATACCTGCTGTTAGTCGGAGCTTGTGATGGGGTTTTTGCATACCTATCATTGCGTCATAAAAGCTTCTTAAAAATGCTCTACTTGATCGGACCGCTCTACTAAAGAACGAAAGTTTACCAACCATAGATTGAAATTCACACAAACTGACCTTCTGGCGAGCAAGCATATGTACAAGCATCTCATTTAGTTCCTCGAGTTTGTGTAAAGGAATGCGAACAGGCATGTAGACTGAATCCTGTTCTAAACCTAGAAATATCAGTTTAGTGCAGGGATCAATAGATTTTTCAATGGCCAAAGGAACTGAAAGTTCACTGCATATGAATGTAAATGTATTAACTAAGGCTTCACAATTATTGGTATCTCTTGAACCACCAAAAATAAAATCATCCAGATAATGATCAAGTGAATCCTGACCGGCCATATGTGCTACCAGCCAATGCAAAAATGTTGCAAATTTCTCAAAGAGTGAAGATGATATCTTGCAGCCCATTGGTAAAAATTTATCTATATAGATGAAACCCTCTTCATCCTTGAACCCAAGCAACAAAAGTCTTCTGTTGCAATGGGTAAAAGACGAAAAGCCGACTTGATGTCCCGTTTAGCCATCTTCGATACTGGACCAAGCTTTAAAATCATACCAGCGACCTTATCGAATGAAGTGTAACAGACAGAGCTTTCTGCATCACTGATACCGTCATTAACACTATTTCCCTCTGGGTACGACAAATGTGTAATGAGCCTATAGCCCCCATCGGATTTAGGCACTAAACCCACAGGTGAAATTTTCAGGTTAGGCAGGAGAAGTCCTAAACGGGCCAGCAAACCGTCCTAATTCGACCTCCTTATTGATCTTTTCTTTAAGAATAAACGGATTTAAACGGGCAGATTTTAAATTTTTTGCTACAAAACCAGAACGGTTGCCTGAATATCCTAACCGAAAACCATTAGTGAAACCATCTTTCAAAAGATCTGCATCAGACCTGTTAGGATAAATATCTAAATAGCAGGCTAATTTTTCTCTGTTAATTGGGGATTTTCCCAAATCTAAACGACAATTATTGGCTGTATCTATTTGGCCTGAAAACTGGCCTGTGCATGGGCCAGACCCAACGCTGACCCTGGGTTGCAGAGGCCCGAACTGGGCCAGACCCTCTGAATGTTGATGTAGGCCCCCTAAAGGATTGGACTGAACGTCTTGTGACAGTACACAACCTGGAAGGGTGAGATGCATTACAGTTTAGACAAGCATGCATGAATGGGCATTGTGATTGATAACATTGCCTGTAATTGAAACTAAAACATTTTTTGGCACCAGTTCAACAGGTTTGGTAGGGGCACCCATATATAGGAGCCACAGCTCGCTGTCAATATTGGAAAATGACAGGCCCGCAGGATCCGCAGCGAACCGCAACCTAAACTGTTGGTCGTAGTGCTTCCAACCCAGTCCTTGGTGGCGGCACGCCGCGGTCCTAATAGTGCTCACATATTTCAAAACCTCCTGTGCCCTATGTGGGTGCCCCCCCCCCCCAAGAAAATTGACATGTATACCAGAAAGGCATCAGTCCATGCCTCAATTGTCAAATTATGTTTGGTTGACTGAACAGGCTTGACCACAAGCTCACCAGTGAGGGACAACTCCAGACGCCCAGACTCCATAGACCCCGGTTGCACCTCCAGCAACTGCGCCAACTCGACATATTGACCTGATATTATTTTGCTTTTAAGGGCTGGTGACACATGGAAACCAATCGGGGAGTGGACGCTAGAAGTTGGGGTGGGGTTTGGGTCTAAGACTGCAGTTGCCACCTCAATTGGGGCCTGCAAGGAATTTAACATCAACCCATTACCTGGGAACCCTCCAAAATGAGTCATTGCAGGGGTTTCTGCCTGGGTGGTGGGCTGTACAAGCACATGGTCCACTGGTGTTGGTAGCTGCTGACTGGCCTGCGGGAGGGTGGGTGTTCCTGGTTGCCCAATCTCGTGCGGCTCTGCTGCTGGCTGGCTCCTCTTAGGGGCTGTCGCCTGGGCTTCAGCCATCACCCTTGAGGGTCACTTTGTGCGTGTTGATCGCCTTTGGCTCATGGTGTATGAATGACAAAATAAATAAAATGCTTCATTAGAAATATATAAAATTATTTTATTTGCCATTCAAATATTGTATCAGAACCATACTGCCATTTGTGCCAGTTAGTGTGTGTGTGTAGTAAGGAAACAGACAAGTGACTTAGATTAATATGGCTGATCAACACAGATCTACAATCAATGGTAAAACGACAGAAATACATCCAAATTTTGATATTTCTTATTTACATAGCTGTTAAAGTTATACATAATATAATTGCATTATTGATAGCCAATAAAGGGTCTAGATCCCTGTTTCAATAAGTGTCTCCAGTCAGTGCTCATTTTTATACGCCCACCTAATAAAGGTGGTCGTATATTGGCGTGGCCCTGTCCGTCCGTTCGTTCGTTCGTTCATCCGTCAACATTTTGTTTGTCCGCAGTTTTCTCGGAAAACTGTTTGACAGATATTAATGAAACTTCACACAAATGTTTAATGTATCAAGATCTGAAGCTGAATTGATTCTGAGGTTCATTTGATAATTCGTTTCAGAGTTATGGCCCTTGTCCTTAAAAAATGCAAATAGTTTGTCCGCTGTTTTCTGGGAAAACTATATGAGAGATATTAATGAAACTTCACACAAATGTTTAATGCATCAAGATCTGAAGCTGAGTCGATTCTAAGGTTCATTAGATTTGTCGTTTCGGAGTTATGGCCCTTTTACTTAAAACATAATGTAAATACATGCAAATAGTTTGTCTGCCGTTTTCTGGGAAAACTATTTGAGAGATATTAATGAAACTTCACACAAATGTTTAATGCATCAAGATCTGAAGCTGAGTTGATTCTGAGGATCATTTAATTTTTCGTTTCAGAGTTATGGCCCTTGTCCTTAAAAAATAATGCAAATACATGCAAAATAGTTTGTCCGCTGTTTTCTGGGAAAACTATTTGAGAGATATTAATGAAACTTCACACAAAATGTTTAATGCATCAAGATCTGAAGCTGAGTCGATTCTGAGGTTCATTTAAATTTTCGTTTCAGAGTTATGGCCCTTTTACTTAAAAAATAATGCAAATATATGCATATAGTTTGTCCGCTGTTTTCTGGGAAAACTGTTTGACAGATATTAATGAACTTCACACACATGTTTAATGCATCAAGACCTGAAGCTAAGTCAATTCTGAGGTTAATTTGATTTGTCGTTTCGGAGTTATGGCCCTTGCACTTAAAAGAAATAATGCAAATCTATGCAAACATATATGAGGATGGCCATAACTTTTTCATTTGAAATGATATTTACTTCAATTTTTTTATATGGTTAAACCTTAATATGAATTTTCACATATATTGCGGGTTTTTGGTAAGTCATTTTATTCTGAAGTTACGGTCCTTGAACTTTGTGTGTTCGTTGCTTTGTTTGTCTGTCAGCTTTTAGTTTGTCTCTTGTTTTCTGGGAAAACTATTAAAATGATATAAATGAAACTTAATAGAAATATTTTAAGCAACAAAATCTGAAGCTGAGTTTATTTTGAGGTTCGTTCAGTTTGTCTTTACAGAGTTATGGCCGTTTCACTTTTCAAAAATCTGCAAATATGAGGATTAGCTATAACTTTTTTATTTAATAAGATATTCACTTCAATTTGTTTAAAAATAGTATCACCTTAATATGGAAATCAAGATCTGAAGCACAGATTAGAAAATTTCAACACTTATAAGGCATGTTGAATCAGAGAAAGTTTGCAAGTGGGCGTATTATGTACCGTATGCGGTACTCTTGTTCAGAATGTTTACGGCATGGCATGCCGAACCCAAACAAAGGGTGACATCACAATGTTGAGTAATAATATTATGTGCTTTACATAAACTGATACGGCATATAGAACAACGATAAACATGTCGCGGCCCTCGACAATGGCAACTTACACTTATCATTAAATGACACTGGAATAAACGACCGATCATAATTTAAAAGCAAAAACAACATGGCCGTTAACCGGACTCGTCTGTATATAGCCGGCATTGTGTCTGGAAGTACAAATAACACAAAATCCACCAAAATATTTCGCAAACAAAGTTCGTGCTGTGGAAGACCGGATATTACTGATTATGACGATGATACGTTTGAGTAGGCTAAAGTATTTTAGTCGTCTACAGTGCAAATTTATGACGCTACTATCCCACTCACCTTTTGTTAGTTGAGAATCAGAAGACAATGGAACAAAGAGATTTGGGCGGTATTTGCGCACGCAAGCCCCGCAGGGTACCAATGTCGCTTCTATCCATGACAATTTGGCATTAAGTATAACGCTTCTATCACATACAAAATACATAAACGAGTAGATCTCAAACTCCAATGACAACCGATTATTGTTGAACAATAATCGCATTTATTTTTCTTAAAATCTTGCTTGTCCGGATCATAACTTTCAAAGTATAAATACTATTGACTTCAAACTTCATATACAGATAGAACACATTGACCACAAGTGCATTGCACAAGGGTTGTAACTCTGTCTTCAGTAGTTTTGGAGTTATTGCCCTTTGTTATTTTTTATCAAAATCTAGCTTGTCCAGATCATAACTTTCAAAGTATAAAAGCTATCAACTTCAAACTTCATATACAGATCGACTACATTGACCATAAATGCAGTGCACAAAGTCCATAACTCTGTCTTCAGTAATTTTGGAGTTATTGCCCTTTGTTATTTTGGTAAAAATCTGGCTTGTTTTAACAAAGGAAATTTTTTTTCCGGATCTTTTCCGTCATACCTCAACAAATTTTTTTTTTAAATTTTGCAGTATTGTTGAACACCATCTGAAGTTCTGCACCAGCGATAAAGGTTTTGATTTATCGCTTTGTGCATGAATGAATGATCTCCCTTTTTGTAATTTAACAAATGAAAATTTAGCAGTCAGGAGCTTTATTTCTATAACCCCCATATCTGTGTCAAATGTGCTAGTGGGGATATTAATCACCTTTAGTGTTAGTTCTAGTTTACACTTTCGGCAAATTATTTTGAACACCTCAGGGATTTTAAGAGCTTGACAGAAACCATCAAGAAGTATTACGTGTATAATGATTTTTAGCACATTGTCATAATCCCCCATTGATATACCTCCACAAGAATCTTGACTTTGTTCCATTTCCTTTGGTTTATTTACAGACAAACACATTTTACTTTTGTGTGGTTTGTATGCTTATTGTTATGAAATGGAAACAAAAAATACCTTTAAACCTCCCTGTTCTAATGTTTATTCCAAATTTCAGTACCTACTGAGTATTCATGGACAAAATAGTAATTATGAAATTTGGTACATGGAACATTGTTGCCATTTTAGAAAGTAAAGAATCAGATTATTTTAAATTCCACTAGCAAACAGAGCAGACCCTGATCAGACTGCCCCTATAGGAGCTGTCTGGTCTGGGTCTGTTCTGTTTACAGGTTTATATGGAGGAAAGGATTAAAAATCTTTAAACATTCAAGGAGAAAGTTTTACCAAGAATTTAACAACACAATCTTAGCCTGTGACAGAAATGACTTTGAAGAAAAGCATATTTATGGAGTAAAGGCTTAACTCTTTGCATGCTTGCGGCGAAACTGTCTTTACTTATGCAAACAGTTTGGATCCAGATGAGACACAGCATAATGCGTCCTCTCATCAGGATCCAAACTGTTTGTCATCTTGACATTTTTTTTTTCGAAAAAAATGAGAGAGTTTATTTTAAGAATTGAAGCAGACGACAATTGTTGCAGACGAAAAATTACTTGGCGTGCAAAGATTCAAAGAAGAGGTTTGTCAGAGTCGATGTTGCAAACAATGATCAGCAATGTTTAGTCTACAACAACTGCAAACAGTGTAGACCTTAACCTTTAGCCTGTTGAGCAAATTATTTTTACAGAATTGTTCACCTACTACATTTTCAAAATTCAAGCTATAGTCAATTTGTCTACCAAAATGCAATCAGGGTGTCAAACAGTTTGGATCCTGATGAGACGCCGGGTTACTCTGCGTCTCATCTGGATCCAAACTGTTTGCATAAGTATTCACTGATCATCCCATAGCAGGCTAAAGGTTAATAAGACATCTGTTATATTTCTATGAGGTAAAACCTGTCTCTCAAAAAAAAGTAAAATGCAACAGGAAAAAAATATTTTCAGTGCAGAATAACCTCCCTTTGGACTTTTAGTATATTTGCCATTTTGGCATGACATTTGGGAAGTAGGTGTCCTTTAATTTAAAAGTAATTGAATTTACACTTACCATACATAATAACAACAACTTCTAGATGTGCATAATGGAATGTGTATAGTGCCAGGCATTGCAGAATTATCTCCCTTTGAACTTTGAGTATTGTTGTCATTTGGGCCTGTAACCTGGGTAGTTGGTGTTGCAAAAGTTTTATGCCCCCTAACGGCGGGCATATAGTAATTGCATTGTCTGTCCATCCGTCTGTATTTATGTCCATCTGTCGTTCCATCCATCCGTCATTCCGTCCCAAATTTCGTTTCCCTTCTATAACTTTTTTATCTGTGAATGGATTTCAAAATAACCTGGCATGAATGTTCACCACACAAAGACAATGTGTCGTGTTCAACTCCTTGGTCCATGGGTCAAAAATCAAGGTCATCCTTCAGGGTCAAAAGTCGGGGGCGTAAGTGTTTCACAAACACACTCTTGTTATTTGCCTGTCTCCAGATTATTTAGAGTTACATGCTCTTGAACTAAGTTGTAATTGTTTACTGTTGTCTAAAAGTATTTTGGGAAATTTGTTCACATGGTCTCTTTGAAATGTAGATGTGCATGACGTTATATTTTTTCTTTATCTAACAACTCATACAGGAGTTATCTGTCCTTAGACTTTTACAAAATATGTTACTAGATATAGTCAATAAAGTTTGTGAAGTGAAATTCTTCTTCAGAATTCAATAAAAGTTGCTAAACACGATCTCTGTGAAGTATAGATGTGCATCACATAAACTTTTCAGTGTCATACAGGAGTTATCAGTCCTTGGAGTTGTGATCAAGGCTGCTGTGCAGGAGTACTCATCACCTTTAGTGCAAGTTCTAATTTCATAAGCAAACAGCATACCCTAGTCAGATGGCTCTTGCAGGAGCTGTCCAATCTACTTCTACTCTGTTTGCAATGGCAGGAAAAAAACAGCTATATTAGGGAAAGAGATAAATATATCAAGGTTTCCATTGCATAATTTTTAAAAAATCTTTCTGCATTAAGATTTCTTCTTCATAATTGCATATAGATAGAAAAAGTTTTGGTCCAGGTGTAGAATCAGATTTGTATAATTCCAAAAGCAAACAGAAAAGTTTCCAAAGAGCATTTGCTAAAAACATTTGTCAAAGAGTATTTGCTTAGCAAGCTAAAGGTTAACGATTCCTTTGTATATTCTTAAAATGGTCCTTATAAGGAAACCACGACTTGTGTAACAGTGTAGATCATGATCAGACATGGCAGGTTTATATCTGCTGACTTGTGTAACAATGTAGAGCATGATCAGACACGGCAGGTTTATATACCTGTACTTCATAGATATGCTTTTTACATCTTTGCAAGCAGTAGATCCAGATCAGACACGGCAGTAGAGCCAGATCAGATGGATCTTGTAGGGTTAGGGTTAGGTTTGATCAGGGTCTCCTCTGTTTGCTCATCTGATTACACATTCTGTCATGGCCAAACGTTCACTTCTTCATGTGCCAGTTTGAAATTTCAGTTAATTGATATTCATTATGTCAATATTTCTGCCATGAATATTCATATGGTAAAGGGTAACATGTGGTGTCTGATCTAGTTCTACAGTGCTTGCAAATCCCAAACTTTTCATGTATGTATATGTTTATATGCTGTTTCAGAATACTGTAGCCCCAGTGAGACTGACTGCGGAGGTAAATGTATCCCAAAGAATGAAGAATGTGACTATTACAGTTACTACGACTCCTCGGGTAAGAATGACTAGGCATAGGGTTTAACCCATTCTCTCATTGGCTATTTTTAGACCCATTCCCTCATATGCTTTTTTAGACCGAACTTCTTTGAATAAATCTACTGAAAAGAAGTTTTTACTAGTAAAAGGAAAGTTTTAGAACTGTGTATATTTGAAACTATTGTGATATACAGAGCATTTGCTCCTATGGAGCTCATAAGGAGCAAATTCTCTACTTATCACAGTGGTTTTAAAAAGTGACCTGGGTCCATGCTTATAAAGCTTTTTAGTTGAGTCTGAGTTTGTTCTATATTTAATCCAAATTTCAATATATTCTGAATACTCATGGACAAAATAGTTAAAATGAAATCTGGAAGGTGGAATGCTGTAGCCATTTTAGAAACTAAGGAAAAAGATCTATCAAATTCCATTAGTAAACAGAGCAAACCCAGATCAGACGGCTCCTACAAGAGCCTTCTGATCTGGGTCTATTCTGTTTGCAAATGCGTGAAAAGGTGTTTATATGAAGGAAAGGGTTAATTGATAGTTGATTTGATGTTAAATGCAGCTTTCAACACCAAAACAAACCATAGTATGAGAGTCAAATGCAGGGATAGTATTAGAGTCAACTACAGGGATAGTATGAGAGTCAACTACAGGGATAGTATGAGAGTCAACTACAGGGATAGTATGAGAGTCAACTACAAGGATAGTATGAGAGTCAACTACAGGGATGTTATGAGAGTCAACTACAGGGATATTATGAGAGTCGGCAACAGGGAAAGTATGAGAGTCAACTACAGGGAAAGTATGAGAGTCAACTACAGGGATAGTATGAGAGTCAACTACAAGGATAGTATGAGAGTCAAGTACAGGGATAGTATGAGAGTCAAGTACAGGGATATTATGAGAGTCAAGTACAGGGATAGTATGAGAGTCAAGTACAGGGATAGTATGAGAGTCAACTACAGGGAAAGTATGAGAGTCAAGTACAGGGATAGTATGAGAGTCAGCTACAGGGATATTATGAGAGTCGGCTACAGGGAAAGTATGAAAGTCAACTACAGGGAAAGTACCGGTATGAGAGTCAAGTACAAGGATAGTATGAGAGTCAACTACAAGGATAGTATGAGAGTCAAGTACAGGGATAGTATGAGAGTCAAGTACAGGGATATTATGAGAGTCAAGTACAGGTATAGTATGAGAGTCAAGTACAGGAATAGTATGAGAGTCAACTACAAGGAAAGTATGAGAGTCAAGTACAGGGATAGTATGAGAGTCAACTACAGGGATAGTATGAGAGTCAACTACAGGGAAAGTATGAGAGTCAAGTACAGGGATAGTATGAGAGTCAACTACAGGGTTAGTATGAGAGTCAACTACAGGTATAGTATGAGAGTCAACTACAGGGATAGTATGTCAGTTAGTATCCTGATCAATTTGAGTAAAAGAAATTGTAAAGTCAAGGTATGAAATTAAAACAAAACTTCATTAATGTTGAAATGGGATTCTTACTGTGATGACAAACAAATGAGCAATAGTTCTCATGTTCATATACAGCTAAACGGCATGTACTATCCTACACCCAGAAACACACTTATCAAGCAATGTATATACAGAACAAGTATGTAAACTCAAGGAATAAATAGCAGTAACTGACATTTTTATATATACATGTACATCCAAAAATAAATGAACAATAATTCACATTGCATGCATATGTCTACACACTCCCATATTACACAATTCACTACAGTAAAACCCCTCTAAACCCGACATTCAATTTAATATAAATATCGGTCTTGAAACAGGTAGCAGCTTAATGCAGGGGGAAAGTCATGCAGAAAGCTCCTCTGTTCACTTTCTGCATGACTTTCACCCTGCATTAAGCAGCCATCTGCCTAAATGTATCTAAATTCTTCTCTAATAGAGTTCCGGTTTAGAGGGATTTTACTGTATATACATGTCTAGCAGTGGCTGATTATATTTTACGTATGGTGGCCGAAGCGACCATGGCCAAAACGACCAAGGCCAAAAGGAATTGGGTCGGATAATCCCCGGGATCAATCTTAACTACTTGCAAAGGTTGTCACGGCTCTGTCCGTACTGTTACATAGGTTCAGCTCGATGCTTTTACAAAAGGCTGTTACTACTATAGGTACATTCAATTTAGTATCAATGCAGTTTTTAACCCTTTCCCTGTTCTATATTTAGTACAAATTTCAATACGTACTGAACATTCATGGACACAATAGTTATAATGAAATATGGAAGGTGAAACATGGTAGCCATTTTAGGAACTAAAGAAATTCCATATTCAAATTCCATAAGCAAACAGAGCAGACCCTGATCAGACGGCTCCTATAGGAGCCGTCTGATCTGGGTCTACTCTATTTGCTGATGTGTGAAAACACATTTATATGAAGGAAAGGGTTAAGACAGGTGGCGTCTTAATGAAGGATAAAGTCATGCAAAAATCTCCTTCTCCCAAGAGAGTACTGTGAGCATTAAGTAGCTACCTTCATATAACTGCCTTTTTACGCCTTTGCAAGCAGAGTAGACCCAGATCCTGTAGGAGCCGTCTGATCAGGGTCTGCTCTGTTTGTTTATGACATTATATAGAATTAAGCCATTCCCTCATATTGACGACTTTTGACGACTCTGTAAATGTCACTATGTGAAACCATTGTGATAAATAGAGCATTTGCTTCTATAGGAGCAAATGCTCTATTTATCGCAATGGTTTCAAACTACAAAATTCTAAAATGTTCCTTTTCTCTAGTTAATACTCCTTTTCGGTATCATTTATTTTATTTTTGCATTAATTAATAGCCACTAATCTCTGCTATCTATTGCATTCACGAAAAACCACTAAATATATCACAAAAGCAGTAAAAATCCAGTTTACTTTATTAGCTTCGAGTTTTTCTCTGGCCTGACCAGTCAGCCATTTATGGGGGAGGGCTTATCGGGGCACCAAGGGGGGAATTAGAGCATGCGCATAGATAATCGTGTGATAAAAGAATAAGCGATCATAATCAAATTATATTGCTTTTATTTAACACTTTACTTCGATACTTGGTGTGAAAAATAATAATTGGAGATAGGTTTTTTTGCATGTCAATCGTCATCTTTAATGCATAGGTGAAATAAGTTGCGGCGAACCTGAAAAAATAATAAAATTGATGATTATTAGTCTGCCAAACTATACAGTCGTCATTACATATTTACTCCATGAATATTCATGTAATTAAAACATAATATTAACACAAATTCAATTGTCATAGTCAAAACTGTCAACTCATATAATACACTATTCCATAAGCAAACGGAACAAGCCAAACTTGTTTGGAATCGTCTGATCTGGGTCTTCTCTGTTTGCAAATGCGTTAATGGGGATGTGTGTGGAGTAATGGGTTAACCACTGCCTAGAGATAAAGACCTATGATAACACTGTGTTATCATAGGTCTTTGCTGGAGATCAGTATTGTAACCAAACTAGCTTAAATCACAGTGATCTACTGTATTCGTTATTACCTACACTAATTCAAGAGTCGAGTTTTGATAATAATAATAACAAGAACAATAATAATGATGATAATCATAATATTAATGATAACTAAAACAGCTTATAAACATGAAGAAGCTGACACATTAAAATACCATGGCAGAAACTGTCAAATCATATTACATTATACTATATGCAAACAGAACAAGCCAAGCCGTTATCGGAACCGTCTGATCTGGGTCTGCTGTGTTTGCAAATGAGTAAAGGGTTAACCACTGCATAGAGATCAGTATTGCTAACAAATTTGCGGTATCTGTTAAATCACAGTTATCTACTGTATTCATTATTACTTAAACTCTTTCAAGAGTCGAGTTTTAATAATAATAACAACAACAATAATAATGAGGAAAATAATAATAAACATTTCAATTCAATTTGAATTGATAATAATAACAATAAAAATAATTATAATTAAAACAACAGACAGCTATAAACTTAAAGTAATTTACCCGGCGTCAGACACAGCATTCCGCAAGTCGTTGTCTCATTCTGCCATATTTCCCTCGGTAGCCTCAACTATGTAGGTCACGTGACTAGATAAGCCCAGTGCGACACGTGATTTATGTGTAAAATGCAATAAAATCAGCTTTTTTAAATGATCCGGTGGAAGAAAAGAGGAGGAGCTTAGTGGAAAATGTTACTTGCGACATAAGCTCTCCATTGGTCAAGCTATTGATAATTATCGGATTACGCAAATCGGTAGGGGTTCTCTTTTGTATAATTTTGATGTTTTCCACCAATGCAAATTTTAAGTTGTCGGCATTTTCAAACAGCTATAACTTCTGTAATTTGTGTCCGAATTATATACGGTTTGCGGCATATCAAAAAGCATTGTCTCAGCGAGGGATCTGTGTCACAGTTTTTTTATATCTTACTTTGTTCGCCTAACATAAAAAGAAACGTAGCAGGAGGCAGAATTTTAGGGGTCTTAAAACTAAAATATTGCATAACTCCTAAACGGAGAGTTTTATCAAAAATCTGTGACACTTTTCCCTAGACATGCACATGATTTACATATTGGCCAATTACAAAACGTTTAGTCTAAAAGATAACTTTGTAATTGCTGTTTGAAAAAAATCAAAATGGCACATTTAAATGGATTTCAAATGTCGGTTTTGATAGGATTATCGATATGTCTGATAAATAATCAAATAAATTAATATAACTAACCAACCAGGCTTAGAAAAAATGGCTTTTGGTAGTTTTAAATATGATTTTTCGAGATTTGGGGCTAAACTATCTCGCCACCTTAAAGAGGTAGGATCTAAATATAGCCTATGAGGTAATGGGTTAATTTCATAGTTTCTTTCACAATGAAAGATTCCTTATTATTTGAATTCAGTGACACCAAAATTTAATGAGCATATTATATATATGACAGTCCAAATATGAAACTCTGGAATTCCATCAATGGATTTGATTTACAAAATAAAGAAGCAGTGATTTCCCATAATGCCCGATATAGTATGATACAAAATGTTATCACTAGTTTTTGCTCAAAGCAAGATTTTTTACAACAAAAACCATTTTCCCAATCATTTTCACCCACTTATTTTATTTTAGACAAAATTGAGTGAAACCTTTTCTTTTAGAGTACCCAGTACTCAATAAAATATCTTCTTTTGAGTATTTATAGACTTTATTTGGAAGACATGCCCAAATACTCCCCTTATGCATTCCCCTGAACTATAGTTGCATGTTTTATCTTGTTTTGTAGACAACAATTGTACTTCTGAGGAATTTGAGTGTGGCAATAGTGAGTGTGTTCCACAGGAAAAAGTCTGTGACAGGATCCAAGACTGCACCAATGGAACTGATGAGATAAATTGTGGTAAGATATTTTCATAGTGGTTCTTGGTGTTATTTAGATTGTGGTAGGGTATTTTCACAGTGGGTCTTGGTGTTAGAGAGATTGTGGTAGGATATCTTCACAGTGGTTCTTGATGTTATAGTTAAACCACTCAAAAGAAGTCTTGACTGTGGGTCTTATGGACAGGTGGCAGCTATGTCACTGACATATGTGTGGGTCTTATGGACAGGTGGCAGCTATGTCACTGACATATGTGTGGGTCTTATGGACAGGTGGCAGCTATGTCACTGACATGTGTGGGTCTTATAGACAGGTAGCAGCTATGTCACTGACATATGTGTGGGTCTTATGGACAGGTGGCAGCTATGTCACTGACATGTATGGGTCTTATAGACAGGTGGTAGCTATGTCACTGACATATGTGTGGGTCTTATAGACAGGTGGTAGCTATGTCACTGACATGTATGGGTCTTATAGACAGGTGGTAGCTATGTCACTGACATATGTGTGGGTCTTATAGACAGGTGGTAGCTATGTCGGGGATGGAGGTTAGGGGACTTTCTGCATTCGTTTCACTCTGCACTTAAGCAGCTACCTGCTTATAACCCTTTAGTCCATGAGTATTCATGTACGAAATAATGGCATTATGAATATTAATTAGATTATAAAAGTGCATGGATCTTATGTACTTATATATTCCTATATGTGTGGCCATAGCAGAAACCATAGAATAATATCTTTATTATATCATAAGCAAACAGAGCAGACCCTGATCAGACAGCTCCTACAAGCGCTGTCTGATCTTGGTCTACTCTAATTGCAATGGTGTAGAAATAGTGGTGATGTAATTATTTTTCACTTGAATATTCATGCATTAAAGGGCTAAGGGGTTGATATAGAGGGGTAAAAGTCCTGAAACATTTATTTAAATTGTAAAACTGGACAGAATAAGGTAAAAGAATACAGGGAAAAGCTTCTGATTTAACCTGTAATGTGATGAATGTTTATGCAAGACTCCATCCAATATGAATATTAATTAGTTTAATTCTTACCTCAATATCATGAAATGAAAGGCCCATCCATTAGTAATAACAATTAATATAATTCTTGCCTCAAAATTATCAATCAAGACATTTATTAGCATTGCAAACAGTTGAGTATCAGATCTGAAATATTCCATTAACAAAACAGAAAAGTTCCTTTTCTCTAGTTAATGCTCCTTTTTGGTAGAGAGGTTAGGTCTAAAAATTGCCTAAGTGGGAATGGGTTAATGCATAAAATATATATACCACATAAGTTACCACCTATCTATAAGAGCCACAAGTAGACTTTATTTATAGAGAGGTTTTACTGCATATCTGGGTATTGTCATAGTTTGGGCAAAAATTGCAACCCTGATACATTGAAGTCTAATTCTCAATTTTTATTGATTTTTTTTTTTCAATTTTTTATTGTCGTAACTCCGGCATCGTCGTTGTCGTTTTCATCATCGTCGTTGTCCGAAATCTTAACATTGACCATAACTTGAAAAGTATAAGAGGTATCAACATGAAACTTCATAGGTTAGTAGATCTCATTGAGGGGAAGGCCCCTACATAAGAACCATACCTCTTGATTTCAAATTTTTGGAGTAATGGCCCTTTATATTTTTTGACAATGAGGACAGACAAGCGTTTGCACCCGCTTGTGGTGCTCTTGTTAAAACAGATGGTAGCTTTATGCAGGACAACAGTTATGCAGAAAGCTCCTCTAGCAGCATTCTGCATTACTTTTGCCCAACATTAAGCTACCATCTGCTTTTAAAGACTGCTAGGTTAACCCTTTCCTTCATATAACATGTTTTCTTGCATTTGCAAATAGAGTAGACCCAGATCAGATGACTCCTTTAGGCCAGGGTCTGCTCTGTTTGCTAATGTAATTTGATAGATATGTTTTTTTCTAAAATTGCAACAATGTTCCACCTTCCATATTTCAATATTAGTCCCCTACCGGTAGGTTGGGGGACTATAGGTTTGCTCGATTCCGTCTGTCCGTCAGTCCATCCGTCCATTGTCTGTCTGTCCATCTATCACGCTTCTTGTCCGGGCCATATCTCCTACAAGGGTAGGCTGAATTCATTACAACTTCACACATTGAACAAGCATGATGATAGAAAGTGTCATGCACAACAGCCATATCTCTAGCATCAATATTTTTTGAGTTATTCCCCTTTTTAAAATATTTTTTGTCCGGACAATAACTCTTTACCTGCTGGTTTAATTGATTTGAAACTTCATTTATGGAACAAGCATGATGAGAGGAAATGTCATTTAAAAGGGCCATAATCTAGCATCAATAGTTTTGGAGTTATTCCCCTTTTTAGCTCACCTGGCACTTTGTGCCAGGTGAGGTATTGTGAGGGGGCAGTGTACGGCGTCCTGCGTATGTGCGTCGTGCGGTGTGCGTCGTCAACAATTTACTTAAACATCTTCTTCTCTGAAACCACAAAGCCTAGAGCTTTGATATTTGGTATGTAGAATCATCTAATGGTCCTCTACAAAGATTGTTCAAGTTATGTCCCCTGGACCAAAAATGGCCCCGCCCTGGGGCTTATCAGTTTTTATTAGGAAAATCTTTGAAAATCTTCTCCTCTGAAACCGTAAGGCCTAGACCTTTGATATTTGGTATGTAGCATCATCTAATGTTCCTCTACAAAGACCGTTCAAATTATGACCCCCAGACCAAAAATGGCCCCTCCCCAGGGCTTATCAGTTTTTCATAGGAAAATCTTTAAAAATCTTCTTCTCTGAAACTGTAAAGCCTAGACTTTTGGTATTTAGTATGTAGCATCATCTTATGGTCCTCTACAAAGATTGTATATATTATGACCCCCGGGCCAAAAATGGCCCCGTCCCGGGGCTTATCAGTTTTTCATAGGAAAATCTTTAAAAATCTTCTTCTCTGAAACCGTAAGGCCTAGGCATTTGATTTTTAGTATGTAGCATTATCTAATGTTCCTCTATAAAGATTGTTCAAATTATGTCCCCCGGGCCAAAAATGGCCCTGCCCCGGGGCTTATCAGTTTTTCATAGGAAAATCTTTAAAAATCTTCTCCTCTGAAACCGTAAGGCCTAGACCTTTGATATTTGGTATGTAGCATTATCTAATGGTCCTCTACAAAGATTGTTCAAATTATGACCACTGGACCAAAAATGGCCCCGCCCCAGGGCTTATCAGTTTCTCATAGGAAAATCTTTAAAAATCTTCTTCACTGAAACCGTAAGGCCTAGACCTTTGGTATTTAGTATGTAGCATCATCTAATGGTCCTCTAGAAAGATTGTTCAAATTATGACCCCCGGACCAAAAATGGCCCAGCCCCGGGGCTTATCAGCTTTTCATAGGAAAATCTTTAAAAATCTTCTTCTCTGAAACTGTAAGGCCTAGACCATTGATATTTGGTATGTAGCATTATCTAATGGTCCTCTACAAAGATTGTTTAAATTATGACCCCTGGACCAAATATGGCCCGCCCCAGAGCTTATCAGTTTTTCATAGGAAAATCTTTAAAAATCTTCTTCTCTGAAACCGTAAGGCCAGGTGAGCGATTTAGGGCCATCATGGCCCTCTTGTTCATATTTTTTGTCCAGACAATAACTCTATCTACTGGTTCAATTGATTTAAACTTCATATATGGAACAAGCATGATGACATGAAGTGTCATTAACAAGGGACATTACTATAGCATCAATATTTTTTGGAGTTATTCCCCTTTTTCATATTTTCTTGTCCGGACAATAACTCTACCTACTGGTTCAATTGATTAGAAATGTCATTTATGGAACAAGCATGATGAGAGGAAATGTCATTTACAAGGGCCATCTAGCATCAATAGTTTTGGGAGTTATTCCCCTTTTTCATATTTTTTTTGTCCGGACAATAACACTTTATCGACTGGTTCAATTGATTGAAACAAATACCATTCTGGTTGGCCATGTATATTCCATGGTCAACTACACCATGGGTGGGTAGGTCAGAGGAGGGTTTGTTTTTTAATCTGATGGGGGACTCATGTATTGCATAGCAATACAACATTAACTTGTTATAGTTTGTCCATGAATATTCGATAGGTTTTTAAATAAGAAATAGTTATAGAACATGGAAAGGGTTAATAAATTATGTTGTCACATTAGTGACACCCTGTTGTAGTAACATTATGAGATTTAGATTGAGACTCATACAGACTCATCTGGGCCAAAGGTTATAAAACTTCAGAGTCTGAGTCTGAGATCATTCTCAAGTATCTGATTGGTCAGATTCTTAGCATGCTCAGAATCTGACCAATCAGATGCTTGAGAATGATCTCTAACTCAAGCAAAAAGTTTTATAATCTCAGAGCCAGACCGGCTTCGGGCTTATTTGTTACTAACTTTTATCTAGACCTCTGTATACAGCTTAGTAATCATTTAGAAAGAAATTGAAACAATGTATCAACCTCTTGATGACATTATGTGTGCTCCTTTTCTAGGTACATGTTTTAGGTATGTGGCTGTGTGGTCCTTTTTGACATATTATGTTTGCTACTTTTCTAGGTACATGTTTTAGGTATGTGGCTGTGTGGTCCTTTTTGACATATTATGTTTGCTACTTTTCTAGGTACATGTTTTAGGTGTGTGGCTGTTTAATTTTATAAATCTGATTTTACAGTTTCCATCTTAGTGAAAAAAAATCCTTTTCAATGTTCCATTGTATTGATTCTGTCAATGAATATTAATGAGGTGATATTATCTTAACCCATTCCCTCATAGGCTATTTTTAGATACAACCTCTTTGAATATAGTCAGGGAGCCAGTAGTGCCTACCGTGCACCCCCCCCTAGACTTTTTTTCATGGGTACCAAAATGTTCAGAAAAGTGTTCTGAATCAGAATCGCGAATGTACTCAAACTTAAATTCTTTTAGGCTATGTG
Organism: Azorinus chamasolen; assembly: GCA_963576725.1. Classification (NCBI taxonomy): domain Eukaryota; kingdom Metazoa; phylum Mollusca; class Bivalvia; order Cardiida; family Solecurtidae; genus Azorinus; species Azorinus chamasolen. The sequence continues at coordinate 30,150,966 of OY755249.1, forward strand.
TATTTTAACCGTTTCCATGGCAACCCCCCAGTTTTCGTAATGATGACCCATACCTACAAATTCGCCCATATCACAGCCAGTTTTTGTCCTAAAACTATAAAACTGGTACCAAATGGAAGATAAGACATTGTGCTTTTATTTCTAACTTGTTTTTTTTAAATTACCTTATTTGCATACTCATGAATATTAATGAGAACATTAAAAATAGTAAAAAAGTATAGAAATAACCTAAACCTTTCATTTTTTTATCCTACAAATATCAGAAAATAACTTCAAATGCAGTTTAACATGATGACGAAACCCCCAGGAAACAAAATATCCAATTTGAGGACCATAGCATTAATTTTAAGCACCATTTTCACCGTTTCCATGGCAACACCCTAGTTTTCGTAATGATGGTCCGTACCTGCAAAATCGTCCATATCACAGCCAGTTTTTGTCCAAAACCCCAAAAATGGTACCAAATTGGAGATAGGACATTGTGCTTTTATTCCCAGTTTGTTTTTTAAATTACCTTATTTGCATACTCATGAATATTAATGAGAACATTACAAATAGTAAAAACAATATAGAAATAACGTAAATAATGTAAACTATTCACTTTTTATCCTACAAATATCAGAAAACAATTTCAAATGCAGTTTAACCTGATGACAAAATCCTCAGAAAACAAAATATCAAATTTGAGGACCAAAAATTTAACTCTAAGTAACTTTTTAACTGTTTCCATAGTAACCATTCATTTCACTCTGTTCACACAGTTTTGTTAGTCGACACCTACCTGCAAAAATCTTCCATATCACAGGAAGTATTTGTGCTAACTGCATAAAACTGGTACCAAATTAAAGCTAAGACAGTGTGCTTTGGTTTAAAAGCTATAATTAGGAATTACCTTATTTGCATACACATGAATATTAATGAGAATAATTAAAAAATAGCAAAAAAATACAGAAATAACGTAAAACTCTCAATTTTTATCCTACCAATATCAGAAAACAACCTCAAATGTAGTTTAAAATGATGACAAAATACTCAGAAAGCTAATTATCTTAATTGATACCCAAACAATGAACTGTAAGTAAGATTGTAACGGTTTCCATGGTAACCGATCCTTTCACAAATTTTGGAAATTTGACATCCAACTGTAATACTCCGCTAGATCTCGGTTATTTTTTATGAATCATGAAATCAATTGTTACAAACATAGATATGAGGCATTGCTTTAATAGTAAATATTACTTTTCTGATATAAACTAATTTGCATATGTATGAATATTTATGAGAACAGTAATAGATGTTGAAATTTTCGACAGACACCAGTCTTTCTCTTATAAAGCAAACAAATATGGAAAATGGTTAGCTAAAGTTTACTATGATCACTAAATATCACCAAGATTGTTAGATAAATAAATTTGGGACACATTATATAGCACTGATGGTGATATATCTGTTTCCTAGGCAACCATTCTAACCTCATTGTTCATATTACAGAGTGTTTACATACCTGCAACATACACAGATATTGCTGCCTTCTTGGGCGATAATTATAAATGATATAAACATATACCCGGTAGTTGATGTATGAATCTTAATGTTAGGTTCACGTTGTGCAAATTACCTTATTTGCATCCTCATGAATATTAATTAGTGATCAGAAAACAAAGAGAAACAATATTGAAAATAACATGTTTTGCAGTATGCCGAGCACAACATTACACCATGCTCCAAGTATAGCTTGCAATAATAAATGTACCTTTTGATGATGAATAAATAAATTTATGTCTAAAACTGTTACCAAAATGACCATGTACTGCTTCCATGGTAACTGTTGAAAGCCAAGTACTTATGATACCCCAAACAATCTTCTGTTATTGTTTTTAAAGGGTCAGTGATTTTAAAGCCCATAAAGCCTGTGTTGAATTCAGGGTTTCAAGACTGTTTCGACTTTTGATATACCATCATCTGTCGAGAACTGGTAATCCTGTTTTAAGACCCTTTGATTTGTCTGTCTCACCTGTATCAATCTGCATATTGGGTCTTTGTGAACCACTAATAATTCCTACAATTCCTTGATTCCTTACGATTAGAAGCTGCAAGGCAGAAATATTTTTTTCACATCTATGACGGTGAGCCTAACCAGTTCTCGCCAGATTATGGTATATCAACAGTGAGAAACAGTCTTGATGCCCTGAATTCAACACAGGAAGAAACTGAAACAAGGATCGTTATTTACACCACGCATGCAAAAGAACAAGGCTACAAAACTGTTCATCTTCGAACTCCAGACAGTGATATATTGTTCATTCTTCTGTATTACATTAAATGGTTTGAAGGTGTTACTGTCTTGTTTGATACTGGCTCAGGCAATCATCAAAAAATAATAAACATGTGAGAAGTTGCCCAAGCATACACAGAAGATTACCGATCAGCACTTCTGGGTCTCCATTTGTACTGTGGCTGTGATTCTACAAGTGCATTCAATGGCTGAGAACATTTGACACCCACTAAGACCATTGAAAAGAAACCAATGTTTATAAAACCATTAGCAGGTTTGGGCAACTCTTGGGATGTGTCTGGAGATCTTGTGCAAGACTTGGATGAATTTACGTGTGCAATGTATGGCAACCTAAGATTTCACACTGTGAATGAATTGATATTGTTTAAGATTAAGGAGAAGTGTGAAGATAAGCCAACAGATGCACTTCGCAATGCTGATATGGGAACATTACCCCCTTGTAGGGCCTGCTTAATACAGCACATCTGAAGAATTATTTACCAGTTGATACTTTGGAAGAGATCTCTTTCCCGACCCAGACATTCCCCTTGTTTTAGAGAAGAATGGTTGTCAACATGTAACTCTGACAGTCAATCAACAGATATGATTACATTATGGCCTGTAATAAGGGTATGCTCCACAGACATTCAACAGCAATGTTATCATCTTGACCTAGCTCTTATCAGAGTATTACCTGTGAAGATCCAATATAAACTGTTCCATTTTAGCCTCTAATTAAGGTATGCTCTGAGAGTCAGACCTTCAATTTATAAATTAGCTGATAAATACCCATGATGTCATTATTTCTAACATAAATATTCAGCTGGTAAAGGGTTAAGTGAGATATCATTAATCTATTTTTGTTGAGTCGGCATACTCAAAGAAGCTTTCTGTAAAGGTGTTTTAAAGCAGAGAGTGGGATTAACCCTTTACTAGATGTATACATGCCCTTTAACATCTTTTAGACAGTTTTAGAATTGAAATTCATTTATTTATCACCAAAAGGTACATCTATCATTGCAAGCTATATTTGGAGAATGGTGTAATGTTGTGCTCGGCATACTGCAAAACATGTTATTTTCAATATTGTTTCTCTTTGTTTTCTGATCACTAATTAATATTCATGAGGATGCAAATAAGGTAATTTGCATAAAGTGAACCTAACATTAAGATTCATACATCAACTACCGGGTATATGTTTATATCATTTATAATTATCGCCCAAGAAGGCAGCAATATCTTTGTATGTTGCAGGTATGTAAACACTCTGTAATATGAACAATGAGGTTAGAATGGTTGCCTAGGAAACAGATACAATATAATGTATATCACCATCAGTGCTATATAATGTGTCTCAAATTTATTTATCTAATAATCTTGGTGATATTCAGTGATCATAGTAAACTTTAGCTAACCATTTTCCATATTTGTTTGCTTTATAAGAGAAAGACTGGTGTCTGTCGAAAATTTCAACATCTATTACTGTTCTCATAAATATTCATACATATGCAAATTAGTTTATATCAGAAAAGTAATATTTACTATTAAAGCAATGCCTCATATCTATGTTTGTAACAATTGATTTCATGATTCATCAAAAATAACCGATATCTAGCGGAGTATTACAGTTGGATGTCAAATTTCCAAAATTTGTGAAAGGATCGGTTACCATGGAAACCGTTACAATCTTACTTACAGTTCATTGTTTGGGTATCAGTTAAGATGATTAGCTTTCTGAGTATTTTGTCATCATTTTAAACTACATTTGAAGTTGTTTTCTGATATTGGTAGGATAAAAATTGAGAGTTTTACGTTATTTCTGTATTTGTTTGCTATTTTTTAATTATTCTCATTAATATTCATGTGTATGCAAATAAGGTAATTCCTAATTATAGCTTTTAAACCAAAGCACACTGTCTTAGCTTTAATTTGGTACCAGTTTTATGCAGTTAGCACAAATACTTCCTGTGATATGGAAGATTTTTGCAGGTAGGTGTCGACTAACAAAACTGTGTGAACAGAGTGAAATGAATGGTTACTATGGAAACAGTTAAAAAGTTACTTAGAGTTAAATTTTTGGTCCTCAAATTTGATATTTTGTTTTCTGAGGATTTTGTCATCAGGTTAAACTGCATTTGAAATTGTTTTCTGATATTTGTAGGATAAAAAGTGAATAGTTTACATTATTTACGTTATTTCTATATTGTTTTTACTATTTGTAATGTTCTCATTAATATTCATGAGTATGCAAATAAGGTAATTTAAAAAAACAAACTGGGAATAAAAGCACAATGTCCTATCTCCAATTTGGTACCAGTTTTTGGGGTTTTGGACAAAAACTGGCTGTGATATGGACGATTTTGAAGGTACGGACCATCATTACGAAAACTAGGTGTTGCCATGGAAACGGTGAAAATGGTGCTTAAAATTAATGCTATGGTCCTCAAATTGGATATTTTGTTTCCTAGAGGTTTCGTCATCATGTTAAACTGCATTTGAAGTTATTTTCTGATATTTGTAGGATAAAAAAATGAAAGGTTTAGGTTATTTCTATACTTTTTTACTATTTTTAATGTTCTCATTAATATTCATGAGTATGCAAATAAGGTAATTAAAAAAAACAAGTTAGAAATAAAAGCACAATGTCTTATCTTCCATTTGGTACCAGTTTTATAGTTTTAGGACAAAAACTGGCTGTGATATGGGCGAATTTGTAGGTATGGGTCATCATTACGAAAACTGGGGGGTTGCCATGGAAACGGTTAAAATACACATAGCCTAAAAGAATTTAAGTTTGAGTACATTCGCGATTCTGATTCAGGACACTTTTCTGAACATTTTGGTACCCATGAAAAAAAGTCTAGGGGGGGGTGCACGGTAGGCACTACTGGCTCCCTGAGTAATAAATATACCGAAAAGGAACATTAACTAGAGAAAATGAAAATTTTAGAATTATGTAGTTTGAAACCATTGTGATAAATAGAGCATTTGCTCCTATAGGAGCAAATGCTCTATTTATCACAATGGTTTCACAAAGTGACTTTTACAGAGTTGTCAAAAGTCATCAATATCGGGGAATGGGTTAAACAAATGTTAAACAGGGAAAGGGTTTAGTAGTGATGAATATATTCACCACACCTATGTACTACATGTATTTATGTTTTATATATTTTCACTAGAGCTATAGATAAGAGGAAGTAATTTTGTCTAAATTTCTTATTTCTAAGTCAAGCCTGTGCTCATATGCCATTACAAAACTATAAATAATTCTAACACACCTCGCGCACACATCTACATAAACAAAGAAGGGACGTATCTACGTTTGAATTCTCCATAAAACACCGCACGCGCTGTAACGGCCAGCGTGACTTAATATGGCTTCGAAAATTTGTACGACAAGAAACGTTGTGCCGTTGTGGCGGTGCAAATTAAAGTTAAATTGAAGTGTTAGAATCGAAATAATAAATTTATACCAGTGTTTTATCGAGTAATCGAACACGGGTAGTCGTTGAGATGCTTATAATTAAATCACTCGGCCTATCGGCCTCATGATTTAATTACTACGCATCTCAACTCCTACCAGTGTTCGATTGCACTATAAAACACTGGTATGCATTTATTATTTCTTAATTAATATTCATGATTTCATTATCTCTTACATAAATATTCAAGAGGTAAAGGGTTAACTGTATGAACTCTAAACCTGCTGATAGAATGAGGTAAAAGGTTAACTGTATTGACTCTAAGCCTGCTGATAGAATGAGGTAAAGGTTTAACTGTATAAACTCTAAGCCTGCTGATAGAATGAGGTAAAGGGTTAACTGTATGAACTCTAGGCCTGCTGATAGAATGAGGTAAAGGGTTAACTGTATGAACTCTAAACCTGCTGATAGAATGAGGTAAAAGGTTAACTGTATGGATTGTAGGCCTGCTGATAGAATAAGGTAAAGGGTTAACTGTATGAACTCTTAAGCCTGCTGATAGAATGAGGTAAAGGGTTAACTGTATGAACTCTTAAGCCTGCTGATAGAATGAGGTAAAGGGTTAACTGTATGAACTCTAGGCCTGCTGATAGAATGAGGTAAAGGGTTAACTGTATGAACTCTAAACCTGCTGATAGAATGAGGTAAAGGGTTAACTGTATGAACTCTAAACCTGCTGATAGAATGGGGTAAAGGGTTAACTGTATTGACTCTAAGCCTGCTGATAGAATGAGGTAAAGGGTTAACTGTATGAACTCTAAACCTGCTTATAGAATGAGGTAAAGGGTTAACTGTATGAACTCTAAACCTGCTGATAGAATGAGGTAAAGGGTTAACTGTATGAACTCTAAACCTGCTGATAGAATGAGGTAAAGGGTTAACTGTATAAACTCTTAAGCCTGCTGATAGAATGGGGTAAAGGGTTAACTGTATGAACTCTAGGCCTGCTGATAGAATGGGGTAAAGGGTTAACTGTATGAACTCTAGGCCTGCTGATAGAATGGGGTAAAGGGTTAACTGTATTAACTCTAGACCTGCTGATAGAATGGGGTAACTTGACTGATAGAATGGGGTAACTGGTTAACTGCATTAACACGAAGCCTGCTGATGCCTGCTCAAATTATAATCTGCTGCAATTTTAGTTACCTTCAAACATGAATATTCATTAAAAGAAGTAATTACATCATGAATATTAATTAGATTAATTTGTTAAATTAGCACACTGACATAGGAATTTTTGGCCTTGACAGAAACTGCAGAATCTTATCTATTATTGTTGTGTCACCTGCCGAGAGGCAGTGTGTCACTTAGGGATCACTTTTCCGTAGTCTTTCTGTCTGTCCTTCTCTCCATCTGTCTGTCTGTCAGTTACACTTTTTTCTTTTTCACTTCCCGCATCATGTGTTCCTCTGGAAACTCTTGTTTCATAAGCAAATAAAGCAGACCCTGATCAGACGGCTCCTGTAGGGGGCCCTCTGGTTTGGGACTACTCTGTTTGCAAAGGTTTAGAAAGAGATATTTATGGAGTACAGGGTTAAAACTTGAGAAACTGTTCTCCAAGCATAAAACAACTAGCATCCAGATGAGACCTTGAGATACTCGTCTCTACTGGATCCAGTTTTTGTGTCACCTGCCGAAAGGGATCATTTTTTCGTAGTCTGTCTGTCCATCACACTGTCATTTTTTAACCCTAACACTTCTCCCAGCAGGTGACACATGTGTTCTTTTGAACACTCTTGTTTGCAAATGAACGTCACGTTGTGCCTGGCAGGTAAAGGGTTAAGTTTGTTTTATTTACATTTATTCAAGTAAAACCTCTCTATAACGGCCACTTAATTGTGTAAATTAGTTGGTATCTAGGGCAGGTAGTTGCTTAAAGCAATGTGAAAGTAAAACAACGCTCCTAATTAGGAGCGTTTTATTTACTTTAACCTTGCTTTAAGCAGCCACCTGCCTTTAACACAAACTACTTGATGTAATTCAGTGGCCGTTATAGAGAGGTTTTACTGTATGTATATTTTTCAGCTCATTCTTTGCATGCAACTGAAGGTAGCTTTAAGATGCATGTCTTAGTATTGACCCACTTTGATTAATCATCTTCATCAGAGGAATTGGTAAGAAAAGGAAATAAAAACGTTTTGTAAGGATAGCTGTTTTATTTGTCCACCAAAACCAATGTTGTCACCATTCTTTAGAATTGTCTAGAATGGATGATTCTGTAGAATGCTCAGTACCTAGGTTTAGTAGAAAAATGACAATTCTAGTATTTGAATATGCACGTTTATCTATAGCTTTATCCATTGTTTTCTTTTCAGATTCAAAGTTCCAGAAAAAAATCAAATATTTAGCAAATGTTTAAGACTTAATTTTTTTGTCTAAAGGAGGACCAATAGGATTTGATGTAACCCTTTCCTTCATATAAACACCTTTTTCATGCTTTTGCAAACAGAATAGACCCAGGTCAGACAGCTCCTATAGGAACTGTCTGATATGGGTATGCTCTGTTTGCTTAACCCTTTCCTCCATAAATACGCCTTTCTACGCCAATGTAAAAATCACCGATTGAAACCGTTGTGATAAATAGAGCATTTGCTCCTATAGGAGCAAATGCTCTATTTATCACAATGGTTTCAAACTTCAAAATTCTAACATTTTCCTTTTCTCTAGTAAAAGCTCCTTTTTGGTAGATTCATTCAAAGAGGTTGGGTCTAAATATAGCCTATGAAGGAATGGGTTAAAGCATATTGTACACATGTAGATATTTTTTCTGCAGTTTCTACAAAGATGAAAACATGCCTTGCCCATGTTCAATTTAAATGATTACGTCCATGACTATTTATGAGGTGATGAATTGTTTAATAAATATTGAACAGGGAAAGGGTTAACCCTTCGCTTGCTAATCACGTCAATATACCTACCTGTAAATAGTGAAGACCCAGATGAGACAGCTACTGCAGGAGCTGTCTCATCAGGGTCTGCACTATTTAAAAGTTGATTGTGCAACCAATGCACTCCATAGCAGTGATTGCACAGCACAATACTTGTACACAGTGAAGATATATGTAACTATACAACAGGGCATGGGTAAAGAAGGAGAAATGTATTTTAAAATTCAGCAAGCGAAGGGTTAATTGTAAGTTCATTCAACGGTACAGTAGGCTTTCAATGCACATTGCAGTTTCAGAAATTGATTTCTGGTGACATTGAAACTGAGAAAGAAGGTGTAACATTACTTTTCAGATTTATGAGTTTATAAGAAGCGAGCCTGACTTTTCAGTGTTTATCTCTCAGTGTAACCCCTTACCTCATTAATATTCATATAAAAATAGGACTTTATAAATATTGATTAGCTGAATTTTATAAAAGGCATATTAGCAAATGACTTTTTGACCATGACAGAAAGTAAAGTACCTAGTTATAGTCTACTTGCAGTCCGAATGACCGCTCAGCCGACTGTACAGAAACTGAAGAATCATTTCTATAGTATTCCATAAGCAAAAACAACAGACCCTTATCAGACAGCTCATACAGGAGTCATTTGATCTGGGTCTACTCTGTTTGCAAAGGCATTTACAGTAAAACATCTCTAAACCGGAATTCTAGTAGAGTAGAATTTAGGCACTGTTAGGCAGGTGGCTGCTTAATGCAGGTAAAAGTCATGCAGAAAGCTCCTCTAGGAGCTTTCTGCAAGACTTTCACCTTGCATTAAGCTGCCACCTGTCTCCAAGACCTATATTTATAGCAAATTTAACGTCCGGTTTAAAGGGCTTTTACTGTATAGGCATATGTATGGAGTAACGGGATGATGTTTAATAGATATACTAATGTCTTTTTCAGAATGTTCCTAGGTCTTTTGTTTTTGAACTAATCTTATTATATATTTCAAGTTTCAGATATTATGAAAGACATATTATAACCTTTAGCTTACTGAACATAAGATCTTCTGACAGAGGAAAATGTAGCCTAACCTGTGTTTCAACTGCTTGTCCTTCACTTCTGAAATGCCTCAGCCGAGGTTGACATTACCATATTGAGGGTTGACAATACGTGCTGTCACTCTCCATAGGATGTGATATTTATTTTACTGTACCAATCATCACAATCAATTTTGTCAGCAAATTCTGTTTATACTGTATAACAGTATATAGATATCACACCTTATGGAGAGCGACTGCACGTACTGTTAACCCGAGGTTGGTTATGTCCACCGAGTATACTGTATAAAATGTTGTTTTACTGTATAACAGTATATATTGCATACAGTATAACATGTTTTATACTGTATAAAAGGTTTTTTTTTACTGTATAGCAGTATATATTGTATATAGTATAAAAGGGTATATACTGTATAACTGTGTTTATACTGTGTTGTAACACATCTACTTCTTTTACAGGAACAAGCCCCTCAACACACATTAGCCCATCAGTGTTTTAACTATAGAGTCCACTCAGTATGAATGGCTTAAACTTGCTACAGGATTTTGAATGACAAACAGTGCAGACCCTGATCAGAGAGCTCCTTTTATCTGGGTCTATGCTATTTGCAAGTGTCATGCATGTGTGTATTGCATTGAAAAGGTATTTCGAAAGGAATGTTGACCGATTAACCCCATGCTGTCTTTTTAGGGCTAACTGTCAGGGATCTGATAAACAAACTGATAAGACAGGCTACCATCACAGAGGATCAATGTATAATTGCATAATTTTATCTTTTATGGCCATGGACCCTGACTGGACACTGCAGGAGCACAGCTGGATACTGTGTATATAGGGGGGGGGGGGGGGGGGAGGTCACTTATATAAGGAACTTTGAAATGCCTTTAAAGAACCAGAACCTAGGTATATTCACAAATTAGCACTTTAACCCATTACCTCATAGGCTATTTTTAGATACAATCTCTTTGAATAAATCTACCGAAAAAGAGCATGAACTAGAGAAAAGGAATTTTTTTAGAATTCTGTAGTTTGAAACCATTGTGATAAATAGAGCATTTACTCATATAAGAGCAAATGCTCTATTTATCACAATGCTTTCTCAAAGTGACTTCTACAGAGTCGTCAATATGAGGAAATGTGTTAAAGAGGTATCACTTTAATTCATATTCAGGTGAAAGCCATGAGTATTTTAACCCTTTCCCTGTTGAATATTCATACAAAAAATAATGAAATCATGAATATATAAATTTACTGCATTTTATAATGGTATACAGTAAAAACCTCTCTATAACGACCACTAAATTGTGTTAATTAGTTGGTATTTAGAGCAGGTGGGTGCTTAAAGCAAGGTGAAAGTAGGAGCGTTTTGTTTTACTTTCACCTTGCTTTAAGCACCCGCCTGCCTTTAACACAAAGTACTTGATGTAATTTAGTGGTCGTTACAGAGAGGTTTTACTGTATGTTCACAGGATGTTTTGGTATTGGTGATAATCAGAACTATATTGTTCCATTAGCAAACAGAGTCGACCCTGATCACACAGCTCCTACATGAACGGTCTGATCTGGGTCTACACATGTTTGCAAATACCGGTGCATGCGTTTCCCGCATTCAGTATGAACAGAAGAAGGGTTACCATAGGTATTTTAACTAATTTGCACTCTAAAGAGGTACCACTTTATCTAATATTCAGTTGATAGCCGTCAGTATTTTTAAACAAATTTCAAGGGACCAACCAATGTTTGCTGTTATAAATTTAAGAACTAAATGTGGCAACACAGGTTTTCATCAATCCGTTACTCCATGAATATTCATGTAAGAAATAATGAAGTCATGAATATGTATTGGATTAATTGTTATAATAACACATGGACACAAAAGTTTTTGGCCATGATGAAGACTGTAGAATTAGATCTATGTTACATCACAAGTAAACAGAGCAGACCCTTATCAGACGGCTCCTATAGGAGCCGTCTGATCTGGGTCTACTCTGTTTGCAAAGGCATATTTATGGAGTAAAGGGTTATTCTCGTATTCTCAGTTTACTGCAGCAGTAGTGAGATTGATTGCGGTGATAGATGTATCCCCGAGAATGAGGAATGCAACCCTGAGTACTACTACATTGATCCTACGAATGAAGGTTTGAATAAGTTAACCCATTCCCTCATATTGACGACTTTTGACGATTCTGTAAAAGTCACTTTGTGAAACCATTTTGATAAATAGAGAGTTTGCTCCTATAGGAGCAAATGCTCTATTTATCACAATGGTTTCAAACTACAAATTCTTAAATTTTCCTTTTCTTTAGATAATGCTCCTTTTTTGGTAGATTTATTCAAAGAGGTTGTATCTAAAAATAGCCTATGAGGTAATGGGTTAATAATCATAACTATATGTGCTAGATTGCAGGCTAATCTTTCTTCATAAAATATTGACATTCTGAGTGACAGACTATAAGTAGTTCATGATGGAAACAATATCTGTACAAGTGAATAATTCTAACATTTAGGATACCAAATTACTTTACTGTCTTATAGTTACATTATATATGTTATTTACTGATTTTGGAGTACAGGTTATATATGAGGGGTGTTAAAAAAGTAATGCAGCTACTTCACAACTTTCTTAGTACATGTACAGTACATATTTTTATGCAAGCGGATGGGCCGTCCATCCGCTTTTGAACATGGATAACTGGAGTCGCAAATTCCTCCTTCAGTTTTTAAGTTATTGAATTTACATTTGATGTTCATAATAACCACGAAAATTACATGTGCAAGACGCAATTTTCATGTGTTTACCACAGAACATTGCAGAGTTATCTCCCATTCAACTTTGAGTATTTTGTCATTTTGGCTTGAAACATAAGTATTTGGATTTGCGATCAAGGCTGCTGTGCTGGGGTATTCTATCACCTTTAGTGATAATTCTAGTTAATCATTTTAATCCTTTCCCTGTTCTATGTTTATTACGAATTTTAATACCTACTGAATATTCATGGAAATATTAGTTAAAATGAAACATGGAAGGTGGAATATTGTAGCCATTTTAGAAAGTAAAGACACATATCTTTGAAATTCTATTAGCAAACCGAGTAGACCCTGATCAGATGGCTCCTCTAGGATCTGTCTGATCTGGGTCTACTCTGTTTGCAAATGCATGAAAACATGTTTATATGAGGGAAAGGGTTAATCCATTCCTTCTTATTGATGCCAATTTGTTGCCTCTGTAAAAATTACTTTTGTTATGTCTCCCCCCATATTTATATGGGGGAGACATATTGTTTTCGTGAGAGTTGTCTGTTTGTCCGTCCGTCTGTCCGTCTGTCTGTCACACTTTTTGTCCGGACGATAACTTCAATATGCCTGATGCCAGTTGATTGAAACTTCATATATGGAAAGAGCATAATGAGAGGAAGTGTCATGCACAAGGTCCATAACTCTGGCTTCACTAATATTGGAGTTATTGCCCTTTGTAAAAAAAAATCACACTTTTTTGTCCGGACGATAACTCCTATATGGCTCATGCCATTGGATTGAAACTTCATATATGGAAAGATCATGACGAGAGGAAGTGTCATGCACAAGGTCCATAACTCTGGCTTCACTAATATTAGAGTTATTGCCCTTTGTGAAAAATATCACATTTTTTTGTCCGGACGATAACTCCTATATGGCTCATGCCATTGGATTGAAATTTCATATATGGAAAGATCATGACGAGAGGAAGTGTCATGCACAAGGTCCATAACTCTGGCTTCACTAATATTGGAGTTATTGCCCTTTGTAAAAAAAATCACAATTTTTTGTCCGGATGATTACTCCTATGTGACACATGCCATTGGAGTGAAACTTCATACATGTAACGATCATGATAAGAAAAAGTGTCATGCATAAGATCCTTAACTCGAGCTTCAATAAATTTTAGAGTTATTGCCCCTTGTACATTTGTTTAATTCTTTCTTGTCCGGACGATAACTCCTACATGGCTCTTGCCATCGTATTGAAACTTCATACATGGAAAGAGCATGATGAGAGAAAGTGTCATGAACAAGGGCCATAATTCTGGCTTCAATAATTTTGGAGTTATTGCCCTTTGTTACATTTTTTGGCCGATCAATAACTCCTGTTCGACTGATGCTATTGGAATGACATTTTATTTTTGGAAAGAGCATGATGAAAGTAAGTGTCATGCACAAGGGCCATAAATCTGGTATCAGTATTTTTGGAGTTATTAGCTGTTATCATTTTCTTCTTAAAAATGTAGTGTGGAAAACGCATAATGAGGGGAAGTATCATTCATCAAGACCATAACATTTTTAGTGATTTCCCTTTACATATTGTTTTTATTAGAGGGGAGACATCCGTTTTTTTGACAAAAACCTCTAGTTGTCTCTGATCTTGGCCTACCATTTTTAGCTCCACTTTTTAGCTCACCTGAGCCGAAGGCTCAGGATGAGCTTTTGTGACCGCGATGTGTCCGGCGTCCATCCACATTTTCAAATGACATCTCCTCTGAAACTGCTGACCCGATTTTAACGAAATTTTGTCAGAAGCATCAGTGGCTAGGGGGAACGAAATGTTGTTCACATTATGACCCCCGGGCCAAAAATGGCCCGCCCAAGGGCTTATCAGTTTTTCATAGGAAAATCTTTAAAAATCTTCTTCTGAAACTGTAAGGTCTAGACCTTAGATATTTGGTATGTAGCATGATCTTATACTCCTCTACAAAGATTGTTCAATTTATGACCCCCGGGCCAAAAATGGCCCCGCCCAAGGGCTTATCAGTTTTTCATAGGAAAATCTTTAAAAATCTTCTTCGCTGAAACTGTAAGGCCTAGACCTTTGGTATTTGGTATGTAACATGATCTTATGGTCCTCTACAAAGGTTGTTCAAATTATGACCCCCAGGCCAAAAATGGCCCCAGCTAAGGACTTATCAGTTTTTCATAGGAAAATCTTTAAAAATCTTATTAGTTTTTCATAGGAAAATCTTTAAGAATCTTCTTCTTTGAAACTGTAAGGCCTAGACCTTTTATATTTGGTATGTAGCATGATCTTATGGTCCATTACATAGATTTTCAAATTATGACCCCCCCAGACCAAAAATAGCCCCGCCCAAGGGTTATCAGTATTTCATAGGAAAATCTATAAAAAATAAACTGAAACTGTAAGGCCTAGACGTTTTATGTTTGGTATGTAACATGATCTTATGGTCCTCTACAAAAATGTAGCTGTGGCTTGTGGTCCTCTGCCAATAATATTCAACTTACGACCCTGACCACTGGGCGAAACTTGGCCCTGCCTCAGGGCTTATCAGTTTTTCATGGGAAAAATATACAATATTATTTTTCTCTGAAACCATAAGGCTTTGACCTTTAATTAATGGCATACTGCTTTGCCTTGTGGTTCTACCAAGGTTGAACAAATGATTTCTTGTGGTCAAAAATGGCCTGCCCCTTGGGTTATCTCAGGTGAGCGCTTCAGGACCTCATGGCCCTCTTGTTTTTAAAGTGGAGGTATTGTCATGACCCTCTTGTCGGCGTCAGTGTTGGTTAACCTTTTTTGTTAAGGTCCATTTCTCAGAAACCATCAAAGATATTTGGTTAAAATTTGGTATGCATATTTACTACAAGAAGGAGAACCAATTTCACAAGGGCAGGTAACCCTGAAATAATTTTTGCCATAGTTATGCCCCTTCTTCGACTAAAGACTTCCACTATACTATCCAGCACTAAGAAAAATGGGGTGCACTTTCCACGGACAGCTCTTGTTTGTGTTGCTTTGTTGCTTCTGGTCTTTGCCTGCCAATTTTTGTGTTGCTTTGTTGTCTCTGGTCATTGCCTACCAATTTTTGTGTTGCTTTGTTGCTTCTGGTCTTTGCCTACCAATTTGTGTGTTGCTTTGTTGTCTCTGGTCTTTGCCTACCAATTTTTGTGTTGCTTTGTTGTCTCTGATCATTGCCTACCAATTTTTGTGTTGCTTTGTTGTCTCTGGTCATTGCCTACCAATTTTTGTGTTGTTTTCCACCAGTAACAGTGAAACATGGCACTTCATTCTTCCCATAAATGTCAAAAATTTCATTAGAAATTGATTTTACACCTAAGCAAAGTTTACTCCACCCTCTCATAAAACCCATGATTTCAACTACATTCAATCCTTTCCCTGTTGCATATTCATGTAACTTGCAGGCCTTCCAGTTTTCCTACTTTTTCCTACTTTTCCTCCTTTTTCCTACTTTTTAAACAGCTTCCTACTTTTTCCTATTTTTTCCTAAACAACTCCTACTATTCCTACTTTTTTTATGCCCCCAAAGCTAGGCTTTGGCGGCATATAGTGATCGCACCGTGCGTGTGTGGGTGTGTGGGTGTGTGGGTGGGTGGGTGTGTGGGTGGGTGGGTGTGTGGGTGGGTGGGTGGGTGTGTGTACATTTTGTCCGGAGTATATTTCCTTTGTCACATCAGCTATGGATACCAATTTTGGTGTGTGAGTTCATCTTGGGATGGGGGAGTGTCGCGTACCATTTTCATGTCACTGTGACCTTGACCTTGACCTTTGACCTTGATTTTACAAAAAGCTTGTCCGGAGCATATCTCCTTTACCTTACCAGCTACAGATTCCAAATTTGGTGTGTGAGTTCATCTTGGGATGGCGGAGTGTCGCGTACCATTTCCAGGTCACTGTGACCTTGACCTTGACCTTTGACCTCGATTTTAAAAAAAGCTTATGCCTTACCAGCTACAAAAAGCTTGTCCGGAGTATATCTCCTATACCTTACCAGCTAAGGATTCCAAATTTGGTGTGTGAGTTCATCTTGGGATGGAGGAGTGTCGCGTACCATTTTCAGATCACTGTGACCTTGACCATGACCTTTGACCGATTTTACAAAAAGCTTGTCCGGAGCATATCTCCTTTACCTTACCAGCTACAGATTCCAAATTTGCTGTGTGAGTTCATCTTGGGATGGCGGAGTGTCGCGTACCATTTCCAGGTCACTGTGACCTTGACCTTGACCTTTGACCTCGATTTTAAAAACCGCTTATACCTTACCAGCTACAAAAAGCTTGTCCGGAGTATATCTCCTATTCCTTACCAGCTAAGGATTCCAAATTTGGTGTGTGAGTTCATCTTGGGATGGAGGAGTGTCGCGTACCATTTTCAGATCACTGTGACCTTGACCATGACCTTTGACCGATTTTACAAAAAGCTTGTCCGGAGCATATCTCCTTTACCTTACCAGCTACAGATTCCAAATTTGGTGTGTGAGTTCATCTTGGGATGGCGGAGTGTCATGTACCATTTCCAGGTCGCTATGACCTTAACCTTGACCTTGACTGATTTTACAAAAAGCTTGTCCAGAGCATATCTCCTATAACTTACCAGATACGGATTCCAAATTTGGTGTGTGAGATCACCTTCAGATGGCGGAGTGTCGCGTACCATTTTCAGGTCACTGTGACCTTGACCTTGACCTTCGACCTCGATTTTACAAAAAAGGTTGTCCAGAGAATATCTCCTATACCTTACCAGCTACGGATTCCAAATTTAATGTGTGAGTTTATCTTGGGATGGCGGTGTGTCGCGTACCATTTTCAGGTCACTGTGGCCTTGACCTTTGACCTAGATTTTACACAAAGCTTGTCCGGAGCATTTTTCCTATACCTTACCAGCTACAGATTCCAAATTTGGTTTGTGAGTTCATCTTGGGATGGCGGAGAGTCGTGTACCATTTTCAGATCACTGACCTTGACCTTGACCTTTGACCTCGATTTTACAAAAAAGGTTGTCCAGAGAATATCTCCTATACCTTACCAGCTACGGATTCCAAATTTAATGTGTGAGTTTATCTTGGGATGGCGGTGTGTCGCGTACCATTTTCAGGTCACTGTGGCCTTGACCTTTGACCTAGATTTTACACAAAGCTTGTCCGGAGCATTTTTCCTATACCTTACCAGCTACAGATTCCAAATTTGGTTTGTGAGTTCATCTTGGGATGGCGGAGAGTCGTGTACCATTTTCAGATCACTGACCTTGACCTTGACCTTTGACCTCAATTTTACAGTCCGGAGCATATCTCCTATATCTTACCAGATACAAAAAGCTTGTCCAGAGAATATCTCCTATACCTTAAACGTTGACAATCAACCCAGGTACTGACCTTGACCTTGACCTTTGACCTCAATTTTACAGTCCGGAGCATATCTCCTATATCTTACCAGATACAAAAAGCTTGTCCAGAGCATATCTCCTATACCTTAAACGTTGACAATCAACCCAGGGTCCTTTTTAACGTTGAGAATGACTTAGGGTCCTTTTTAACTAAGTTTTGACGCTTGGCTCTTTTCTTAGCTATCATAATCGTCAAAGGTTCTGTTTCTAATGTTAAGAACTGACTCCTGTGTCATTTTTAACAGCATCAAAATTTCATGTTACACCTGCATTACATTGTATTGTTTTTCCGCCAAAATGCATTTCGGTGTCAAACACTTTGGGGGCATTTGTCACCCGTGACGACTCTCTTGTTTTAAACTAAAGTCAGCAAAAAAAATAAAGTATGAACTTTGTATTAGTTATATTTGCAGAAAATAAACAAAAGATGTAAAACTGGCTGGTTTCTGTTTTTGAAAGGTGTGGCAATATGTTCTTCCATCATGTGCATCATCTTTCATGATAAAGGCTGAAAAGGCTGAGGAAAGATGACCACACAATTTTAACAGCTGCAAATGGGAGGAGGAACAGATTTAAGCATAGAAATGGCCCAACCTAGCCTTCCAGAATACATATCCTTCAAAAGTTTCCCAGGCCTAACCCTTGCTTTCATCTTTCTATCCCCTGGTCTGAAACAATGAAACAATTGACACAGCTCAGAAACTGCAAAAAGCACTAGTTCACTAATGTATTCCTTATGGCCACATAGAATGGTAGGATTTTGCATTAAGAATACCTCCTCTAGGTAAGTTAAAAGCCATTGATATTTACATATTTGCCAAAAAATACTCCTACTTTTCCTATTTAATAAATATTCCTACTATATGCATTTCCTACTTTTCTGTCAGAAAAACTCCTACTTTTTTGTGAGTGGCTGCTGGAAGGCCTGTGTAAGAAATAATGACATATCATCAATATTTATAATCTGAACTTTTATGTACATGAATAAGGATTTTATGTATACGCCATAAGGATTTTAGGAATTGTGAACTTTCATAGAACTTTGCTGCATTTTATACATTCTACAAATATCTACCTGACATGCGATTGAGATATTGTGTATGATTTTTCTGATAATGAACAGGTAAATAATTTATGCAAAGGTTTGATTATTGAAATAAGTATATTCTCTATATTCCATAGTCAAATTATACAATACTTTATGGCATATTTTATGTTTTCACCATAAAGTCAAGAGATTGGCTCAGTTTGTTTTTTCTTCCAGAAGATAAATGTCGTGATACGGAGTTCGTGTGCGGAGATATTTGCGTATCTGAAGACAAGATATGCAATAATGAAACAGATTGCGTAGATGGGTCAGACGAAGCAAACTGCAGTATGTTTGATGACTTTGCCATGTCTATATTTTTGTCTTTCTCTCTCTCTCTCTCTCTCTCTGTGCAAACTGCAGTATGTTTGATGACTTTGCCATGTCTATATTTGTGTCTTTCTCTCTCTCTCTCTCTCTCTCTCTCTCTCTCTCTCTCTCTGTGCAAACTGCAGTATGTTTGATGACTTTGCCATCTCTATATTTTTGTCTTTCTCTCACTTTCTCTGCAAACTGCAGTATGTTAGATGACTTTGCCATCTCTATATTTTTGTCTTTCTCTCTCTGTCTCTGCAAACTGCAGTATGTTTGATGACTTTGCCATCTCTATATTTTTGTCTTTCTCTCTCTGTCTCTGCAAACTGCAGTATGTTTGATGACTTTGCCATCTCTATTTTTGTCTTTCTCACTCTCTCTCAGTGCAAACTGCAGTATGTTTGATGACTTTGCCATCTCTATATTTTTGTCTTTCTCTCTCTCTCTCTCTGTGCAAACTGCAGTATGTTTGATGACTTTGCCATCTCTATATTTTTGTCTTTCTCTCTCTCTCTCTGTGCAAACTGCAGTATGTTTGATGACTTTGCCATCTCTATATTTTTGTCTTTCTCACTCTCTCTCTGTGCAAACTGCAGTATGTTTGATGACTTTGTCATCTCTATATTTTTGTCTTTCTCTCACTCTCTCTGCAAACTGCAGTATGTTTGATGACTTTGCCATCTCTATATTTTTTTCTCATCAGTGTCTGCACTATTTACAAGTTGATTGTGCAACCAGTGCACTCCACAACAGTGATTGCACAGCGCAATACTTGTACACAGTGAGAATATATGTAATTATACAACAGGGCATGGGTAAAGAAAGGGAAATGTATTTTAAAATTCAGCAAGCGAAGGATTAATATTGATGACATCATTATTTCTGACATGAATATACAAAAGGGAAATGGTTAACAGATGTTCATATATCTTCTGGTCTGCTGCATAATTAGGTCACAGGAGCATAATGAGGTCACAGGAGCTAAACATAGATTTTAATGAACAATTCCTTCCCTTAACCCATTCCCGTATTTTTTTTAGATCCAACCTCTTTGATTAAATCTACCGAAAAGGAGCTTTTACTAGAGAAACTGAAATTTTCAGAACTGTAGTTTTGAAGCCATTGTGATAAATAGAGCATTAATTTTTCTCTCGTGGAGCAAATGCTCTATTATCACAATGGTTTCACAAAGTGACTTTTACAGAAGCGTCAAAAGTCATCAATATGCAGGAATGGGTTAAACCACTGAATGGGATTTGACAAAACTTCTCAGGTATGATGCTTTGGCAGTCATCTATCAGTTATATATATATCTAAGAGCTGTATATATATAATT
Source organism: Azorinus chamasolen (assembly GCA_963576725.1). NCBI lineage: Eukaryota > Metazoa > Mollusca > Bivalvia > Cardiida > Solecurtidae > Azorinus > Azorinus chamasolen. The sequence continues at coordinate 30,171,563 of OY755249.1, forward strand.
ATGTCACCTGCTCTAATGATTCAATGAACAATTTATTTAACCCTGTCCCTGTTCTATGTTTATCGCAACATGGACAAAATAGTTATAATGAAATGTGGAAGGTGAAACATTGTTGTCATTTCAGAAAGTGTAGAAACAGATCTATCAAATTCCATTAGCAAACAGAGCAGACCCTGATCAGATTGGTCCTATAGGAGCCCTCTGATCTTGGTCTACTCTGTTTCCATATGCGAGAAAAGGCATTTATATGAGGAAATGGTTAACCCTTTCCCTGTTCTGTATTATGTAAGAAATAATGAAAATATGAATATATATTAACTCAGTTTTTATAATGTAAACTTTTCAAGGAATATTTTTGCTTTGACAAATCTGTAGAATTAGATTGTTATCATATCAAAGCAAACAGAGCAAACCCTGATCAGACGGATCCTATAGGAGCTGTCTGATATGGGTCTACTCTGTTTGCAAATGCTTGAAAAAGCGTCTATATGAGGGAAAGGGTTAAAATGCAGAAATGAATAGTGGCACCAAATTGTTTGATTTTCTATCAAGGCAGCTGAGTGATAGTTATGTCTCCCCCCCCCCCATATTTATATGGGGGAGACATATTGTTTTCATGAGAGTTGTCTGTCTGTCTGTCTGTCTGTCTGTCTCCGTCACACTTTTTGTCCGGACGATAACTTTAATATGCCTGATGCCAGTTGATTGAAACTTCATATATGGAAAGAGCATAATGAGAGGAAGTGTCATGCACAAGGTCCATAACTCTGGCTTCACTAATATAGGAGTTATTGCCCCTTGTAAAAAAACAACACTTTTTTGTCCGGACGATAACTCCTATATGGCTCATGCCATTGGATTGAAACTTCATATATGGAAAGATCATGACGAGAGGAAGTGTCATACACAAGGTCCATAACTCTGGCTTCACTAATAATGGAGTTATTGCCCTTGTAAAAAAACCACAATTTTTTGTCTGAACGATAACTCCTATATGGCTTATGTCATTGGATTGAAACTTCATATATGGAAAGATCATGACAAGAGGAAGTGTCATACACAAGGTCTATAACTCTGGCTTCACTAATAATGGAGTTATTGCCCTTGTAATGTTTTTTCATAATTTTTTGTCCAGACGATAACTCCTATATGGCTCATGCCATTGGATTGAAACTTCATACATGGAAAGATCATGATAAGAGAAAGTGTCATGCTTAAGGGCCATAACTCTTGTTTCACTAATATTGGAGTTATTGCCCTTTGTTAAAAAATCACAATTTTTTGTCAGGATGATAACTCCTATATGGCACATGCCATTGGATTGAAACTTCATACATGGAAAGATCATGATAAGAGAATGTCAGGCATAAGGTCCTTAACTCTGGCTTCAATAAATTGAGAGTTATTGCCCCTTGTACATTTGTTTAATTCTTTCTTGTCCGGATGATAACTCCTACATGGCTCTTGCCATTGTATTGAAACGTCATACATGGAAAGAGCATGGTGGGAGAAAGTGTCATGAACAAGGGCCATAACTCTGGCTTCAATACTTTTGGAGTTATTGCCCTTTGTTACATTTTTTGTCCGATCAATAACTCCTGTTCCATTGATGCTATTGGAATGACATTTCATTTATGGAAAGGGCATGATGAAAGTAAGTATCGTGCACAAGGACCATAACTCTGGTGTCAATATTTTTAGAGTTATTAGCTGTTATCATTTTCTTCTTGAAAAATGTGGCGTGGAAAGCGCATAATGAGGGGAAGTATCAATCAAGTCCATAACATTTTTAGTGATTTCCCTTTACATATTGTTTTTATTAGAGGGGAGACATCCGTTTTTGTGACAAAAACCTCTAGTTCTAGTTTTGGACTGCCTTGTAGTGATAGTTCTAGTTTTGCACAGTGGTTATACCTGAAAGAGCTTCTACTGTATTTTATTATTTTAGCTTGTCCATCAGGTCAGTTCAATTGTGGTAAGGGTCTTTGTATTGATGAAAGTAGCAAGTGCGATGGCAAAAGGGACTGCCCGGATGGAAGTGACGAGGAGAACTGTGATGGTATGTATCAATCTGAAATTCTAAATGATGAATATCATATAAATATGTAAGACTCAAATCATGGGTTGGTCCCAGATCAAGGGCCGATTCGAAAATCGTGGGCTGATCCAAAAACGTGGCCTGTTTTCTGAAATCTTGAAAGGCACTTTATCCCACACATAGGATTTTAAGCCTTCTATCATACAACATCTCTTTCCAATACCAATTGGGGTTCGGATCTTTTAACATTGGTTGTCTCCAGTTCTGAACTAGTTTAACTCCGATGTCTACGAGCGAATTACTGGCACTTGATTGAAAAAGACTATAGTTGTATATATAATAATCATTTCATATACATATTAATGTACTAGTTGCTATAAATAAACTAGAGTATTTTTCGATCTTTCTAGTGCCAGTGGAGAGAGTTCATTTCTTTGTTTTTTATTCTTTTCTATTCTTTTCAAAGGTTGAAAAAATATGACGTTATTTACAAACAGCGTCATCCGTTTTGACATCGTATCATTTAGCGCCATCATTATTTGGACATTTTATCTCCGCCAGTCTATATTGATCTATATATCTAAAATTTTAGCATTTTTTACAGTTTTTTAATGAGCATGGAGTCCCTTTACTTTGCTGTGAGCATTTATACCAAATTTGTGATCTGTGTATTTTGTCAGGTAGGATATGTTGGTTTTTTTGTGGGTTATAAATTGGCACATGATTTCGGAGGAAACGGCCCACGATTTTGGATCAGCGCACGATTTTCAAATCGGCCCACGATCTGGGACCGGCCCTCGATTTGAGTCTTACATATATATTGCATGTCACTGTTTGACATTAATGTTGCCAACCTGAGAAACTAACTGTAATGTGAGGCAAAGCTGAGATTTGACATTCTGTTACATTATAAATGTCGCATACTATGGCATGTAACAGTCATTTCATTCTACTAAACGGAAATGTCAGTTGTTGTAACTCATTTATCAATTGGTATATTCATACAGGAGTTTTTATACCCTGCCAAAGGCGGAAGGATATAGTTTTCCTGTTGTCCATGCATGCATGTGTGTGTCCATGCATCCTCGAGTCATATCTCAGAAACTGTTTGACATTTTTATGCCCCCAGAGCTAAGCTTTGGGGTATAGTGATTGAACTGTCTGTCCATCAGTCAGTCAGTGTATGTGTTTTTTCTTGTCCGGAGCCTATACCACTTCAGCAAGGATCACCAAATATGGTGTGTGAATACATCTTTGGATGGGTGAGTGTTGCGTACTATTAATAAGTCAATGTGACCTTGACTTTGGACTTCAGTTACAAAAAATGCTTGTCTACAGCATGTCCCTACACAGAATCAGCTAGGATCACCAAATATGGTGTGTGAGTTCATCTTTGGATGGCAGAGTGTCGCATACTATTTGTAAGTCATATGGCCATGATCTTGTTCTTTGACCTCAATTACAAAAAAAAGCTTGTTGTTTGAGGTAACTTGAGTTCAAATTCTGGTTATACTATGCAATCTTTACTTTCATTTTGCAGTTGAATATGCATGTCTGCTTATAAAACAGACAGTGTTTGTCACCTACTATGAACATTCTAATCTTGTTCTTTGAATTTTTGTGTAAATGTTTAGTACCATAATGGAATGTGGGTCTACTTGTATACCTCAATTTGACTATGGCCCTTTGTGAAAAATGTACCTTTTTTCTGTCCAAAGCCATTTCTCAGAAATTATTTGAAGTTTTTCTATGAAACTTTGTGAAAGTGTTATGTTACATAACGCCATTTACATGTCATGATGTGGTCCTGCAAGTATCATTGATACTGACCTTGGAACACCAGAGTTATGACCCTTTGTTTGCAGAAGATGTAATAGGTTTGTCTGTCCAGAGCCATTTCACAGAAACTGCTTGGAGGTGTTTTTTTAACTCTTTGCACGCTAGCAGCAAAACTGTGATTGCCTATGCAAACAGAGTGGATCCAGATGAGAAGCCACATAAGGCGGCGTCTCATTAGGATCAAAAATTTTTGTCATCCTGACCATATTTTTGCAAAGCAAAATGAGAGAAAGTTTATTTTAAGAATTGAAGCAGACGACAATTGTTGCAGACGAGAAATTACTTGGCGTGCAGAGAGTTAATGAAACTGTGTAAACGTTAAGTAGCATAAGGAAATGCAGCCCTGCAATACATTGACCAGAACACCACAGTTTGACCCTTTAGTTGTGGAAAATGTAACATTTTTGTCTGTCCAGAGCCATATTTCAGAATCTGTTTGGGGTTCTGTCTATATCTATGAATCTTTGTGTAAATAATTAGTACCTTTTAGAAATACTGCTCTGTAAGTATCGCTAAGATTGTTTGTGAAATACCAGAGTTATGGTCCTTTGTTGCCAAAAACTCAATTTTGTCTGAAAGGAGTCATACATCAGAAACAGTTTAGATTTTTCTATGAAACTTGATGAAAATGTTTAGTGCCATAAGGAAATCCAACCCTACACATGTCGCTCACATTGATCCTTGAACACCAGAGTTGTGGTCTTTTGTTTTCAAAAATCTTAAACCTTTTTGTTTTTCTAAGTCATATAGCAGAAACTGTTAGATGAAACTTTGTGTAAATGTTAGGTGCGGTAGGTAAGTACCATAAAGAAATATTGCTGTGCATGTATTATTCACATTAGCCTTGGAACACCAGAGTTATGGCTATATGCAGAGTTACAGATAAAGATGCATACTCCAATACTAACATCGCCATTTCTCCATCAAACCCTATGTTGTGACCACTCTTTGGAGAAAAAAGAAGTTATAATTGAAAATATTTTAATTTACACATCTATCTGGAGCTCTGTATGTTTGTGAAAAAGAATAGGGGGGATTATGGAATCACCTCGGCGTTGGCGTTAGCTTTCGGTTAAAGTTTTGGGTAAGTGTTGAAATGCACTAATACTACATGGAAAAGTAGTAAAGTCAAGCAGGCAAAGCCACATACAAGACGCAACCACCACCAAACACCGATAGACAGCATGACACACATACACACACACACAACCACACACCCAAACGCACACTCACACACGAGATGAACACAGAAAACACCAAAAGACACACAAGAACCAGAGACAAACGTTCCACACATGAACAAAATCACAAGCACAAAGGCGTAAGGCAAACAAAAGGAAGAATGTCAAAGAGAGTGCCGCCTTGGCACGGTCAGTAGCAAAAACACCACTGGGGGTTTAAACCGGTTTACGGACGTCCTAACCTCACACTTCTCTCAAAGTCACCCTAGCTTTACAAATAGTGTAAATAAAGGTATCCCCTCTGGACTTACCCACAACATAGACGACGGTGAACACAGGACAACATGTAAAACATAGCATAATAACTGTGACAATCAGTCAAATATGTACTCAATGACTTTGTTGAAGTCAGAGCACCTGCAGGTAAGCCGTTAAGGGCACGACAGGGAAAAAGTAATACATGAGTCTGGTAAGCTCATCCTGTATCCAAGTTTAAGAGTATACCATCATAGAGTACTACCCTCGGCCTGTCATCTCGCAAGCAAAGAGGGAAGCGTAGCTACCGACTGTAAAAGGGTAAAAATATTTGAAATATTTGCCCTAGGAAGCTGATACTTGAAATGGAGGTTTCAGGTGTGTTAAATATTGATGTAGTGTAGTTAAAATTTAAAATAAAATTGAATTTTAGTCAAAATTTCACCAGTTTTGAACTTAGCTTTTTGGGCTGAAATAGGAAGGTTAAAGTTTTGGGGTGAAATAGGAAGGTTAAAGTTTTGGGGTAAGTGTTGAAATGAACATTGATGTAGTGTAGTTAGAATTTAACATAAAATAGAATTTTAGTCGGGCTGAAATAGGAAGATTAAATTTTTGGGGTAAGTGTTGAAATGCACTAATACTACATGAAATATTTGCCCTAGAAAGCTGATATTTGGAATGGAGGTTCCTTGTGTTGAACATTGATGTAGTGTAGTTAAAATTTAAAACAAAATTGAATTTAAGTCAAAATTTCACCTGTTTTGGACTTTGGCTTTTGGGCTGAAATCTCAAGGTTAAAGTTTTATGGTAAGTGTTAAGATGCACTAATACAACATGATATACTTGCCATAGGTAGCTGGTATTTGGAATAGAGTTTGCCAGTAGGTTTAACATTGATGTTGTTCAGTTAAAATAGAAAAATATTTTGGACTTCATCTTAAGTTTGTAGACAAGGTCTACAATAGGTGATCTTTGCTGTCCTGCGATAGTCTAGTTTTCCATCTGGTCAATAACTCAGTTAAATACTGAGGTCAGCACATGTCAAGTGGTGGATACAGCTTCAGTGACATTGTTTGTTAGTATTGGTAGAAACTGTAGAATCAGATCTATTATAATTCAGAAGCAAACAGAGCAGACCCTGATCAGACGACTACTACAGGATTGATATGGTTTGGGTCTACTCTGTTTGTAAAGGTGTGAAAATGCACTTATATGAAGGTAAGTGTTAATCCATTTCCGCATATTGACGACTCTATAAAAGTCACTTTGTGAAACCATTATAATGCTCTATTTATCACAATGGTTTCAAATTACAAAATTCTAAAAAAAATCGTTTTCTCTAGTTAATGCTCCTTTTTGGTAGATTTATTCAAAGAGGTTGGATCTAAAAATAGCCTAAGAGGTAAAGTGTTAAAATGTATATACTGGTAATTATTAGCGGAATTCAAATAACTGATGTGATTTCAGATTGTGCTGCAGCAGACCTATACAAGTGTGATGACGGTTCGTGTATTCCGATAGTTTGGAAATGTGATGATGTGCCTGATTGTATGGATTCATCTGACGAGGGACCTGAAAACTGCAATGGTTTGTCCTTATTTCCTACAGAAATTGTACTTACTTGATTAATGTCATTTTTATGCCTCCCATATCAGATCTGAGGGGCATATTGTTTTTGCCCTGTCTGGCAGTAACCAACTTTAACATAGGTTATATTTTTTGAGCCAGTGCTGATACAGACTTGATATTTTGCATGCATATGTATCTTATAAAGTCGCACATTTTGAGGGGTGACATGTCAAGGTCATCACCCAAGTTCAGAGGTCAAATATATAGATCAATTCACCAACTTTAACATTGGCCTTAACTTTTGAACCAGTAGAGATACAGACTTGATATTTTGCAGGCATGTGCATCTGGTAAAGCTGCATATTTTGATGACATGTCAATGTCAAGGTCATCCTTCAAGGTCAAAGGACAAATATGTAGGTCAAAGTTTACATCTTTTATACTGTGGATCATGTCAAGGTCATCCTTCAGGGTCAAAGGTCAGATGTTTGTTTGTTTGCCAGCAACTTTATCATTGACATAACTTTTGAATCTGTAGAGATGGAGACTTGATATTTGGCATTGTATATCTCTTGAAGCAACACAGAAGATCAAGGTCATCCATCGAGGTCAAAGGTCAGATATATAGGTCAAATCACTTACTTTCCAACCAATAGAGATAGAGACTTGATATTTGGCATGCATGTGTATCTCATGAAGCCTCACATTTTGAGTGGTGACATGTCAATGTCAAAGTCATCCTTCAAGGTTAAAGGACACATATACAGGGTGTCCCAAAAAGAATGCAACCCTGTAACAAATGTGAATTTTAGCCAATGTAATCGGACACTTTAAAATGTAAATATTTACTTTTGTAGATATGTCATTTGTGCATATTTCTGCCAAATTTCTCTTAAAAATATGCATTGGTTTTAAAGATATGAGTATTTTAATGTATGTACCTAAAATCTGTTTTAACATGATATGCGTACATTGCATAGTCTGTGCCTATATCAAGTTAAAAATGGAATTTTGGATGCTTTCATTTAAATGCTGATATCTTAAAAACCATAGAATATGTTAAAAAACATTTTTAGACAATACATGTGTATATGGCAAAATGTTGTCTCTACTAAGCTACATGTATATACATTTAATTTAAGTTAGCAGTATTGACAGAAATGGGATAACTTGCATATCTTATTCCCGTGTTCCGGGGGGGTGGGGGGACACCCTTTATAGGTCAAAGTTTATACACCCTTTATAGGTTAAAGTTTATATCTTCTATACTGTGGGGGCATAGTGTAGTGTTTCACAAACACATATTCTTTTCCCCCTGATTAATATTAACATTCATCTTTTACATATGATATTATAACACTTTCTTGATTTAACATTTGTTCAAGATTTTACCTCCTCATTAACGCTTAATTTTCAATGGAATATTCCAAAATTCAAGTAGGTCAAGCTTATGGTGAATATTTAGGGATGTTTTCTAAAGAAAAGTGTAACATAAAAAACAGTGCAGACCCTGATGAGAGGGCTCCCCTAGGAGCCCTCTCATCTGGGTCTACACTGTTTGCAAAGGACATTAGTGACTCGGGTCCCGCACTGTTAGGGTTAATATTCGTGGGAAGAATCAATAAAATGGAATATGGAAATGTCGATTTTTTTCTTCATAATGGAAACTGTAAAACCTGATCAATGAAATTCAATAAGCAATTAGAACAAATCGAGGGCTTGGTGCAAAACTATTCTAACTTCTTTACTTTGTGAAGGAGTTAGAATAGTTTTGCACCAAGCCCTCGAAATGGTGGTCGTAGGAGCTGTCTGATCAAGGTCTGCTCTTAGCAAATTCATAGAAAGGGGTATTTATGAGTTTGTGCTGTTGTTGTGTTCCTGATTGCCCTTTGGATCTAAGTGATGCTCCGAGTAATCTGAGCTAGGCTGTAATCAACATGATTTACTCTTTGTACAGTAAATTATATCCGTCTGGAGTGGTTGTTATGTTCTATTCTCAAAAATATTTTTATTATATTTCTCTTCAAATATACCATTTTAACCCTTTACTGCATGAATAACTATGTAAGAAATAATGGCATCATGAATATAAATAAGATTAATTTTAATAATACACATGAACACAGTTAGTTTAGACCATAGCAAAATACATTGTATAAAGAATCATATCTATATCATTCCATAAGCAAACAGAGCAGACCTTGATCAGATGGCTCCTAAAGGAGCCCTCTGATCTGGGTCTACTCTTTTTGCAAAGGTGTAGAAAGGTGTATTTATGGAGTAAAGGGTTAAACAGTTAGGATCCTGATGAAATGCTGAGTTACTTGGTGTCAAAGGTCCTGATGAGATGCCAAGTTACTTCACGTCTAGGATCCTGATGAGATGCCGAGTTACTTGGTGTCAAGGATCCTGATTAGATGCCAAATTACTTGACATCTAAGATCCTCATGAGGTGCTGAGTTACTTGGTGTCAAGGATCTTGATGAGATGCCAAATTACTTGGCATCTAGGATCCTGATGAGATGCCGAGTTACTTGGTGTCAAGGATCCTGATTAGATGCCAAATTACTTGGCATCTAAGATCCTCATGAGATGCGAAGTTACTTTACGTCTAGGATCCTGATGAGATGCTGAGTTACTTGGTGTCAAGGATCCTGATTAAATGCCAAATTACTTGGCATCTAAGATCCTCATGAGGTGCTGAGTTACTTGGTGTCAAGGATCTTGATGAGATGTCAAGTTACTTTGCATCTCATCTGGATCCAATTTGTTTGCATAGATAATCACATATTTGCTGCTAGCATAAACCCCTTTTGAAACAATGTAGATCCAGATTGGAAGGCTCTAGTAGGAGGCATTAGATCATGGCCTGCTCTGTTTGCCTATGGAATTAAATAGATTGGATTCTATTATACCGATAGTTCCTGACAGAGCAAATAAAGATCCTAATTACTATTATAAAAGTTCAGCCAATAGATATTTGTCATGTCATTATTTCTTACATAAATATTCATGAGGGATAAACCAATGTATCAGTAATATTTATTCAACTTCATAGAAGGATGTGGCAAGAGGGAGTTTGACTGCGGTGACGGGCAGTGCATCAAGCGTAAAGATAGATGTGATGCACATGTGCACTGTGAAAACGGGGCCGACGAAGTGAACTGCACATATGGTAAAAAATGTTATACAGTAAAACCTCTCTATAATGGCCACTAAATTACACCCAAGTATTTTGCATTAAAAGCGGGTGGCTGCTTAAAGCAAGATGAAAGTAAAACAGAACGCTCCTATAGGAGCGTTGCGTTTTACTTTCACCTTGCTTTAAGCAGGCACCTGCCCTAAACACCAACTAATTAACACAATTTAGTGACTGTTATAGAGAGGTTTTACCGTAGTTCTATGGATAGTATTTATCATTTATCCCTTTACTACATATAGATGCCTTTTAACACCTTGCAAACAGGCTAGACCCAGATCATGTAGGAGCCGTCTGATCAGGGTCTGCTCTGTTTGCTTGTGAAATTATATGGATCTATTTCTACATTTTATGTAATGACCAAACATGTTTTTGTTCATATGCTTTTATAAAAAAGATAATCTAATTAATATTCATAAATTCATTATTTCTTACATGAATATGCATGGAGTATAGAGTAACATGCTCCGGCAAAGTTCAACAAATCATTGTGTTATACTTTACAACCTTTTCATGCCATTTACTATATCTATGTGGAATATTCATGCTAGAAATCATGACATCATGAAAAATTATTATTAAGTACAATATTATAATGTAAACAGCATATGTACACAGAAATGTTTGGCTATGGCAAAAACTGTAGGGTCAGATGTAATTTCATGAGCAAAAAGAGCAGACAGGAGTCTACTCTGTTTGCTAATATGGGGAAAAAAGGTTTATATGAGGGAAAGGGTGAAACAGTTACTTGATGCAGAACAAAATGTAATACATAAATTACTGTATTAACTCTTTACCTCATAGAGATGCTTTTAAATGACTTAGCAAACAGGGTTCGTCAGATTTGCGTCTGCTCTGTTTGCTTATATATTCTTTTCTCTCATATAAACATATTTTCACGCATTTGCAAACAGAGCAGACCTTGATTAGATGGCTCCAAAAGGAGCTGTCTGATAAGGTTCTGCTCTGATGCTAATGGAATTTAACCCTTTCCTCCATAGGCTATTTTAAGACCCAACCTCTTTGAATGAATCTACCGAAAAGGAGCATTTACTAGTGGAAAGTAAAATTTTAGAATTTTCTAGTTTGAAACCATTGTGATAAAGAGAGCATTTGCTCCTATAGGAGCAAATGCTCTATTTATCACAATGGTTTCAAGAAGTGGTTATTACAGAGGCGTAGAAAGGCATATTTGTGGAGGAAAGGGTTAATATGAGAGACAGTTAATCCTTTATAGATGCACCTTTTAATGCCTTTGCAAACAGGGTAGACCCATAATCAGACAGTTCCTGTGGGAGACATCTGATCAGACCAGGGTCTGCTTGCTTTGTGTATACAGATATGATTCTAGAGATTATGTTACTGCTAGAAATTTCTTTGTTTATATACCATTATTAACCCATTCCCTCATAGGCTATTTTCAGATCCAGCCTCTTTGAATAACTCTACCAAAAAGGAAAAATTTAAGAATTGTGTAATTTTGAAACCATAGTTATAAATATAGCATTTGCTCCATATGAGCATATGCTCTATTTATCACAATAGTTTCGAAATAGCATCAATATGAATGAATGGGTTAAACTTCAACCACTAAATATTCATGATGTCACTTGTTCTTACATGAATATTCATTGGATGAATGGTTAGTTCAGATGCCTGTGACAAAAACAGTTCCTGTGGGTTTCATTGTTTGGTTATCAATTTAGATACTATGCTTTCTGAGTATTTTGTCATCAATTTAAACTACAGTCTAATTGCAATAACTCGGATGCTTGCCGGACCACATATAAAATCCGAATTATCGGATGTTCCGAGTTATTGTATTTTCACCTCACAGGTCGTCAATGACTTGTCTGTCGTAATTTTCGATGTATCATAAAAAATACTCAATGTACAGTGTTAAAAATACAACTGCATGAAGTAGTACTAGTCAAACCTTACCTGCACTTATCTTGGAACAAAATACGACATTAAACTCATTTTTCATTTCAGTTTCTTAACACTTACGATGCTGACATACACAGAAATCATCTGCTCATATATTTTGAAATATTGTCCAAATTTCCCAAAACCCTGGTGAAGAATGATTGTTAAAAACCATGTGCATATTGAATAACAGTCGCCCTTGGATGATAAGGGTTAAAATAAAAGGAGTGATTTCTGATGGTTGTTGACACCCTCACTGACCTCGAGTAACATCCTGTAAACCCTTTGCCTGTTATGAAAATTTGCACATGTGAAGAATTCCGTCTGCTTCTAATGCCTTTATTAAAACTTCACAAAATCGCTTTTATTTAATGTAAAAATGTTGACTGAGTGTCAAATATCTTGGATCTGGATCAGTCACCGAGTTATTCGGTCTCTCATTCGGATTTAATATGTTTGCATACATGTCATGACGCTTGTGGACCACAGATTAAGGGTTAAAAGTGTCTTTTAGCCATGGTGAAATAAACACAACACAAATGAAAGAAAATCAAACATAGGACAGGCTACACGTTTATAATTGTGTATGTGATGCTGGAAGTGAATTACACACACGCTCACGTATGTCCACGGAATTGAGGAATAAGCAACACAAAAAGTCAGTAGAATATTGGTGCAGTTCATTCTTTTTTCTCTCTTTCTTAATTTAGTAAAAAAGTCTCCTTACTTTTGTCGTAATTCGAATCGGTCAAATATTTCTTACACTTAGTTTCACATTCGGGAAACTCGTTAGGATGAATGAATTAAAAATGAACAGTGCACACACTTTGCTGGTTTTCTCGGCAAAATTTCGAACCTGAAAATTAACAGCTTATTGCTGGCTATCTGTATCACATTGTGTAACCACCGATAAAGGTGAGAAATTAACAATAGAGCAGGAACGCTGTTGGATAAAGGTGTGAAAAATACGACGTGCGACAGTCTTTAGCACTGCCAATCTCACCGATCCAAGTTAATCCGACATAAACAATGGGATTAATGAAGGTAGGGGCCTGTCTACACATCCGAATTTTCGAATTTTCCGAGTTTTACATTTCCTTATAAATGCATCATTTTTATATAGAAAACAATAGGCAGTGTACTGGGACTTTGGAATACTTACGAGTTATCCCGTCATTACGAGATAATGAGATCCGAATTAATGCAATTAGACTGTATACATGTATTTGACGAGAAGTTTACATTATTTCTGTATTTTAGCTCACCTTGCACGAAGTGCCAAGGTGAGCTATTGTAATCACCCTGTGTCCGTCGTCATGTATCGTCAACCTTTTTTACGTCACCAGAGCATTTTTGTGCTCAGGGTGAGCTTTTGTGATCGCCAGATGTCTGTCAGCGTGCATCGTCAGTCGTCCCGCATCAACAATTTGAACCTTTAAAAATCTTCTCCTCTGAATCTACAGGGTTCCCAGCTTTCATCTTTGGTACATAGCATTATCTGTAGGTCCTCTACAAAAGTTTTATAAATTATGCCCATGGGGTCAAAATTGGCCCCGCCCCAGGGGTGTCTTGTTTTCCATAGAAGGTTCTCAGCTTTCATATTTAGCACATAGTCTCATATTCAGGTCCTCTACAAAAGTTTTATAAATTATGCCCCTGGGGTCAAAATTGGCCCCACCCAAGTGCCGGCTAGTTTTCTATAGAAACATATACAGTCCAACCTGCTGTAAGCGGTCAGTCTAGGGAAGTGGCCATTTTGGCTGCTTACACCAGGTGACCGCCTAAACCAGGGGCATGTTACCAAGCATACTTTCGAGTAATTATGACAGACATGTATTTTGTGTACAGCAGTATACTAATCGATATTTATAAAGACCGTTCTGAGCTAAAGTGCCTGTAATAATTGCAAGTCATATCGAATTAATTACCTTGTTTGTCGTTCTTCAACCTTTTGTCCCTTATTTATAAGTGTTAGTTCTTTCATTTAAGTAATACGCGTGCCAGTGTTATTCGAATTTGGCTTCAGGGTATAACTTCTAACAGTGTAGCCATGTTTGACACGACTGGTTTCCCGAATATTCTGTCCGCAAACTACTAACTCATAAAGCGGAAGTTGGGAACCAACTAGTTCACGCGTGATTACATTCCTGGGGAATTCCGAGTAGAAGGTAAATCCCCAATTAATATGGCGTGAACAACCGATGCGCTTTGTAAACAAACAAAAGAAACTCTGATAAGGGATCCAAATGGGTCATGACCGTTAGTTGTATGCATTCAAATGTGACAAAATGTCTGATGTTGCCGATCGATAGCCATGAAAAGTGTTTACACGCTTTACATTTGTAGAACACCTGGCCGCTTACACCAGTGTGTATTGGCCATTTGGGATGAAATAGAGCGGCCGCTGGCCGCGTTAGGCAGGTGACCGCTTATACCAGGTGTAATATATAGTGTTTTTCATTGGGAGGGTCCTAGAGTGGCCGCTTACAGCAGTGTGGCTGCTGATACCAGGTGACCGCTGAAGCAGGTTGGACTGTATAGTGAAAACTTTGAAAATGTCTGTTGAGCGATATCAGGGCCATTCTGGATCTCTTGTTATACTAGTACTCATGTAAGGAAAGTTAGCCCCTGCCAACTGAGATTAGATTGACATTCTATATGTTTTTTCATCACTAATGAGTAAAGAGTAATACCTTATCATATTATTTAGCTTTGTATCAATACAATAAAGTATCTTTCCTCAATTGTATTTTACCAGAATGTAAGCCAAACCAGTTTCAGTGTAAAGATAACACATGTATCCCCAAGAGATATCGTTGTGATGGTGAGGTGGATTGTTTTGATGGGGCATCAGACGAAATGAACTGCACAAAAGGTAATTAGGGTGTTGTGTGTCAAACATTTTAACCCATTCCTCCATAGGCTATTTTTAGACCCAACCTCTTTGAATAAATCTACCGAAAAGGATCATTAAAAAGAGAAAAGGAAAATTTTAGAATTTTTTAGTTTGAAACCATTGTGATAAATAGAGCATTTGCTCCTATAGGAGCAAATGCTCTATTTATCACAATGGTTTCAAGAACTGACTACCGGTATTACAGAGGCGTATTTATGGGGGAAAGGGTTAACCCATTCTCTCTTATTGATGCCTCTGTAAAACCATTGTGATAAGCAGAGCATTTTTTCTATAGGAACAAATGCACTATTTATTTTAACGGTTTCAAAACCATACATTTATAAAAAAAAATTCCCTCTATATACGCCTGAAGGTAACTTCTGTCGTATTATGGTATGGCGCTTGTCCGTCTCTCCGTCCATCCATCCATCCGTCCGTCAGCCACATCTTTGTCCGCTCAATAACTTGACATCTATTAGATGTGCTGTCTTCATATTTAGTAGGAAGGATGGTCATGGCTAGTAGATGACCCCTTTTGATTTTGAGTTCAGTTGGTCAAAGGTCAAGGTCATGTTGACCTTCAACTAAAAATATTGTACATCTTTGTCTGCTCAATAACTTGGCAATTATTTGATGTGCTGTCTTCATATTTAGTAGGAAGCTTGGTCATGGCTAGTAGATTACCCCTATTGATTTTGGGGTCAGGAGACCAAAAGTCAAGGTCATGGTGACCTTCAACTCAAAAGTCTTGTCTGCTCAATAACTTGAAAAGTATTAGGTGTGCTCCCTTCATACCTAGTAGAATGGTTGATCATGGCAAGTAGATGACTCTTAATGATTTTGAGGTCAAAGGTCAAGGTCACAGTGACCTTAAACTAAAATATCTTGTCCCCTCAATAACTTGATAGCTATTGGGTGTGCTGTCTTCATACTTAGTTGCGAGGTTATCCAGAAAGTTTTTGCATTAAACATTTATGCCATGAATATTCATGTAAAGAATCCTAACATCATGATTCATTGTTATAATAGAACATTAACCCATTTGCTCCCACGATCCCATATATTGGATGTAGGCAAACAGTGTAGACTGATCAGACGCCGCATAATGCGGCGTCTGATCAGAATCTACACTGTTTGCTGATAGGAATTTCAATTTAAAACAAAAAGAAATAGAAAATTTAGGCCAGGCACCACTTACATCAAAATGGACTAATCCAATATATAAGCATGGAAGATTCCACTGGGAGCAAATGGGTTAACAGAGGAATGTTTGGCCATGGCCATAAAATTATAAGAAAACAGAGCATACCCTGATCAGACGACTTCAAATCTGGGTCTACTGTATTTGGACAGGTGTAGAAAGGAGTATTTTTAAAGTAATGGATCAACCCTTTCCCTGTTCTTTGTCTATTTTGAATTTTGATACCTACTCAATATTCATGGACAAAATAGTTATAACGAAATATGGAAGGTGGAGTATTGTAGCCGTTTTAGGAACTAAAGAAACAGGTCTACCAAATTCCATTAGCAAACAGCAGATCCTGATCAGATGGCTACTAAAGGAGCTGTCTGATCAGGATCTACTCTGTTTTTGAACATGTTTGTATGAAGGATAGTGTAAGGAAGGAAAGGAGTCACATGCTTTTAGTGACATATATATTTATACATTAACTGTTTACCTTATGCATGCTCAATTTGGGAATAATGACTTTGAACACCAATTAGCTTTTCATAATGGAGAAGGGATTTTTTTTACCATTACAGAAACTGTATTATCAGATCTGTGGCAGTTTAACTCTTTCCTCCATAGACTATTTTTAGATCCAACCACTTTGAATAAATCTACCGAAAAGGAGCATTATCTAGAGAAAGGAATATTTTAGAATTTTGCAGTTTGAAACCATTGTGTAATAGGAGCAATTGCTCTATTTATCATAGTGGTTTCATAAAGTGATTTTTACAGGGCGTAGAATGTCGTCAATATGAGGTAATTGGTTAACAACTCCTGGACTGTCTGGTCAGCTCAGACAGATGTCTGATCTGTTGACAAATGTGTAAAGATGCATCTCTATCAGATAAAGGGTTAAAAGTTAGGAATAGGTTATACAATACAATGGATAGGCTATACTGTGATTATACTAAACAATGGATAGGTTATACTGTACTGTGGATAGGTTATACTGTACAATGGATAGGTTATACTGTCATTATACTAAACAATGGATAGGTTATACTGTCATTATACTAAACAATGGATAGGTTATACTGTGGATAGGTTATACTGTACTGTGGATAGTTTATACTGTACTGTGGATAGGTTATACTGTACTGTGGATAGGTTATACTGTACTGTGGATAGTTTATACTGTACAATGGATAGGTTATACTGTGGATAGTTTATACTGTACTGTGGATAGGTTATACTGTGGATAGGTTATACTGTGGATAGGTTATACTGAACAATGGATAGGTTATACTGTGGATAGGTTATACTGAACAATGGATAGGTTATACTGTGGATAGGTTATACTGTGGATAGGTTATACTGAACAATGGATAGGTTATACTGTGGATAGGTTATACTGAACAATGGATAGGTTATACTGAACAATGGATAGGTTATACTGAACAATGGATAGGTTATACTGTGAATAGGTTATACTGTACTGTGGATAGGTTATACTGTGGATAGGTTATACTGTACTGTGGATAGGTTATACTGTACTGTGGATAGGTTATACTGTACTGTGGATAGGTTATACTGTACAATGGATAGGCTATACTGTGGATAGGTTATACTGTACTGTGGATAGGTTATACTGTGGATAGGTTATACTGTGGATAGGTTATACTGTACAATGGATAGGTTATACTGTGGATAGGTTATACTGTACAATGGATAGGCTATACTGTGGATAGGTTATACTGTACAATGGATAGGCTATACTGTGGATAGGTTATACTGTACTGTGGATAGGTTATACTGTGGATAGGTTATACTGTACTGTGGATAAGTTATACTGTACAATGGATAGGTTATACTGTACTGTGGATAGGTTATACTGTGGATAGGTTATACTGTACAATGGATAGGTTATACTGAACAATGGATAGGTTATACTGTGGATAGGTTATACTGAACAATGGATAGGTTATACTGTACAATGGATAGGTTATACTGTACAATGGATAGGTTATACTGTGGATAGGTTATACTGTACAATGGATAGTTTATACTGTGGATAGGTTATACTGTACTGTGGATAGGTTATACTGTACTGTGGATAGGTTATACTGTACTGTGGATAGGTTATACTGTACTGTGGATAGGTTATACTGTACAATGGATAGGTTATACTGTACTGTGGATAGGTTATACTGTACAATGGATAGGTTATACTGTACTGTGGATAGGTTATACTGTACAATGGATAGGTTATACTGTGGATAGGTTATACTGTACAATGGATAGTTTATACTGTGGATAGGTTATACTGTACTGTGGATAGGTTATACTGTACAATGGATAGGTTATACTGTACTGTGGATAAGTTATACTGAACAATGGATAGGTTATACTAAACAAGGGGTAGGTTATACTGTGGATAGTTTATACTGAACAATGGGTAAGTTATACTAAACAGTGGATAAGTTATACTGTAAATATGTTACACTGAACAACGGATAGGTTATACTAAACAATGTATAGGTTATACTGTGGATAGGTTATACTATAGCATGGTCTTACCGTCTATCGAACCCCTTAACCTTTGACCAGGAACAAAAAACGTTTACTGTGAATACTGAAGAAAAAAATACACACCTTGAAACAATTAAGTAATTATACCCCCACAAACAGAGTTTGAGGGGGGTATACTGGAATCAGCCTGTTGGTCGGTCGGTCGGTCGGTCTGTCTGCAAAATCTTGTACGGCGAACTCCTCCTTCAGTTTCAGCCAGATTCACTTGACACTTGGCATAATTGTTAATCAGGAGTAGTAGATGTGCAAGACACAAATTTCAGGTCTCTGTGACCTTGACCTTGACCTTTGGCCTTGAAATTGGTCTTGAAATTGGCAGGCAAAATCTTGTACTTTGAACTCCTCCTTCAATTTCAACCTGATTCACTTGATACTTGGCATAAATGTTACTCAGGAGTAGTAGATGTGCAAGACACAAATTTCAGGTCTCTGTGACCTTGACCTTGACCTTTGGCCTTGAAATTGGTCTTGAAATTGGCAGGCAAAATCTTGTACTTTGAACTTCTCCTTCACTTTCAACCTGATTCACTTGATACTTGGCATAAATGTTACTCAGGAGTAGTAGATGTGCAAGACACAAATTTCAGGTCTCTGTGATCTTGACCTTGACCTTTGGCCTTGAAATTGGTCTTGAAATTGGCAGGCAAAATCTTGTACGGCGAACTCCTCCGTCAATTTCAACCTGATTCACTTGATACTTGTCATAAATGTTACTCAGGAGTAGTAGATGTGCAAGACACAAATTTCAGGTCTCTGTGACCTTGACCTTGACCTTTGGCCTTGAAATTGGTCTTGAAATTGGCAGGCAAAATCTTGTACTTTGAACTTCTCCTTCACTTTCAACCTGATTCACTTGATACTTGGCATAAATGTTACTCAGGAGTAGTAGATGTGCAAGACACAAATTTCAGGTCTCTGTGATCTTGACCTTGACCTTTGGCCTTGAAATTGGTCTTGAAATTGGCAGGCAAAATCTTGAAAAGGCGAACTCCTCCGTCAATTTCAACCTGATTCACTTGATACTTGTCATAAATGTTACTCAGGAGTAGTAGATGTGCAAGACACAAATTTCAGGTCTCTGTGACCTTGACCTTGAACGTGGGTCTTGAAATTGGTCTTGGAATTGGCAGGCAAAATCTTGTACTTTGAACTCCTCCTTCACTTTCAACCTGATTCATTTGATACTTGGCATAAATGTTACCCAGGAGCAGTAGATGTGCAAGACACAAATTTCAGGTCTCTGTGACCTTGACCTTGACCTTTGGCCTTGAAATTGGTCTTGAAATTGGCAGGCAAAATCTTGTACTTTGAACTTCTCCTTCACTTTCAACCTGATTCACTTGATACTTGGCATAAATGTTACTCAGGAGTAGTAGATGTGCAAGACACAAATTTCAGGTCTCTGTGATCTTGACCTTGACCTTTGGCCTTGAAATTGGTCTTGAAATTGGCAGGCAAAATCTTGAAAAGGCGAACTCCTCCGTCAATTTCAACCTGATTCACTTGATACTTGTCATAAATGTTACTCAGGAGTAGTAGATGTGCAAGACACAAATTTCAGGTCTCTGTGACCTTGACCTTGAACGTGGGTCTTGAAATTGGTCTTGGAATTGGCAGGCAAAATCTTGTACTTTGAACTCCTCCTTCACTTTCAACCTGATTCATTTGATACTTGGCATAAATGTTACCCAGGAGCAGTAGATGTGCAAGACACAAATTTCAGGTCTCTGTGATCTTGACCTTGACCTTTTGCCTTGAAATTGGTCATGATATTGGGAGGCAAAATCTTGTACTTTGAACTCCTCCTTCAATTTCAACCTGATTCACTTGATACTTGGCATAAATGTTACTCAGGAGTAGTATAAGTGCAAGACACAAATTTCAGGTCTCTGTGACCTTGACCTTGAACGTTGGCCTTGAAATTGGTCTTAAAATTGGCAGGCAAAATCTTGTACTTTGAACTCCTCCTTCACTTTCAACCTGATTCACTTGATACTTGGCATAAATGTTACTCAGGAGTAGTAGATGTGCAAGACACAAATTTCAGGTCTCTTTGACCTTGACCTTGACCTTTGGCCTTGAAATTGGTCTTAAAATTGGCAGGCAAAATATTGTACGGCGAACTCCTCCTTCACTTTCAACCTGATTTACTTGATACTTGGCATAAATGTTACTCGGGAGTAGTAGATGTGCAAGACACAAATTTCAGGTCTCTGTGACCTTGACCTTGACCTTTGGCCTTGAAATTGGCAGGCAAAATCTTGTACTTTGAACTCCTCCTTCAATTTCAACCTTATTCACTTGATACTTGGCATAAATTACAGAATTTTCTTTATTTGAACTTTGGGTATTTTTGTTATTTGGTCCTGTTACATGCTCAAAACTTGGATTTGCAATCAAGGCTGCCGTGTAGGGGTATTCATCACCTTTAGTGATAGTTCTAGTTTTATTCTCATCTATTAATCCCCAAACAATCCAGTGCTCCCCACCACCCGCATAACAAAAACAAAAATGGCTGCCAGAAAAATATCACCTGCTTATCGAACCTTTATTTTAGAGACTGTTTGCTGTAACATTATACTCATAATCACGTGATTTCATCATGGGCACGCGACCTTTGCATAAGCTGAAGGGGTCAGAGTATGGTAGAGTATTAATATGGTACACTTTTCAATTTATGTTGATTGTCTATAACATATTAAGAGTTCTCTTGTGTTTAGAATAGTTGAAGGAAAAATAAACTGTATTGATCTGTTTATGACGTATGTTTTGTTTTTAAAGCTACGAGGCGTTGTTTACAGACAAAGCAACGGTACTTGTGATTTTTTGACGTACTTATGCTCTTGTACATGTGTAAAAACACCAAAAAATGAAAGGTTCGATGAACAGGTGATGTTCGATAGAAGGTGAGTCTACGATACAATGGATAGGTTATACTGTGGATAGGTTATACTGAACAATGGATAGGTTGTACTAAACAATGGATAGGTTATACTGTGAATAGGTTGTACTGAACAATGGATAGGTTATACTGTGGATAGGTTATACTGAACAATGGATAGGTTGTACTAAACAATGGATAGGTTATACTGTGAATAGGTTGTACTGAACAATGGATAGGTTATACTGTGGATAGGTTATACTGAACAATGGATAGGTTATACTGTGGATAGGTTATACTGAACAATGGATAGGTTATACTGAACAATGGATAGGTTATACTGTGAATAGGTTATTCTGAACAATGGGTAGATTATACAATACAATGGATAGGTTATAGTGACCGTTATACTATACAATCGATAGGTTATATTATTATACCTCAATTTAATTAACAATGTTAAGTTCTCATAGGCTACTCTGACATAGAAATACTGTCAGGCCCAGCGGGAAAAAAATTACTGTCGGAAAAATACTATCTCCCCCTATCATAGGCACGGAACATCTAGATCAGTGGGTGCTTATTAGAATGTGTGTGTGACGTCATCTCATTGACTGATATCATCTGACGCTTGCAATTTGATCAACAAATATCAAAATGACAATTGATTGTTTTTGGTTTAAATATTTGAGAAATGTAGCATTATGCGACAATTTTTGAGGAGGCACTGTCAAAATTGGACAGTGCCAAGGGCTTCACCAGTACTTATAACATGTAATGAATAGAAATGTGAAACTGTTCCGCGATTTTTAAGCACCAAGTAGCTCTATAACTTTTGTTTAAAACTGTTTATTGTTATCATTGAATATATGTTTTTGCTGACGAAATTGATTGTGCTGTTCGGTATAATAAATAAATATCACATCCTATGGAGAGCAACAGCACATATTGTCAACCCTTGGTATGGTAATGTACACCGTGGCTAATGCCTCAGTGTACATAACCAACCTCGGGTTGACAGTACATGCTGTCGTTCTCCATAAGATGTGATATTTATATACTGTACAATGAATAGTTATACTGTATAATGTTAAGGATCAGTTGTATTGTATCATGCATTTAAAGCAAGTATGACATTACTGTATGGGTATGTGCACCCCTGATTTGTGTTATATATTTCAGAATGTTCATCGGATGAGTTTGACTGTGGCGATGGGGAATGTATTCCAAAGTCCAATGAGTGTGATATGATTCCAGATTGTACCAATGAAGCTGATGAGAGTGAGGAGTGTTTTGAAAGTGAGTAAAGTCGCCTAACATAATAGCTTAACCATTTCTCTCATAAAGTGCACTTTTGGCCCCTTGAAAACAGAGCAGATCAGGATCTGCACTGTTTGCTTATGAAATTATTATTATTATACCACATTTATATAGCGCTCTTTTCACACAGGATATGCGCGTTCAAAAGCGCTTAAATTATGATAGACCTGACTGCAGTTTCTACCTGTATGTTAGGTCTGACTGCAGTTTCTACCTGTATGACAGACCTGACTGCAGTTTCTACCTGTATGATATGTCTGACTGCAGTTTCTACCTGTATGATAGGTCTGACAGCAGTTTCTACCTGTATGTTAGGTCTGACTGTAGTTTCTACCTGTATGATAGGTCCGACTGCAGTTTCTACCTCTATGATAGGTCTGACTGCAGTTTCTACCTGTATGATAGGTCTGACAGCAGTTTCTACCTGTATGTTAGGTCTGACTGCAGTTTCTACCTGTATGTTAGGTCTGACTGCAGTTTCTATCAGTATGATAGGTCTGACAGCAGTTTCTACCTGTATGATAGGTCCGACTGCAGTTTCTACCTGTATGATAGGTCTGACTGCAGTTTCTACCTGTATGATATACCGTACTTTGGGATTAATTAGCCATTGTTAATAATTGGCCTATTTGGCCACCTGTTACGAATGGCGAAAATTCAACACCCAAAAATATCCTTATTATTACATGATGGCTAAAATGGAAAAAACCCACAACAATTACATCTTTACCTTTTATTAACAAAATATGAAGATCTAAATTGACCTTCATTAACATGAAGAGTGTGGCAGTTATGGTTCTGAATGCAGCGAAAAACCCGCAGAGATGTAAATTTTAAATCCTTAAAGGAACTAGCTGCGACTCCCCAAATACTCTCCGGAAGGGTCCAATCCCTATCCGACATCCGGCCTGGGGTCCAATGCCCATGGCCACCTCCGGTAGCTACACCTCCGGTAGCTACCAACTCCGGCCTGGGGTCCAATCCCCATGGCCACCTCCGGTAGGGTCCAATCCCTACCAATCCCTATACCAACTCCTTTCCCTACCCTCCACAGATGTTTTCCTCATATGGAGGGTACTGACCAACGGACCCAGCGTTAGGATCAATCACTGGATCAGTCGGCCAGCCAAATACTGACCGACAAACCCAGCGTTAGGATCAATCACTGGATTAGTCGGCCAGCCAAAGTGGCATTCCTAAAATAACGGATCGGTCGGCAGCCAGTTCCTTTTCCACATTGCACAAATGAGCAATAACTTTCAATAATATTAACCAATAAACATTATAAATCAATACATCTCCCCGGAATTCTCCGCCGCACCAGAACAGGTAAAATTGTAATTATGCTTCCCAACTACAATTTCAGCCATAATATCAAATATTAAAACAATTGCACTGACTAACACTATGTCCACTGCATAGATGCTTCCAAGCTTTCTAGCACGATTAAACCTAAATGTTTATTTAATATTAAAACAATTGCACTGACTGACACTATGTCCACTGCATAGCTGCCTCCAAGCTCTCTACTATGATTAAACCTTAATGTTTATCAACAGGGTTTAGGATAACCTGCTTTCTTGAATACCAGTAATAGGAAAGCGTCATACAAAAACTACACAGGAAATTGGCCAATGGTCAATGGGCCTGTTATATGTAGCATGCTGAGCGCTGTCTGCAAGTACACCACTGTCCACTTAAACATCCTGCAATGAAAATAAAAGCCCAAGTACACAGAAAACAATGATAAACAACATGTATGTGTATTAAGGTATATGTGCAAACATAACAAAACCCATCACTAAGAACAATAATACATGATAAAATATTTACAACAAATTCAAAAAGATGTAAAAAGGGTGGGTGGGTGGGTGTTAGATTACAAAATATTTTCGGATCGAAGACAATGGCGCGAAATCTGACACGATGTAGCAATGTTGTGAAATTTACGTAAACACCGGCTACCGGAAACTGGCGTACAATTAAACTATAAACACGTTACCATTTTAGCCAGTAATAAATCGGCCTATTTGAAGCAATAGCCTTTATTATTACATGATGGCTAAAATGGAAAAAACCCACAACAATTACATCTTTACCTTTTATTAACAAAATATGAAGATCTAAATTGAACTTCATTAACATGAAGAGTGTGGCAGTTATGGTTCTGAATGCAGCGAAAAACCCGCAGAGATGTAAATTTTAAATCCTTAAAGGAACTAGCTGCGACTCCCCAAATACTCTCCGGAAGGGTCCAATCCCTATCCGACATCCGGCCTGGGGTCCAATGCCCATGGCCACCTCCGGTAGCTACACCTCCGGTAGCTACCAACTCCGGCCTGGGGTCCAATCCCCATGGCCACCTCCGGTAGGGTCCAATCCCTACCAATCCCTATACCAACTCCTTTCCCTACCCTCCACAGATGTTTTCCTCATATGGAGGGTACTGACCAACGGACCCAGCGTTAGGATCAATCACTGGATCAGTCGGCCAGCCAAATACTGACCGACAAACCCAGCGTTAGGATCAATCACTGGATTAGTCGGCCAGCCAAAGTGGCATTCCTAAAATAACGGATCGGTCGGCAGCCAGTTCCTTTTCCACATTGCACAAATGAGCAATAACTTTCAATAATATTAACCAATAAACATTATAAATCAATACATCTCCCCGGAATTTTCCGCCACACGAACCACTGTTCGCCCCAAAATTCCAGATTATCATCGTATTACTGATTATCAAGTACGCTATACATTGTTATACACATACCATAATGGTAAAATACCTTTACAACGACGCATAATATAATGTTCTGCTAAAATTTAGCTTCCACTGAGGATCAAACTCACATCCTCACGTTTCCTAGGCCACCGTTATAACCCTTCGACCATGCTGACTGCTTTGAATTGAAAATTTCTAATATGCGGCGGTCTAGTGTAACACGCCAGACTATCAGTCAGGAGCTCAAATTCCAGTCCCTCAGAAATTTCAGATACACCTTCAGTGTCTCTAAACCGCACCTCCTCTCCACCCGGGAATCAAATGGATATTAAATGGGTACCTGTGAGGTTCACCAGCTGGCACTGCGGCTGCATGATTGCGCCATATGTTAGCAGTGCTCAATATTGTAGGTGAATGACCAGGGGAGCAAATGTACAGTCGGCTAAGCGGCCATTCGGACTGAAAGTAGACTATAACTAGGTACCTTACTAATAGAATCGGACTGCAGCTCAAACATCTTGTTTATAAAGAAACATGTACAAGCTGTAAAATTAAAAACACAATGGGTAATGATCTGTATAATGGAATAACACAAATGACATGAATTCACAATCATCCAGTTTAAAAGAAACATGTCACATATATTCTATCCACAAAATATAAAACGTAACACTTCTTCGAACTCCAGAAGTAACACATCATTGCCAACATCAGACAAATGCACATCATCTCCAAAGTAAATCCCTAGTGTATCAGCAGTTATGTACACATGAGACATTAAATGCCTCCCATTGCAACACCTTTTTTCTACCCATTTCATCCACTAGAATAGATGAACTGTCCTAGGACAGTCTTGGAATTAGTGCAAAATTACTATCTTAACCTGTGGTAACGACAGATGTCGGGTCATTGGAACCTAGATAGAGCACGATCACCCAAGAGGTTGAGGTTACAGACAGCCAGATATTGTACTTTATGGATAAGCTGGTCCCAATGCATGCCCCTATTACCAGACTACCTAATGCTCCTGGCCACTATAATCTCGCACTCCTGCAGAAAACTGCCCGTTTCTATGCCCAATAGACATATAAATCTCGGACTATCCAAACATCTGATCCAAACATCTGAAAATAAATCTTAGGTATGTGCCAGAAAGGGGTCTAAACCTATACACGTATGAAACATACATACTGACATCCCACTTCAATGCTTCATCCTATATATCTCTTAACGTATTGGTAGACCATGGACCCATCTGTTTGATAATCTGCTCTGTAACGCCCTGCCTGTATAACCATATAGCATTGCCAATGCGAAGTCGATGAGTTTATAGTTAGACTAGTCTAATAGCAACACTCAACCCTAGCAGTCAAACAACCTTACTCAAAACAGCACCAAATTGGTAGCTAGTTAAAGTCGAACCATCACTATAATGGCGGAGTATGTAACTATGATCAGGCAGACCCTGCATATGCTCATATAACTTTAAATGATTTATCGGTCATAATATGATCAGGGGTCAAGCAAGAGGGCGATTTGGGAGAAAAAGTCTCCCTAACCTTGCCGACTTCTCCCTATTTTGAGCTGAGGGAGAGAGAAGCCTTAATACATAGAACACATAAAGAGACACAAAATCAGGACAAAACTTCTCCTTATTTTGAGCTCCAACCTGACCCCTGATGATGTATATCACTTAAAAGCACTGGCTTGCCATAACTCGCAACTAGTTCCCCAACCCAAAATAAACCAAAAATTCCAAAGGTATAATCTGTCCTAAAAAGAACCAGTTCATAATTAAAGTAACAGACATGAGTAAGCTCTACAGATGCAAAATCTGGCATACCGTCACCCTATGCTGAAAATGGAGTGCTGGAATGTAATTATTAGCTGTGCTATATGCATAAAACATATACGAATAAAAAGGATAGAAGCATTTCCCGCTGTGAGAGGTTTATAGCCATGTCTGAACAAAGCCATAGGTATCTCTGAAACAAGTAAAGTGCTCCAAGGCCCGGCGATACACCAACTGGGTATCGCCAGCTCTCAAAAGCTGTCTGGCTCCAATTCGAAAATGTTCCATAGATGGCTCAGCACTGGAACCAGATGTTGATCTGCCTCCAGTGCCACCTGTCAAAAGCGTTCCATCTGAAAACGAGACAAACTATACTCTCCATCTGAAAATAAGACAAACTATCAGCAATGCTATTGTCAATTCCTGCTATGAGATCAGCCCTAAGAAAATATTGAGCTGAAGACATTATGGAGTAAGCGCCCTAACTCAAAACATCAAGATTTGGATGTTTGACCATTGATGACCTGCACAACTGATTTATTGTGGGCTCGCATCTGAACAGCTCCTTTATTCACCAACCATTTGCCCCAAATATACAGAGAAACCATGTTACCAATATTGGAAAATACATGTACATGTACTCCACAAAAATGTAATGTACTCACTAAATCCCCGTTGAACCAATGACCCAGGCCAATGGGCCGATGTCCAATGACGGGTCACCCTGAAAGTATTCCCCAAAGACAGGAGAGCTATCTGTAAACAAGCAAACATCTGCTTTTGCAAGCCACAGTCGGTCTTAAAAAAAATTGAGATACCCTTGTTTTATCTTTTATAAATAATTCAGCTTCCACCGAGGATCAAACCCACGACCTCACGTTTCCTAGTCCCTCGTTATAACCCTTAGACCACGCTGACAGCTATATTACAGTCCTGGAAAAAACTTAACCACAATTTTAAATCCAGTTTTCATTCCATTTTTAATCGACAGTGGTGATATGGACTATTAAACCCGCATGTTGCATGATGAATTTCCAACAATATGATTGCCCTGTAACATCAGACAGACACATGAAATTCAAAGAGCCTAGAAATGACTGCGACTCCCATAAAGTGATACTATGTTTATGCTTCAAGATATCCTGAATCTGAGTAACAATAGTTTGGAATTTTCCAGAGGATCTCTTTTTATGATCATCATAACTTAGCGGAAAACCAAACTGAAAGCCCTTGTATAATTTAGTTTAACTACATCTGAGTCAGGATATATATTCAAATATGAAACCATAGCATCAAATTTCAATGGGGGATTCTGCTAGTGTAAACATACTATTTCCTAAAATTATTGATGTGCATACAAAATCCCTGCGACATATTCTAGTTCACATCCTGTTCAACTGGCAGAATACCTATTCTCTGTCAATTCGCTGATTGTAGGAGCCCTTGCTGGCCAGGCATACATGGTCATACCTACAACGATAGAAATTGTAACCCCGCCATGAGTTATAACCACAACAGGGTTGCAACAAACCTGAGGAAACAAAATTCCCTGACATAATTTCAAATTTCCATGACACATTTCATCGCGAAATTTGGCCTTTCTGTCATAGTTTCTGTAATATGTTATGGATGTTTTAAAATATATAACATTCATTCTCATGTTTTCAAAATTCCCTGACAATTCCCTGACATTTGCCTATATTTTCAAATTTCCATGACAGTTCTCAAATTCCCTGACAATTCCCAGACCTTGAATTTTTTTATTTATTTTTTTTTTTATTTTTAGCTCACCTGAGCCAAAGGCTCAGGTGAGTTATTGTGACCGCGATCCGTCCGTCGTACGGCGTCCGGCGTCCGTCGTCCGGCGTCCGTCGTCCGTCCACATTTTCAAACGACATCTCCTCTTAAACTACTGAGCAGATTTTAACCAAATTTTGTCAGAAGCATCAGTGGTTAGGGGGAACGAAATATTGTTCACATTATGACCCCCGGGCCAAAAATGGCCCCGCCCTAGGGCTTATCAGTTTGTCATAGGAAAATCTTTAAAAATCTTCTTCTCTGAAACTGTATGGCCTAGACTTTTGATATTTGGCATGTAGCATGATCTTATGGTCCTCTACAAAGATTGTTCAAATTCTGACCCCCGGGCCAAAAATGGCCCCGCCCAAGGGCTTATCAGTTTTTAATAGGAAAATCTTTAAAAATCTTCTTCTCTGAAATTGTAAGGCCTAGACCTTTGATATTTGGTATGTAGCATGATGTAATGGTCTTCTACAAAGATTGTTCAAATTATGACCCCCGGGCCAAAAATGGCCCCGCCCAAGGGCTTATCAGTTTTTCATAGGAAAATCTTTAAAAATCTTCTTCTCTGAAACTGTAAGGCCTAGACCTTTGATATTTGGTATGTAGCATGATCTTATGGTCCTCTACAAAGATTGTTCAAATTATGACCCCCGGGCCAAAAATGGCCCCGCCCTAGGGCTTATCAGTTTTTCATACGGAAATCTTTAAAAATCTTCTTCTCTGAAACTGTAAGGCCTAGACTTTTGATATTTGGCATGTAGCATGATCTTATGGTCCTGTACAAAAGTTTGTTCAAATTCTGACCCCCGGGCCAAAAATGGCCCCGCCCAATGGCTTATTAGTTTTTCATACGAAAATCTTTAAAAATCTTTTTGTCTGAAACTGTAAGGCCTAGACCTTTGATATTTGGCATGTAGCATGGTCTAATGGTCCTCTACAAAGATTGTTCAAATTATGACCCTGGACCGAAAATGGCCCCGCCCAAGGGCTTATCAGTTTTTCATAGGAAAATCTTTTAAAAATCTTTTTGTCTGAAACTGTTTGGCCTATACCTTTGATATTTGGTATGTAGCATGATGTAATGGTTCTCTACAAAGATTGTTCAAATTATGACCCCTGGGCCAAAAATGGCCCACCCAAGGGCTTATCAGTTTTTCATAGGAAAATCTTTAAAAATCTTCTGAAACTGTAAGGCCTAGACCTTTGATGTTTGGTATGTTACATGATCTAATGGTCCTATACAAATATGTAGCTTGGCTTGTGGTCCTCTGCCAAGAATGTTCAACTTTCGACCCTGGCCTCTGGGCAAAACTTGGCCCTGCCTTGGGGCTTATCAGTTTTTCATGGGAAAAATATGAAATATTATTTTTCTCTGAAACCATTAGGCTTAGACCTTTAATTAATGGCATCTGCTTTGCCTTGTGGTTCTCTACCAATGTTGTACAAATGATGACTTCTTGGTCAAAAATGGCCACGCCCCTTGGGTTATCTCAGGTGAGCGTTTCAGGGCCTCATGGCCCTCTTTTTTTTTTAAAACTTCCCCGACGCGTGGCAACCCTGCATAACAAGAACAAATTTTCATCATAAGGTAGATTCGCCAAGCAAATGAACCCATTGACCAAGGACTACCTCCCATATCAGTGCCATGTACCATACTAATTCTGATATTCAGAGTTTCTTAATAACAATTGTTGAAAATACAGTATTTTATACGTATCCGTCCAGACTCCACTCACATATACATTGGACCGTTTCTGTTCTACTCTGCTTCAGCTGCCGCTCCCCCTTCTTTCTTTTTTTTCTACATTTGTGTAAACGATGATGTCGAGCTACTTTCGGTTATATACTTTCGGACATGGTGTCCTTTGGAAAATAAGCATGCGGTCCTACAGTCATTGACGATACTAAACTGAAATGACGAGGCAGGCACTTGCTCAATGTCCCTTTCTAAAAGCATGACCAAATGAATATAGTCCCCATACCAAATTTTCATCCACAAATTTATCATCTGCAGAATGCTGCACGCATTGTCATCCTATCATCGGCGCATCTTAGAGCCGAAACAGGGAGGCAGAATCTATCTTTTTTTATATTTTATAGATAGAACTCCCTAAATTGTTTAAAATTTCAGAAAACATTACCAGAAGCAGCCTCGTCTGAGGCTTACTATAAATCTCCGGCGACTCCCTATCGCAGCCAAACTATATCGGAGTCTTTAACTACCCCACCCAGTTCAACGTCCGGGTGTAAACTGTATCGTCTCAGGCATGTCCGTAGCACGATCGACTGATAAGAGACGCTTCCTCTTCCTATCCTACTGCATCCACGTCTTTCAGTCTTTAATGCATCGACATTCCGGCGATTTCTTGTTAGATTACAAAATATTTTCGGATCGAAGACAATGGCGCGAAATCTGACACGATGTAGCAATGTTGTGAAATTTACGTAAACACCGGCTACCGGAAACTGGCGTACAATTAAACTATAAACACGTTACCATTTTAGCCAGTAATAAATCGGCCTATTTGAAGCAATAGCCTTTATTATTGACTAACACAAATGTCAATTATCGCCGGGGACATAACTCGATCCAAACATAAGCCTGAAGATTCACACCTCCATCCGATAACCTGTAATTTGTGCTAAGTAAACCATGAAAGATATGCAAACGCACTATTTTTTACCTTTATTTTCTTTTATCCAAGTCATTTGTGTAAGCAGACATCCCAAACTATAATTTACACGAGCGTTAATTCCTTGAAAAACAAACGTTCTCGAACGCAAAATAAAACGGGAAACGTTGACGCATTATACCTTAGACGGTGTTCTTATTTTAAGTAGGTAAAAATCAATCCAGTCAATGCGATATACTGTAAACCAGTCTAACTGACCTTATTAGCTCACCTGAGCTTGCTCAAGTGAGCTATTGTCATGGTGCTCCGTCCGGCGTCCGGCGTCGTGCGTCGTGCGTTGTGCGTCGTGCGTCGTGCGTCGTCAACATTTGGCTTGTGAACACTCTAGAGGTCACATTTGTTGCCAAATCTTCATGAAACTTGGTCAGAATGATTGTCTTGAAAAAATCTCGGATGAGTTCGAAAGTGGGTCATGTGGGGTCAAAAACTAGGTCACTAGGTCAAATTATTCAAAATCTTTGTGAACACTCTAGAGGTCACATTTTTAGTCCAATCTTCATGAAACTTAGTCAGAATGATTGTCTTGATAGAAACTTGGATGAGTTTGAAAGTGGGTCACATACGGTTAAAAACTAGGTCACTGGGTCAAATTATTGAAAAACCTTGTGAACAATCTAGAGGTCACATTTTTAGTCCAATCTTGATCAGACTTGCTCAGGATGATATTCTTGATGATATCTCGATCAAGTTCGATCATGGGTGGGGCAGGATTAAAAAGTAGGTCATTAGGTCAAATCTTAAAAAAATCTTGTTTACACTGTAGAAGCCACAATTTCTGCCTAATCTTCATCAAACTTGCTCAGAATGATAACCTTGATGATATCTTGATCGAGTTTGATCATATGTGGGCTTGGGTCAAAAAGTAGGTCACTAGGTCAAATCTTAGAAAAATCTTGTTTACACTCTAGAAGCCACATTTTCTGCCTATTCTTCATCAAACTTGCTCAGAATGATGACCTTGATGATATCTCAATTGAGATCCATCATGGGTGGGCTGGGGTCAAAATGTAGGTCACTAGGTCAAATCTTAGAAAAATCTTGTTTACACCCTAGAGGCCACATTTTCAGCCCAATCTTGATCAAACTTGCTCAGAATGATAACCTTGATGATCTCTCATTTGAGTTCGGTTGTGGGTGGTGTGGGGTGAAAAAGTAGGTCACTAGGTCAAATCTTAGAAAAATCTTGCCTACACTCTAGAAGCCACATTTTCTGCCTAATCTTGATCACGCTTGCTCAGAATGATAATCTTATGCCGTGTGATTCTTGCTCAGAATGATAACCTTATGCCGTGTGATTCTTTAGCCTATTGGAGGGGCTGTATTCGAATAAACTTTTCAAGCTACAATAGTAATGTGTACCTTGTCTGCATAAGCCTTTCAGATTGAATAACTCTCTGCACAATATGGATATTTTCAATGTTATCAAATGAAAATTAGAAATATTAATTTGTTTTCAACACAAGCCTCACCGATAGTCCATAAAATTAGCTCATTTAGGTATTTAACTATATAAGTAGCAAGCTTGCTGTTTATACAGCTAAATATCTAAATGAGCTAGTTTGGATTTGCAATGAAGAGAATTGGCAATCATAGACATGCGGTCAACTTTTCAAGCTACAATAGTAATGTGTACCTATATGTTTATATAGAAAACTTAAAAATCTTCTTCTCTGAAACTACCAATCAGATTTGAACGATATCTGGCAGGAATGGTCTTTAGGTGGCCCTCTTGCAAGTTTCTAAAATTCATGATGATATCTAAAAAAACATGGCCGTCAGGGGGCGGGGCCACTTTCCTTATTTATTTATATAGAAAACTTTAAAAACCTTCTTCTCTGAAACTACCAATCAGATTTGAATGATATCTGGCAGGAATGGTCTTTAGGTGGCCCTCTTGCAAGTTTCTAAAATTCTAAAATATGATGATATCTTGTATATTTTCAAATTTTAGAAAAATCTTGTCCATTACTTGTGTGTAACATTGTTGTAACCAACACTTAACAAATGTCAGGTGAGCGCCCCAGGACCCTCAGGGTCCTCTTGTATTTCGCCTTACGCATCGGAACAATTTACAAACTAATTCGGAGTTGTATTAATTTTCAATTTTTGTACTCGAGAATTTTTACCATATGTAAAAATAGCCTTAAAATTCATTCTATGGTGAGTATTTATTCTGAGTAGCGAAAGCAGAAACATACAAATTGTTTACTGACATTTTTTGTCATTCCGTTTTAGCATTTGTTCTACTTTCGAAGCCATTTTATCAACTAAAGGTATTTCACTTACGATTTTGGGGCCTGTTTCATCAACATTTACGATCATATCGTATCGTATACATGTACATTGTATATAGGATACAATAGGTGGTTTACGATCTTATATACCATATACCGAAATGCGTTTCATCAACGCTATTGTAAATCAGACCATGGTGCTTAATATACGATAGGTTTACGATGTTTCATGAAACACGCCCTAGATACATATGGGCATTTAATTTTCACCCCATGGATCTCAGAATGGCCAAAACTAAACGAACCAAAATAAAAAACAATCTTTTAGCACAAAATGGCCAAATTATCAAAAAGCCAATTATTCCCAAAGTATGGTATCTGACTGTAGTTTCTATCAGTATGATATGTCTGACTGCAGTTTCTATCAGTATGATAGGTCTGACTGCAGTTTCTAACTGTATTAATTACTATGATTTATAGCAGAACCTTTCTATAATGGCTACTAAACAAAATTCTGGGTCTTTACAACAACATAATCTCTTTCTGCATTCAGCAGCCACGTGTTTTTAATATTTTGCTCCACAAATATGCCTTTCAATGCCTTTGCAAACAGAAAATACCCAGATCAGATGAATCCTGTAGGAGACATTATGCTTCTGGAATTATAAAGATCTGATTCTACAGTTTCTGCTATGGTTGAATGTTTTCTAGTTCATATGTCATTAACCCTTTGCTTGCTATTCACATCAATATACCTACCTTTTAAATAGTGAAAACCCAGATGAGACAGCTCCTGGAGGAGCTGTCTCATCAGGGTCTGCACTATTTACAAGTTGATTGTGCAACAAGTGCACTCCACAGCAGTGATTGCGCAGCGAAATACCTGTACACAGCGAAGATAGATGTAACAGGGCATGCGAAGGGTTAATATAGAAATTGAGCTAATTTTCATACATGCATTATTTCTCACTTTAGGTTAGAGCATTCTGTTTTACTTTCACCTTGCTTTAAGCAGCCACCTGTCCTAAATACCAATTAATTGACACAATTTAGTGGCCGTTATAGAGAGGGTTTACTGTATATCACAAGCAATACTTTACATATTTACCATGAATATTCAGTATGTGTTGAAATTTGGAATAAACACAGGACAGGGATAATAAAATACGTAAGGTGGAACATTGTAGCCATTTTAGGAACTGCAGAAACATCTTATCAAACTCCATTAGCAAACCAAGTCAATCCTGATCAGACGGCTCCTCATCTGATGGGGGTCTGCTATTTTTGCAAATTCATGAAAACACATTTATATGAAGGAAAGGATTAAGTACAACTGGCAAATGTTGGCAACATTTGATACAGTTTTTCATTTGAGCAGTCCATTTTGGGTCTGTCTGAGAAATATTGTTACAAACAGTTGTCAACAGTTTAATATTGTTACAAGCAGTTGCCAATGGTTTAATATTGTTACAAGCAGTTGCCAATGGTTTAATATTGTTACAAGCAGTTGCCAACGGTTTGATATTGTTACAAGCAGTTGCCAATGGTTTAATATTGTTACAAGCAGTTGCCAATGGTTTCAAAAGCATTATGTTTTACCCTTTTCCTGTTCAGTTTTCATGCAAGAATTAACTACATCATGAATAATTATTAACTGAATTTTTTGTTATATAAAATTTTATGGGGAATAGTTTGCTTCGGCAAAAACTGTAAAATCAGATCAACATCATGTCATAAACAAACAGAGCAGACCCTGATCAGACGACTCCTACAGATGCCATCTGATCTGAGTCTACTCTGTTTACAAGGGCATGAAAATGCATTTATATGAAGGAAAGGGTTATTATGGCAGAACTTTTATGTCATGCAGAGTGCACGGGATCGGACTTTGACTGTGGAGATGGAAGCTGCATTGACACAAGCTTACTCTGTGACATGAATAAAGACTGCATCGACGGGAGAGATGAAAGCAATTGCAGTGGTATAGTACACTTGCTTCAACCCTTTAAATCATGAATATTTATGTAAGGAGTAAAGGCATCATGAATGTCTATTAGATGATTTTTATGTCCCCAAAGGCGGGCATATAGTAATCGCATTGTCCGTCCTTCCGTCTGTCTGTCTGTCCGTTCGTCTGTCCTTCCATCCGTCCCAAATTCGTGTCCGGTCTGTAACTTCTTCATCTATCAGTGGATTTCAATATAACTTGCCACAAATGTTCACCAGACAGAGACGATGTGTCGCGTTCAACTCCCTGGTCCATGGGTCAAAGGTCAAGGTCACAGGGTACAATTTTTGGGGGCATTTGTCACGTGACTGTGACATCTCTTGTTTCTTAATGGTATATACAGTAAAACCTCTCTATAACGGCCACTAAATTCAGTTAATTAGCTGGTATTTATGGCAGGTGGCTGCTTAAAGCAAGGTGAAAGTAAAACAGAACGCTCCTATAGGAACATTCTGTTTTACTTTCACCTTGCTTTAAGCAGCCACCTGCATTTTACACAAAATACTTGATGTAATTTAGTGTCCGTTATAGAGAGGTTTTACTGTAGATGCAGCATTTTTGACCATGAATGAATCAGATCTACATTATTGCATAAGCAAATGGAGGAGACCCTGATCGGAGGACTCCTGTAAGAGCCATCCGATACAGGTCAACTCTGTTTGCAAAGGCGTCAAACTGCGTGTTTATCAAGTACAAGGTTAAACTACAGTATAACGGCGTTATTTCGACTCTCGTTTTTCCGAGATACCCGCTTATTCCGAGGGAATGTTGAGGTCCCGGCTCAAATTCTATCAAATCTCATTGAAAATACCTGCATTAATCCGAATAGCGATAATCCGAAAATTCGAGCATGTGTGCTGGTCCCACGGATCATTCTGGTTCCCTTTATTGATTGTTTAATTCGAGCACGGTGTTTTCCCACCTCCGAGGTAATTATTCACACCTTCTCGATACGTTGTCATGACCTTTTGAAAGATCCGTCTATGGGGCATTAGATCTTCCAAACGTGTGAATAACACATTCATTGAATGCAGACGTTACTTTGGTGTAAATAATGATGATAATTTAATAGACTGAAGTCTTAATAAACAAAGAGTCACACTCATAATTTGCATACGTTCGCAAACGTGTAGTGCTTTTTCGGTACCGCTGAATGTGTGCCATATAACGTCTTTCTGCTTTAAATTTTGTAATAGTGCAGCGCTTTTCGTGTAGTGCTTTGAAATTCGCAATAGTTTTGCTACTTTTAGACAGTCTCGTTCATACAGACTCTTTGCTACGAGAGATGAACGAGAATAACTATGTCAGACGAAAAAAGCCGAGTGTTCCGGTTATTAATTAATATGGTCACTCGTCCTGATTTTCCTTACTACGAAACAGCACGGAAACGAAACGAAAATGTTTGTGCACCCAACTCAGCACCAACAACTAAATTAATGTCGACAAATGGAAAAATATGCAAAATAGACATAACGCTATACGCTACGACTATTCTAGAAATATGTCTAAATAGTTTGAAACAAGTTTTGAGTTTATTATGAAGGGTCTGTCGACTGGATCCAAACAAATTATACTGAAACTTCGGTCGCCGATGTGAATGGTGTTTTCTGTTATCACTTATATAACGACAGAATCGATGAATTATATATGCATTGAAGTTTATGATAATGTTAAAACAGTTTACTGTGAAGAAATACGCCTCCTCTCGTCGTCAAACAATTCTCTTGGAAATGGCATAAAATGCTCTCGGTTCTTTCGAGCATCGCGATAATCCGAGGTTTTTGCCGATTCCCGATGGTGCTCGAAATATCGCCAATATACTGTATATAATACTGTAAAACCATATGTCTGCTTGAACTAGGATCTGGCACAAGATTTACTTGTTTCCAATCTGTTGAGCTATTGACTGAGTGCTGAGCTATTGACTGAGTGCTGAGCTATTGACTGAGTGCTGAGCTATTGACTGAGTGTTGAGCTATTGACTGAGTGTTGAGCTATTGACTGAGTGTTGAGCTTGAGCTATTGACTGAGTGCTGAGCTATTGACTGAGTGTTGAGCTATTGACTGAGTGTTGAGCTATTGACTGAGTGCTGAGCTATTGACTGAGTGTTGAGCTATTGACTGAGTGTTGAGCTATTGACTGAGTGTTGAGCTATTGACTGAGTGCTGAGCTATTGACTGAGTGCTGAGCTATTGACTGAGTGCTGAGCTATTGACTGAGTGTTGAGCTATTGACTGAGTGCTGAGCTATTGACTGAGTGCTGAGCTATTGACTGAGTGTCATATGCTTGGATCCTGTTGAGATATTGAGAATCCTAGACGCTAGAGAATACGTCATGCCAGTCACAGATATATGTATGCTTTGAGCGTTGTTTATCCCTTTAACCCATGAATATTCATGTTATAAATACAGACTGTAATTGTGTTATTAGCTCACCTGAGCAAAGCTCAGGGTGAGCTTTTGGGAGACTTGAATGTCCGTCGTCCGTCGTGCGTCGTGTGTCGTCAACAATTTGCTTGTGAACACTCTAGTGGTCAGAATTGTAGTCTAATCTTCATGAAACTTGGTCAGAACGAATGTCTTGATAAAATCTCGGACGAGTTCGAAAGTGGGTAAAGTTGGGTTAAAAACTAGGTCACTAGGTCAAATAGTAGGAAAACCTTGTGAACTCTCTACAGGTCACATTTTTAGCCCAATGTTCATGAAACTTGGTCAGAATGATTGTCTTGATAAAATCTCGGAGGAGTTTGAAAAATGGGTTATGTGGGGTAAAAAAGCTAGGTCACTAGGTCAAACAGTAGAAAAACCTTGTGAACACTCTAGTGGTCAAAATTTTAGTCCAATCTTCATGAAACTGGGTCAGAATGAATGTCTTGATAAAATCTCGGACGAGTTCGAAAGTGGGTCAAGTGAGGTTAAAAACTAGGTCACTAGGTCAAACAGTAGAAAAACCTTGTGAACACTCTAGTGGTCACAATTTTAGTCCAATTTTCATGAAACTTGGTCAGAACAAATGTCTTGATAAAATCTCGGACTAGTTCGAAAGTGGGTCAAGTGGAGTTAAAAACTAGGTCACTAGGTCAAACAGTAGAAAAACCTTGTGAACACTCTAGTGATCACAATTTTAGTCCAATCTTCATGAAACTTAGTCATAATGATTGTCTTGATAAAATCTCAAACGAGTTTGAAAGTGGATTATGTGGGGTTAAAAACTAGGTCACTAGGTCAAATAGTACGAAAACCTTGTGAACACTCTAGAGGTCACATTTATAGCCAAATCTTCATGAAAATTGGTCAGAATGATTGTCCTAATAAAATCTTGGAAAAGTTTGAAAGTGGGTTATGTGAGGTCAATAAGTAGGTCACTGGGTCATATCTTAGAGAAATCTAGGTTACACTCCAGTGGCCACATTTTTAGCCCAGTCTTCCTCAAACTTGCTCAGAGTGTTTGTCTTGGTGATATCAAGGTTGAGTGTGATCATGAGTTGGGTGGGAATAAAAAGTAGGTCACTAGGTCACATCTTAGAAAAATTACTTTAGAGAGCACATTTTTAGCCCAATCTTCATTGGTCAGAATCATTGTCTTGATAAAATCAATATACTAAATCTTTGAAAATCTTGTTCTGCAGAACCACTGCTCATGATCCACTGCTCATAATCCACTATCAACATTGTTCATATATTGTCCCTAAGGTCAATATTGACCCTACCCATGAGCTACCCTGCAAAAATCTTAAATCTATGGTAATCAGGTGAGCGATTAAGGGCCATTTTGGCCCTCTTGTTTTTATAGTGGCATTATGAATGAGAGAAAAAAATCACAATGGCAAAAACTAGAATCAGATCCATAATGTTTGATATGCAAACAGAGCAGACCCAGATCATATAGCTCCTAAAGGAGCCATCTGATCTGGATCTACTTGTTTGCAAAGCTGCTAAAAGTTGTGACTAGGCATTACAAGGCTATAGAATGTAATTAAGGCCATGGTGGTCTAACATGAAAAAAATTCTGCAGATATGAAATATCAATTTCTTCAGTTTTCAAGTTTTAGTTTTTTAACCCATTCCCGCATATGTACGCTTTTTGACGCCTCTGTAAAAGTCACTTTCTGAAACCATTGTGATAAATAGAACATTTGCTCAATAGGAGCAAATGCTCTATTTATCACAATGGTTTCAAAACTACACAATTCTGAACATTTCCTTTTCTCTAGTAAATGATCTTTTTCGGTAGATTTATTCAAAGAGGTTTGATCTAAAAATAGCCTGTAATCACATCATGAACATTAATTAGATGATGAATGATAATACTGTATACTTCCATATACAAACAGCAGAACGTGATCAGACAGTTTCTACTGAAGTAATTTGGGCCCTGCATTAAAAATGCAGGAGCCCTATAGGAATCGTATTTTCCATCTGTCCATTCATCAACACTTTTGATGTGATGCGATAACTCAAACAGTACTTCACATATTAGTTTAATATTAAGGGCATAAACATTATGTTTAGTATCATCAGAGGAAGATGCCTATAGTTTTTAGATTGAATTATATCACTTTGTCTAGAGTTATCTCTCCTTGATTACAGGGCCCTCTCTTAATGAGTTAGTTTTCTAGTTTGATCTTGGTTTACTCTATTTGCAAAAGCATTAAAGGCATCTCTCTTAGGTAAATGGTTAAAGTGTTAGCTACGGGCTTGAAAAAGTTGTGAGATTTACAGTTTAGATCCAGATTGGCGACTGATTTAGTTGTGTCCTATTATTTTGACTCTTTCCTCAGGAACATTTATGGGTGAATTGGTCACTTCACAAATATTTGTTAACTTTAAGTTTCATAAGTAAAATTTTCATGGGAAATGTTTGCTTTGACAAAAACTGTTGGATCTGATTTATATAAGCATTAACAGCCTACTGTCACAGGAGCCATCTGATCTAGATCTAGATGTACTCTTTTTGCAAAAAAGTGTTTATATGAGGGAAAGGGTTAAAAAAAATGCATGTTAAATGAGATTCGAAAACTACGATATTCGTTTTCTATAGACAAAGTACATTTATATGATGAGTATGCTAAGTTTCATGTTACTGTTTGCATATTTTTACAGAATGCAGCACTGATGAGTTTCAGTGCAGAGATGGAGGATGCATACGTTCAAACCAGCTCTGTGACGGGCTTCCTCAATGCTCTGATGAAAGTGACGAGAAGAACTGTACTGGAACAGGTAAGTTTAACTCTCGTCCGCCTGTATTAAAAGTTTGCATCCTTATGAGAAACTGGCTGGGTTTAGCATCTTGTCTGGATCCCAGCTGTGGCATCTTGTCTGGGTCCCAGCCGTTGGCAGCTTGTCTGGATCCAAGCTGTGGCAACTTGTCTGGATCCCAACTTTGGCAGCTTGTCTGGATACCAGCTGTTGGCATCTTGCCTGGATCTCAGCTACTGGCATCTTGTCTGGATCCCAGCTGTTGGCAGCTTGTCTGGATCCCAGCTATTGGCATCTTGTCTGGATCCCAGTTGTGACATCTTGTCTGGATCCCAGCTGTTGGCATCTTGTCTGGATCCCAGCTGTGACATCTTGTTTGGATCCCAACTGTTGGTATCTTGTCTGGGTCCCAGCTGTGACATCTTGTCTGGATCCTGGCTGTTGGCATCTTGTCTGGATCCTGGCTGTTGGTATCTTGTCTGGATCCCAGCTGTGGCATCTTGTTTGGGTCCCAGCTGTTGGCTTCTTGTCTGGATCCTGGCTGTTGGCATCTTGTCTGGATCCTGGCTGTGGCATCTTGTCTGGGTCCCAGCTGTTGATGTTGTTTTGGGTTTGTCCATCTGTCCATCCTTCCGCCCGATGCCATATCTCTGTAATGGATTGGCAGAATTCAATGAAACTCATCATGAATATTTGTTATCATTGGGGCATCATCTGCATTTACATTTGTATTACATTTTTCAGATCGCTTGTTGCATTTAGGATTTATTGCCCTGTCTGATGCCATATCTCTGTAACGGATTGACAGAAATCAATGAAACTCAGTATGAATATTTTTTATCACTGGGGCATCGTTCCCATGTGTTACTTTTTCAGATCACTTGAGGCATTTAGGAGTTATTGCCCTTTGAAGGGCTACAAAATTCTAAAAAATTTCCTTTTCTCTAGTTAATGCTCCTTTTCGGTAGATTTATTCAAAGAGGTTGGACCTAAAAATAGCCTATGAGGGAATGGGTTAAAACTGGCTCCTCCCTTTCTGAATATTACATTGTATCAAACTTTATCATTGATAAAAATGATTTCATTGAGAAACAGTGCCGACCCAGATCAGTGGGCTCCCTTAACCCTTTACTCCATGAATATTCGTGCAAAAATTAATGACATTATGAATATTTAATGATATTAGTATTTAAAATGGCATACTAACACAGAAATATTTTGCAATGACAGAAACTGTAGAATTATTTATAGTATATCATAAGCAAACAGAGCAGACCCTGATCAGACGGCTCCTGTAGGAGCCGTCTGATTTGGGTCTACTCTGTTTGCAAAGGCATAGAAAGGAGTATTTATGGTTCAAAGGGTTAGGAACCCATTGATCTGGGTTTTCACTGTTTGCAAAGGTCTTGTTCATATCATGTAGACACTGCCATGTTGCCGTTACACCATGAATATTCATGTAAGAACTAATGACATCATTAATGTTAATTAACACATGGACACAGAAATGTTTGGGCAATATAGAAACTGTAGAATCACATCTACACTCGGCAAAACTGCTAAACCGTCACTTTTTACTTTCTATTTTAACCCATTTACCGCTGCAGTTGCATAAATGCACCACGACAAATAGTCCTTATTGTACCAAATGATTTACCAAATTTTAGATTGCAGACGACAATTAGAAATTTGGCGCCGAAAGGGTTAAAGAGAAATATACTTTACAAAGTCTTCATTTTTTCAGGATATAGTCCCTACCATATTTTTTACCGATATACACAAATAACATTGCTGTCTAATGGCTGAAAAAGGCAAGTGTTACCGTTTGCACAAAAATGAAAATATTGTTGCATCCCTTTACAATATGATAAAACACAAGGTGATGGTTTAGCAGTTTTTTCTGAGTGTATAGTATATTATAAGCAAACAGAGCCAACCCTGATTAGACGGCTCCTATTATGATCCATATGGTCTGGGTCTATTCTGTTTGCAAAGGCATAGAAAGGTGTATTTATGGAGTAAAGGCATAACACATTACTCTATAGATACGCCTTTTAACACCTTTTCAAACACAGTAGACTCAGATCAGAGAGCTGTTGTAGGAGCTTCTGATCGGAGTCTGCTCTGTTTGCTGATGGAATTATATAGACTCAATCTACCGGTTTTACCATAAACACAAGTATTTTTGTTCATATGCAGTTATTACACTTTAAGCTAATAAATATTCATATAAGCATTATTTCTTACATGGATATTCACATGTTTTTATAGCCTTTGCTCTTAACCATATGTATGTTGATGAATACCTCTGTCTGTCCATATGTCCAAATCTTGTGTGTCACCTCCTCATGATATACCAAGTTGGTGTTTAGCTTCAAATTTTCAAAGATGAAGAGTATTGATATGAAGATGTACATGTATGTAGAAGGGAAATTTTGCTCCAACCAATTTTTTTACAAGAGTTATGGGACTTCTTCAATATATAACATATAGTGAAATATTTTGTTTGTCCAAATCCTCAAACACGAATGGGAGGATTTACATCAAACTTTCAAAGATGAACAAAGTTGATAATTAAATGTACTTAAAGAAGGGGAGTATTGCTTCAACTGTATTGACCAGAGTTATGGAACTTTTAAATTTTCTTCATTATATAAACTACAGTAAAACCTCTCTATAACAGCCACTAAATTACATCTAGTATTTTGTGTTAAAGGCAGGCTATAGGAGCGTTCTGTTTTACTTTCACCTTGCTTTAAGCAGCCACCTGCCCTAAATGCCAAAAAAATAACACTATTTAGTGCCCCTTATAGAGAGGTTTTACTGTATAGTGAAAAGTGCTTGATTTAGAGATTATATCACTAGAGGGACATCCATGTCCTATGGACACAATTTCCTAGTTAAGTTTCGGAAAATATTATTTGAGCAGAATTTTACTTCCCATCTCAACTTCTGACTGACTTATATATGAAACTTGGATCCAAATTGTTTGATGCTTTGATTTCGCCTTTTGAAAGAAAACCGAAAATTAAAAAACCGAAATTGAAGCAGATTAAAAGTTT
Organism: Azorinus chamasolen; assembly: GCA_963576725.1. Taxonomy (NCBI): domain Eukaryota; kingdom Metazoa; phylum Mollusca; class Bivalvia; order Cardiida; family Solecurtidae; genus Azorinus; species Azorinus chamasolen. The sequence continues at coordinate 30,215,941 of OY755249.1, forward strand.
TGAAGATGGCAATGAAAGATTTAAGCACTTATTATTGTAATTAATCGCTCAATCTGATAATGCAGCACCATTCATAAGGTCTGCACTTAAAACATTCATTGTGATTTCTTTTCCACTTGTAGTGTGTTCTGAAAATCAGATTCTGTGCGAGACTGATGAAGGGGAACGCTGCATCAACCCAGATTCTGAAACTTGTGAATAGAATCTGCAGAAGTACAGAGAAACTTCAAATATGCAAATGGTAAGAAAATGAAACTGCAGTCATAGATCAAATGTTTATTGTTTTATATACATGCAAATGTCGTATTACTTTGTTAACCCTCTCCTCCATAAATACGCCTTTCTACACCCCTGTAATAACCACTTCTTGAGACAATTGTGATACTCCTATAGGAGCAAATGCTCTATTTATCACAATGGTTTCAAACTACAAAATTCTAAAAATTTACTTTCTCTAGTAAATGCTCCTTTTTGGTAGATTCTTTCAAAGAGGTTGAGTCTAAATACAGCCTATGGAGGAAAGGGTTAATTCTTTGATAAACTCTGTCTGGTTAACCCTTTCCCTGTTGAATATTCATGTTTAAATAATATTATTTATTAGCTGAATTTTTATAATGGAAGATGTACCATATATGATGTTTTGGTATTAGTAGGAACTATAAAGTCAGCCCTACTATCATTTCATAAACAAACAGAGTAGAACCTGATCAGAGTGCGCATACAGCTCCTACATGAGCCATCTGCTCTGTGTCTGCTCTGTTTGCATAGATTTGAAGAAATGTTTATATGAACTGGAGGTTTACCCTTCGCTTGCTGTTCACGTCAATTTATGTACCTGTAAATAGTGAAGACCCAGATGAGACAGCTCCTGCAGGAGCTGTCTCATCAGGGTCTGCACTATTTACAAATTGATGTGCAACCAGCGCACACGGTAGCAGTCATTGCACAGCGAAATACTTGTACACAGTGAAGATACATGTAATTATACAACAGGGCATGGGTAAAGAAGGAGAAATGTATTTCAAAATTCAGCAAGAGAAGGGTTAATACTCATATGAATTGCTCCAGAGGGATGATTCGTATGTGGTGGAGATATGTACCATAAAACTACTATAGATTAATCTAATCATGTACAAGTTATTCACTATATGTAAGTACATTTGTAGAATAGAGAAAGAAAGGCAGAATCTACTTTTTTCCTGTAATTTAAGCAATTAGTTTCTATATCATTTACGATTAACTCATCCATTTTGAAATTTGGATTGTGTCCATTTTGAAATTGGCAAAGCAAAACATTTGTCAATATGAACCACTGATGTAGATTGGTTCATCAAACAATGCCGGCCCTGATCAGAGGGCACCAGTAGGAGCTCTCCAATCATGGTCTTCTCTGTTTGCATTTGGCTTATTTATTGGATTGCAGAAGTATTTGGGTTATTAGTACAAGTACATGAATCATCCAGTTGGTTTTGTTTAGAAAATCATTCAAGCTTCTCTTTTTGCAAAGGCTTCTTCCATGCATTGGGTCCTATGCAACCAGTATAGACCCAGAACAGGTGATGTGCTTTGATCGACTGATTTGAATCAGGACTGCCAATTTACATTATAAAATACTTAGCCACCTTTCATGTTATATTTCAGCATGATTATGAGATTATAAAAATATGTTATTGTAAAAGTCACTTTGTGATACCATTGTGAGAAATAGAGCATTTGCTTCTATGGAGCAAATGCTGTATTTATACCCCCACAAAGAGAGTTTGAGGGGGGGTATACTGGAATCAGCCTGTCGGTCGGTTGGTCGGTCGGTCGGTCGGTCTGCAAAATCTTGTACGGCGAACTCCTCCTTCAGTTTCAACCCGATTCACTTGACACTTGGCATAATTGTTAATCAGGAGTAGTAGATGTGCAAGACACAAATTTCAGGTCTCTGTGACCTTGACCTTGACCTTTGGCCTTGAAATTGGTCTTGAAATTGGCAGGCAAAAGCTTGTACTTTGAACTCCTCCTTCACATTCAACCTGATTCACTTGATACTTGCCATAAATGTTACTCAGGAGTAGTAGATGTGTAAGACACAAATTTCAGGTCTCTGTGACCTTGACCTTGACCTTTGGCCTTGAAATCGGTCTTGAAATTGGCAGGCAAAATCTTGTACTTTGAACTCCTCCTTCACTTTCAACCTGATTCACTTGATACTTGACATAAATGTTACTCAGGAGTAGTAGATGTGCAAGGCACAAATTTCAGGTCTCTGTGACCTTGACCTTTGGCCTTGAAATTGGTCTTGAAATTGGCAGGCAAAAGATGTACTTTGATCTCCTCCTTCACATTCAACCTGATTCACTTGATACTTGGCATAAATGTTACTCAGGAGTAGCAGATGTGTAAGACACAAATTTCAGGTCTCTGTGACCTTGACCTTGACCTTTGGCCTTGAAATCGGTCTTGAAATTGGCAGGCAAAATCTTGTACTTTGAACTCCTCCTTCACTTTCAACTTGATTCACTTGATACTTGGCATAAATGTTACTCAGGAGTAGTAGATGTGCAAGACACAAATTTCAGGTCTCTGTGACATTGACCTTGACCTTTGGCCTTGAAATTGGTCTTGAAATTGGCAGGCAAAATCTTGTACTTTGAACTCCTCCTTCAATTTCAACCTGATTCACTTGATACTTGGCATAAATGTTACTCAGGAGTAGTAGATGTGCAAGACACAAATTTCAGGTCTCTGTGACATTGACCTTGACCTTTGGCCTTGAAATTGGTCTTAAAATTGGCAGGCAAAATCTTGTACTTTGAACTCCTCCTTCAATTTCAACCTGATTCACTTGATACTTGCCATAAATGTTACTCAGGAGTAGTAGATGTGCAAGACACAAATTTCAGGTCTCTGTGACCTTGACCTTGAGTCTTGAAATTGGTCTTTAAATTGGCAGGCAAAATCTTGTACTTTGAACTCCTCCTTCAATTTCAACCTGATTCTTTTGATACTTGGCATAAATGTTACTCAGGAGTAGTAGATGTGCAAGACACAAATTTCAAATCTCTGTGACCTTGACCTTTGGCCTTGAAATTGGTCTTAAAATTGGCAAGCAAAATCCTGTACGGCAAACTCCTCCTTCACTTTCAACCTGATTCATTTGATACTTGGCATAAATGTTACTCAGGAGTAGTAGATGTGAAAGACACAAATTTCAGGTCTCTGTGACCTTGACCTTTGGCCTTGAAATTGGTCTTGAAATTGGCAGGCAAAAGATGTACTTTGAACTCCTCCTTCACATTCAACCTGATTCACTTGATACTTGGCATAAATGTTACTCAGGAGTAGCAGATGTGTAAGACACAAATTTCAGGTCTCTGTGACCTTGACCTTGACCTTTGGCCTTGAAATCGGTCTTGAAATTGGCAGGCAAAATCTTGTACTTTGAACTCCTCCTTCACTTTCAACCTGATTGCCGTACAGGATTTTGCTTGCCAATTTCAAGACCAATTTCAAGGCCAAAGGTCAAGGTCAAGGTCACAGAGACCTGAAATTTGTGTCTTGCACATCTACTACTCCTGAGTAACATTTATGGCAAGTATCAAGTGAATCAGGTTGAAATTGAAGGAGGAGTTCAAAGTACAAGATTTTGCCTGCCAATTTTAAGATCAATTTCAAGGCCAAAGGTCAAGGTCAATGTCACAGAGACCTGAAATTTGTGTCTTGCACATCTACTACTCCTGAGTAACATTTATGCCAAGTATCAAGTGAATCAGGTTGAAATTGAAGGAGGAGTTCAAAGTACAAGATTTTGCCTGCCAATTTCAAGACCAATTTAAGGCCAAAGGTCAAGGTCAAGGTCACAGAGACCTGAAATTTGTGTCTTGCACATCTACTACTCCTGAGTAACATTTATGCCAAGTATCAAGTGAATCAGGTTGAAAGTGAAGGAGGAGTTCAAAGTACAAGATTTTGCCTGCCAATTTCAAGACCAATTTCAAGGCCAAAGGTCAAGGTCTTGGCATAAATGTTACTCAGGAGTAGTAGATGTGCAAGACACAAATTTCAGGTCTCTGTGACCTTGGCCTTGACCTTTGGCCTTGAAATTGGTCATGATATTGGCAGGCAAAATCTTGTACTTTGAACTCCTCCTTCACTTTCAACCTGATTCACTTGATACTTGACATAAATGTTACTCAGGAGTAGTAGATGTGCAAGACACAAATTTCAGGTCTCTGTGACCTTGACCTTTGGCCTTGAAATTGGTCTTGAAATTGGCAGGCAAAAGATGTACTTTGAACTCCTCCTTCACATTCAACCTGATTCACTTGATACTTGGCATAAATGTTACTCAGGAGTAGCAGATGTGTAAGACACAAATTTCAGGTCTCTGTGACCTTGACCTTGACCTTTGGCCTTGAAATCGGTCTTGAAATTGGCAGGCAAAATCTTGTACTTTGAACTCCTCCTTCACTTTCAACCTGATTCACTTGATACTTGGCATAAATGTTACTCAGGAGTAGTAGATGTGCAAGACACAAATTTCAGGTCTCTGTGACCTTGACCTTGACCTTTGGCCTTGAAATTGGTCTTGAAATTGGCAGGCAACATCTTGTACTTTGAACTCCTCCTTCAATTTCAACCTGATTCACTTGATACTTGGCATAAATGTTACTCAGGAGTAGTAGATGTGCAAGACACAAATTTCAGGTCTCTGTGACATTGACCTTGACCTTTGGCCTTGAAATTGGTCTTAAAATTGGCAGGCAAAATCTTGTACTTTGAACTCCTCCTTCAATTTCAACCTGATTCACTTGATACTTGCCATAAATGTTACTCAGGAGTAGTAGATGTGCAAGACACAAATTTCAGGTCTCTGTGACCTTGACCTTGAGTCTTGAAATTGGTCTTTAAATTGGCAGGCAAAATCTTGTACTTTGAACTCCTCCTTCAATTTCAACCTGTTTCTTTTGATACTTGGCATAAATGTTACTCAGGAGTAGTAGATGTGCAAGACACAAATTTAAAATCTCTGTGACCTTGACCTTTGGCCTTGAAATTGGTCTTAAAATTGGCAAGCAAAATCCTGTACGGCAAACTCCTCCTTCACTTTCAACCTGATTCATTTGATACTTGGCATAAATGTTACTCAGGAGTAGTAGATGTGCAAGACACAAATTTCAGGTCTCTGTGACCTTGGCCTTGACCTTTGGCCTTGAAATTGGTCTTAAAATTGGCAGGCAAAATCTTGTACTTTGAACTCCTCCTTCAATTTCAACCTGATTCACTTGATACTTGGCATAAATGTTACTCAGGAGTAGTAGATGTGCAAGACACACATTTCAGGTCTCTGTGACCTTGACCTTGAGTCTTGAAATTGGTCTTTAAATTGGCAGGCAAAATCTTGTACTTTGAACTCCTCCTTCAATTTCAACCTGTTTCTTTTGATACTTGGCATAAATGTTACTCAGGAGTAGTAGATGTGCAAGACACAAATTTAAAATCTCTGTGACCTTGACCTTTGGCCTTGAAATTGGTCTTAAAATTGGCAAGCAAAATCCTGTACGGCAAACTCCTCCTTCACTTTCAACCTGATTCATTTGATACTTGGCATAAATGTTACTCAGGAGTAGTAGATGTGCAAGACACAAATTTCAGGTCTCTGTGACCTTGACCTTGAATGTGAAGGAGGAGTTCAAAGTACAAGCTTTTGTCTGCCAATTTCAAGACCAATTTCAAGGCCAAAGGTCATGGTCACAGAGACCTGAAATTTGTGTCTTGCACATCTACTACTCCTGAGTAACATTTATGGCAAGTATCAAGTGAATCAGGTTGAAATTGAAGGAGGAGTTCAAAGTACAAGATTTTGCCTGCCAATTTTAAGACCAATTTCAAGGCCAAAGGTCAAGGTCAATGTCACAGAGACCTGAAATTTGTGTCTTGCACATCTACTACTCCTCAGTAACATTTATGCCAAGTATCAAGTGAATCAGGTTGAAATTGAAGGAGGAGTTCAAAGTACAAGATTTTGCCTGCCAATTTCAAGACCAATTTAAGGCCAAAGGTCAAGGTCAAGGTCACAGAGACCTGAAATTTGTGTCTTGCACATCTACTACTCCTGAGTAACATTTATGGCAAGTATCAAGTGAATCAGGTTGAAAGTGAAGGAGGAGTTCAAAGTACAAGATTTTGCCTGCCAATTTCAAGACCGATTTCAAGGCCAAAGGTCAAGGTCTTGGCATAAATGTTACTCAGGAGTAGTAGATGTGCAAGACACAAATTTCAGGTCTCTGTGACCTTGGCCTTGACGTTTGGCCTTGAAATTGGTCATGATATTGGCAGGCAAAATCTTGTACTTTGAACTCCTCCTTCACTTTCAACCTGATTCACTTGATACTTGGCATAAATGTTACTCAGGAGTAGTAGATGTGCAAGACACAAATTTCAGGTCTCTGTGACCTTGACCTTTGGCCTTGAAATTGGTCTTGAAATTGGCAGGCAAAAGATGTACTTTGAACTCCTCCTTCACATTCAACCTGATTCACTTGATACTTGGCATAAATGTTACTCAGGAGTAGCAGATGTGTAAGACACAAATTTCAGGTCTCTGTGACCTTGACCTTGACCTTTGGCCTTGAAATCGGTCTTGAAATTGGCAGGCAAAATCTTGTACTTTGAACTCCTCCTTCACTTTCAACCTGATTCACTTGATACTTGGCATAAATGTTACTCAGGAGTAGTAGATGTGCAAGACACAAATTTAACATCTCTGTGACCTTGAGCCTTGAAATTGGTCTTAAAATTGGCAGGCAAAATCTTGTACGGCGAACTCCTCCTTCACTTTCGACCTGATTTACTTGATACTTGGCATAAATGTTACTCAGGAGTAGTAGATGTGCAAGACACAAATTTCAGGTCTCCTTGACCTTTGGCCTTGAAATTGGCAGGCAAAATCTTGTACTTTGAACTCCCCTCCTTCAATTTCAACCTGATTCACTTGATACTTGGCATAAATTACAGAATTTTCTCTATTTGAACGTTGGGTATTTTTGTTATTTGGTCTTGTTACATGTACAAAACTTGGATTTGCAATCAAGGCTGCCGTGTGGGATATTCATCACCTTTAGTGATAGTTCTAGTTGTCCTTTATATCTGTTGCTTTTCATATGCCATGATAAATGTTTTATCTTATTTGCAGAATTCATGGACAATTCATTTGGTCAATGTGCTGAACAAACTCTGCAACTGCAATACCAACCAATATCTATGACATTGTGAACCCATTCCCTCATATTGACGCCTTTTGACGCCTCTGTAAAAGTCAGTTTTTTGAAACCATTGTGATAAATAGAACATTTGCTCCACTGGATAGACCCCTGTGATTCTGATGAGACACTTAGATAGATACTCAACGTCTTTTCTTCAAACTCCATTATGTATAATAGCACAGTAGAATCTGTTTTAAGTGACCATCAAAAATAGGTACAGTTTTGATTCTGTAAGGCAGGTGGTAGCTTAATACAAGTCAAAAGTATTGCAGAAAGCTCTTGTAGGAGCTTTCTGCATTACTTTTGCCCTGTATTAAGCAACCACCTGTTTTATTAAGATTCCTGTGTCCAATCGATATAAGGTCACTTAAGACAGGTTCTACTGTAGTTATAAACTGGTGTACTCAAGGCTGAAGCTCACTAGCAAGTGAACTAAACATTTTAACCCTTTCCTTCATAGATACACCTTTCTACTCCTCTGTAAAAGTCACTTAATGAAACCATTGTGATAAATAGAGCATTTATAAATGCTCTATTTATCATAATGGTATCAAACTACAAAATTCTAAAAAAAAATCCTTTTCTCTAGTTAATACTCCTTTTCGGTAGATTTATTCAAAGGTGTTGTATCTAAAAATAGCCTATGGAGGAATGGGTTACACTGCATTTTATTTGTTTGTACCTCAGTAGTTTTTGTATTACAATAAAACTTTGCTTATCCGAACTTTTTAATAAAGAAGAATTGAGAACCCTTTTAGGTAGATGGCTGCCTAATGCAGGGTGAAGTGAAAGGAGCTTTCTGCATGATTTTCACCCAGCATTAAGCTGCCATCAATAATGAAACTTTTTTTTATTTAAATGTTTGTATTGGTGAGGTTTTACTGCATGTTTTACTAAGCTGGTAGCTTTTATTATCGACCACTGTAGTGTATAGCAATGAAAGCTCACTTTGACCACCTGAGTACAACTGCTGTTGATCAGACATTGTTTTTTTCTCAACCAAATCACTGATCTGGGTCTATATTGATATAAAAATAAGAAAAAAGAGGACATAATTTTTCTAGCATCATCTTAGTCATTTTAACCCTTCGCTTGCTATTCACGTCAATAAACCTACCTGTAAATAGTGAAGACCCAGATGAGACAGCTCCTGCAGGAGCTGTCTCATCACTGTCATCAGGGTCTGCACTATTTACAAGTTGATTGTGCAACCAGTGCACTCCACAGAAGTGATTTCACAGCGAAATACTTGTACACCGTGAAGATATATGTAATTATACAACAGGGCATGGGTAAAGAAGGAGAAATGTATTTTCAAATTCAGCAAGAGAAGGGTTAAGAACCAATATATTAAATATGTAAGTCTATTTCTGTCAGCGTAAACCAGAGATATATGCATTACATGTATGTATATGTCTCTATGACAACTAGATATGTTTTTTAAATATTTTTAAAAGCTACAATGATTTTTATACGCCCACCTAATAAAGGTGGTCGTATATTGTCGTGGCCCTGTCCGTCCGTCAATCCGTCCGTCCGTCCGTTCGTTCATCCGTCAACATTTTGTTTGTCCGCTGTTTTCTTGGAAAACTATTTGAGAGATATTAATAAAACTTCACACAAATGTTTAATGCATCAAGATCTGAAGCTGAGTTGATTCTGAGGTTCATTTGATTTTTCATTTCAGAGTTATGGCCCTTGTTTTAAAAAAATGCAAATAGTTTGTCCGCCGTTTTCTGGAAAAACTATTTAAAAGATATTAATGAAACTTCACACAAATGTTTAATGCATCAAGATCTGAAGCTGATTCGGTTCTGAGGGTCATTTGATTTGTCGTTTCGGAGTTATGGCCCTTTTACTTAAAAATAGTGCAAATACATGCAAATAGTTTGTCCGCTGTTTTCTGGGAAAACTATTTGACAGATATTAATTAAACTTCACACAAATGTTTAATGCATCAAGATCTGAAGCTCAATTGATTCTGAGGTTCATTTGATTTTTCATTTCAGAGTTGTGGCCCTTGTTTTAAAAAAATGCAAATAGTTTGTCCGCTGTTTTCTGGGACAACTATTTAAAAGATATGAATGAAACTTCACACAAATGTTTAATGCATCAAGATCTGAAGTTGAGTCGATTCTGAGGTTCATTTGATTTGTCGTTTCGGAGTTATGGCCCTTTTACTTAAAAATAGTGCAAATACATGCAAAAAGTTTATCTGCTGTTTTCTGGGAAAACTATTTGACAGATATTAATGAAACTTCACACAAATGTTTAATGCACCAAGATCTGAAGCTGAGGTTTATTTGATTTTTCATTTCAGAGTTATGGCCCTTGTCCTTAAAAAATATGCAAACAGCTTGTCCGCTGTTTTCTGGAAAAACTATTTGACAGATATTAATGAAACTTCACACAAATGTTTAATGCATCAAGATCTGAAACTGAATTGATTCTGAGGTTCATTTGATTTTTCATTTCAGAGTTATGGCCCTTGTCCTAAAAAATATGCAAATAGTTTGTCCGCTGTTTTCTGGGAAAACTATTTGAGAGATATTAATGAAACTTCACAAAAATGTTTAATGCATAAAGATCTGAAGCTGAGTAGATTTTGAGGTTTATTTGATTTGTCGTTTCAGAGTTATGGCCCTTTTACTTAAAAAATAATGCAAATATATGCATATAGTTTGTCCGCTGATTTCTAAACTGTTTGACAGATATTAATGAAACTTCATACACATGTTTAATGCATCAAGACCTGAAGCTAAGTCGATTCTGAGGATCATTTGATTTGTTGTTTCGGAGTTATGGCCCTTGCACTTAAAAAAATAATGCAAATCTATGCAAATATGAGGATGGCCATAACTTTTCATTTGAAATGATATTTACTTCAATTTTTTAAAAAATAGTATCACCTTAATATGGAAATCAAGATCTGAAGTACAGATTAGAAAATGTCAACATCTGCAAGTGGGCGTATTATGTACCGTATGCGGTACTCTTGTTGTGAATGACATTGAAAAAAAATCAACAGAAATGACTTCAAGTTTAGGGTATAATTACATTGAACACCAAATTATTGCAATACCAAACTATAGATCAAGAATGGTCTCAGCATCAGAGTTGTCTCGCACACATCACCATATTTTACCCTTTCCTCCTTAGGCTATTTTTAGATCCAACAACTTTGAATAATTCTACCGAAAAAGAGCATTAACTGGAGAACAGGAAAACTTTGTTTGTTGTTTGAAACCATTGTGGTTAATAGAGCATTTGCTCCTATAGGAGCAAATGCTCTATTTATCACAATGGTTTCATCAAGTGACTTTTACAGAGGTGTAGAAAGGCGTATTTGTGGAGGAAAGGATTATGCAGAACATGCTTCCAGCGTGATGCTTGGTCTAAATCAACGTCCTTTGTTATTTCATTTACATCTTTCACACCATGACTTAATTATGCAGGTTGTCCCAGGTGCAAAAACCAACAAATCAAGTTGAGGTTGTTTTTTTCTAAAATGTGACTGAAAAGGTAGATAATACAGGAGGGTAATTGTGTTTTCTGGGTTAGGTCTCTTTAGTTATATTCCAACATAAAGATGATATCACAAGAAAAAAATCTTTCTCACCTGTGTAGGTGTACTGTGCTGGTAGTGATAAGCAATTGTGTCTAATTTTGAAATTAACCCTTTTCCTGTTCAGTATTCATGCAAGAAATAATGGTATCCTGAACAGAGGAAAAATTTGGTTGAGATAGAAACTGTAGAATCAGATTAATATGGTGCTACAAGCAAACAGTAGACCCTGATCTGACGGCTCCTACAGGAGCTGTCTGATCAGGGTCTTTTCTGTTTGAAGAGGATTTATATGAGGGACATGGTTAACCCTTTCACCGCTGATGTCGCATAAATGCACCATGACAAATAGTGCAGTCCCAGATCAGACGCAGCCTTTTCAAGGCGGCATCTGATCAGGGACTTCACTATTTGTCTCAATCTTTATTTCTATATATATGCTTTATTCCTTTGAAATTTGCATTTATTTATCTCATTTCCTTATTTTACTGAATGATTTAACAAACTGGATTGCAGACGACAATTAGAAATTTGGCGCCGAAAGGGTTAAATATACTAAATGTAAATACTATAATCCCATGTGTTTTCCTAATAAATTCAACTGAAGAGCAGCTGGGTGCTTATATTATTATTGAACCCCCTGGTTTATTATTTGACAATCAACCTTTAGCCTGCTGAGTAACCTTTTACTGGTAGTTGTAACATTTGATTTATCTTGTATTCCTTATCAACAACACAGGAAGAGAGTAATGGATCGTTTGGATTCTGATGGTCAGGTTACTCAGCGTCTCATCTGGATCCAAACTGTTTGCACAGGTAATACATCAACCTCCCTTAGCAGGTTAAAGATGAACCCTTATAGTTTTGGAACATACGTGTCTACTAAGACCCTCATCTGTTTCATTATTTGCTGGCATCTGATTCGTTGATGTTTTTAGAACCTATCTGTACTGACCAATCGTCGAACAGTTTAAATCCAGATGAGACGCCGAAATATTCCATTAACCCTTTCCCTATTCCCAATTTAAATGCCTACTGAATATTCATGGACAAAATAGTTATAATGAAATATGGAAGGTGGATCATTGTAGCCATTTTAGAAACAAAAGAAATATCTATCAAATTTCATTAGCAAACAGAGCAGACCCTGATCAGACGGCACCTACAGGAGCTTTCTGATCTGGGTCTACTCTGCAAATGCATGGCAACGTGTTTATATGAGGTAAAGGATTAACCCTTCTAAGGATTTTGCTAAAAAACCCACAAAAGCAGTAGATTTTAGTGTGCTGACAAGTCCGCAGTACGTGAACGGAAGCTACAGATTAGTTTTCAAATTTTCACGGTGTGTGTAAATGAAAAGTATATCTCTTGATCATAGAAACATTATACGTTGTATATTATTTAATAAGGAAATGGGACAGACCCTGTGTCTTCTCTGTTTGCGAAGGTGTCTCTATGGAGTAAAGGGGCTTTGTCTGATATATTGATTTCATTTAATCCTTATAAGCGCAACACTAGTGATATATGTACAGTAATTCCTGTCTATAGGTGGTTGCTTAAAGCATGGTGAAAGTAAAACGGAACGCTCCTATAGGAGTGTTCTGTTTTACTTTCACCTTGCTTTAAGCAGCCATCTGCCTTTAACACAAAATACTTGATGCAATTTAGTGGCCGTTATAGAGGGATTTTACTGTAGAGGTTTTACTCTGCGTCTCGACATGATCTAAGCAGTTCGCCACTCGGCCAGTATATAGTAAAATTTTAACCGCTACAAGCCTGAATTATGGCAGAGAATAATTTAGATACTTTTAGGCAGCTGGCTGCTTAATGCAGGGTGATAATCATGCAGAAAGCTCCTAGAGGAGCTTTCTGCGTGACTTTCGCCCTGCATTAAGCTGTCACCTTTCTCCAAGACCGATATTTGTATTAAATTTAACGTCCTGTTTGAGGACTTTGCTGTATCTAATTATCAAAACTTCGACCACTAAGGGCCTTTTTCAAAGATTATCATGTCAACCATAAAATCAAAGAGAATCCAATATATGGTAAATAATATATAGCCATTTTTATGGCTGAATGAACTCAAACAACGGGGTAAAACACAAGGGAATCCGGCCAGCAGTATTTTATGTCTCTTCTCTTTAAACGATAAGGTTAACAATATTAACACACAAGTCAATGGTATAATGAACATTGGTGATTTACAAATATTTCTATTACTTTCTGCCGATGACGCAGTTGTATTTTGCACACCACACCGAATCGTTGCAGTCTATGCTGAATGATGTAGAAGAATACAACAACCTATGGGGTATACGCCTCTGACTGTGAACAAGACCAAAGTAATGGTTTTTGAAAAAGGTCGACATACTAGCTTTAATTCTACTTATACAACAAACGGATCGAACTTGTAGATGCTTTTAACCCTTTCACCGCCGAAGTCGCATAAATGCACCTCGACAAATAGTGCAGTCCCAGATCAGACGCCGCCTTTTCAAGGCGGCGTCTGATCAGGGTCTTCACTTTTTGTCTCATTTTCTAATTCTCTTCACTTTTTGTCTCATTTTCTAGTTCTATATATGCGCTTTATTCTTTTAAATGTGACATTTATTTATCTTATTTCCTTATTGTGCCGACTGATTTAACAAAATGTGGATTGCAGACGACAATTAGAAATTTGGCGCCGAAAGGGTTAATTAAATACTTAGGTGTATACTTGTATAAAAACGGTAACTGGAATCGTATGCAAAAGCGAATAGCTCAACACGGCTCGTACTCCTTACATAACCTTTTTATAGTGTGTAATCATCTAGACTTGCCAATATCACAGAAATCTAAATTGTTTGATTCCTTGGTTGCTTCCACGTTAAATTATGTCGCAGAAATTTGGTTCCACCATATCGGACCAGATGTTGAACTGATACACACAAAGTTTTGTAGAAAGATGCTATGTGTTGAGCGCTCTACGAATTTAAGTGCAATTTATGGCGAACTTGGTAGAATCCCGATGCACAAAAAAACTTCTTATGATCAAATACTGGATCAAGCTACTATTACCAAACAAGGAAGTATTGCTCTTTAAAACTTACAATATATTAAAAACGGATGCTGATCAAAATATACCATATAATAAATGCAACTGGGCTTTCCAGATCAAAATCATACTCGATGGGCGTTGTCTATCATATATTTGGCAAAATCAAGCTTATATGCTTGTTGACTATAGTATCATAAAACAGAGACGTTTAGATATATACATGTAGTATCAAAGCTGGTATAGCTCTATTTATAAAACACGGCGATTAGAAACTTATTGCATCTTTAACCCTTCGCTGCCAATGCCGGATCTGTGATTATCTATGCAAACAGTTTGGATACAGATGAGACGCCGAGTAACTCGGCGTCTCACCAGGATCCAAACTGTTTGTTGCTGTTACTATGATTTTGAGACGACAAAGTTAGCAGACGACAAAATTTGGCAGCGAAAGCATAATTTTGAGTTCGAAAACAATCTCGATTTCATAAAAAATAAAATATTTGCCTGAACAAGATTTCGAATGTCGTCTCATGACTTACATGTAGCTATTGAACGGGTCGTATACACATTTACCTAGGAATGAGAGAAATTGTAAAAACTGTAACTTAATACAAACAGAAAATGAACATCATTTCTTGCTTACATGCTCGAAATATAATGACTTAAGAAAGAAATATTTGAAACACTACTATTATACATGGCATATATTACAAAAAATTACCAATCTGTTATTATCAGATTCCTCATATTGACGACTTTGACGACTCTGTAAAAGTCACTTTGTGAAACCATTGTGATAAATAGAGCATTTGCTCCTATAGGAGCAAATGCTCTATTTATCACAATGGTTTCAAACTACAAAATTCTAAAACTTTTCCTTTTCTCCAGTAAGTGCTCCTTTTCGGTAGATTTATTCATAGAGGTTGTTTCTAAAAATAGCTTATGAGGTAATGGGTTAATGCAATAAATTATTTGAGTTGAGTTGAGTACCTTTACAGAGGGTTTGGAACCAAATGAGATGACGAGTAACTCGGCATGTTATCCGGATCAAGACTGTTTCAAACAGCCTTATGCTTTTGAGAAGGAATCGAACAAATATTTATTTTGAAACTTAAACCCGACGACAACATTTGCAGGTGAAAATTATTGGCGCCAAAAGTGCTAGGGATGCGTTTGAATGTTTTTTTTATATTCATGTACATGTACATAATTATCTTTTTCGCTGCCAAATACATTTCGTCCGCAAATATCATCGTCTGCTTCGTGTTTCGAAAAGGAAATGTCTTCTTTTTTTACCAGGGAATAAATTACACAGTTTGCTATTTGTTCAATGTCTCTTCGGTTACCCAAACTGTTTGCGAAGGTTATAGGGTAGTCTCTTATGCCGACGACAGAAATAATTTCGCAATTTAATGACGGCTTAAAATGCAAATGTATGTGTGTGAGCGTGCGCGTGTCCGTGGCGATGCATGCGTTTTATGACATCACACTATCAGAATACCTGAGCGACAGGGTGGTCATGATAAAACAATGACATGATCTGCCCAACCTTTAAAACGCTGGATTTTCAAATATTCCAGGTTTTAAACAGGCGAAGCCTAGCGTGAATATTCAGGGATGTTTCTCTTTAAACAATTAAAATTGTAACATGACGAATAGTGCATACCGTGATATGAGAGGGCTCCTCTAGGAGCCGTCTTATCTAGGTCTACATTGTTTGCAAATGATATTAATTACATCAATGTCTAATTTCCCGCACTGTAAGGGTTAACTATTATCACCTGAGGTCCAGATAAATTGCGTAAATTAAAACATTTCAAGAATAACTTTTATTTCTCCACCGAACCCTATACGTGTTGCGACCACTCTTTAAAATCGTCTCTTCGCATAATGCGGCGTCTCATCAGGATCCAAACTGTTTGTCATCTTGACCATATTTTTGCAAAGAAATGCGAAAAAGTTTATTTTAAGAATTGAAGCAGACGACAATTGTTGCAGACGAAAAAATACTTAAGCGTGCAAAGAGTTAAACAAATCCAACTAGAGTATCAAGCAGTTTGGATCTTGGCGTGACGTCAAGTAATTCGGTGAGGCAGTTGTCTCTAAACTATTTGCATAGGTAAGCGCGAAGTGACCGCGAACGTGTTGTGATCTAATTATATATTGAAGTTATTTATAGCACTAGTTCGCCTCTGACCTCTTACACGTTATCTGTAACATTGTATACCCGCATTGTGATGTATTCTTCTGTGGATATGTAATTGATATCGTCTATCTATTAAATCTTGAAACAATTACTTATACGTGTGGTGAAATCTACTTCTGTTCATTTTTATGACAAATAGTATAATGTTATTATGCATGTATACATGTAGGTATGTATAGAAGTTTCTCTTTGATGTAGGTCTATAGTTTATACACACACATTATTTGAACGGTCAAAGTAAATACATAAACAGGAGGGAAGTTCAGGGACACTAATCGACTGTATCGCTGGATATCGTTATTAGAGGTAAGTTCATGTATAAAACATATCAAACGCCATTTTGTTGCACTCTACATGCTTATAAATGTAATTGTCGTCTGCAATAATGTCTGAAAGTTAATTTTTAATTTCATTTCTCTTAACCTTTTATTCCGTGAATATTCATGTAAGAAATAATGACATCATGAATATTAATTAGATTAATTATTATAATAGCACAAGGACACGGGAATGTTTTGGCAACAGCAGAAACTATAGAATCATATGACAATGATCAGACGTCTCCTACAGGGACCGTCTGTTCTGAGTCTACACTGTTTGCAAATTGTGAGTATGCATATAAAAACTTATTTATGGAGAAAATGGTTAAAAATACATACTTGTTTGTGTAATGTACTTACTAGCAGATATGTCATGAAAATTTCGCCATTGTAATTTTGTATATATACCATTTTATAGAGAGAGGGTCGAATATAATGTAAGAAATTGTGACTAACCGCATTTCCAATGTATGTATTGAATGGAGATAAAATATGTATAAACTAACATACAGATAAAGCGTTAGTCTGTTTAGATCCGGATGAGACACGGGTCCAAAGTTATAAAAATTGAGTCGGATGCTTGACAATGATCTCGGATTGAAGCAAATAGTTGTATAACCTCGGGGCAAGGTGTCATATGACGTCTCGTCTAGATCGAAAGCTTCTCAAAGTATTCGTGTGCGTGAAAAATAGATAAGCACGATAGTCTGCAAGAACTGTAATCTGCTTCTTTTTTTGTACGTTCTTTTCATACAAAAAAATGTAATGTGCGTAAGTGTCGTGTAGTTTGGATCCAGATGATACAGCCACTGACCCTAGGTTACAAAACCTTTTGCATGAGTTCAAGATCAATCTCAAGCATCAATCAGTGCTTGAGAATGAACTTGGACACACAGTAGACTCAAAACAATTATAATCTCAGAGCCTGGTCTCATTTCATTCATCTGCTTGTCAATGGCATTAGACTAGTTACTCCTGTGATCCCAGAAATGGAACATATATAGGCAATCAGTGCACAGCCAGATCAGAAGTCTCTTGAAGAAGCCCACCTGATCACGGGCAATCAGTGCACAGCCAGATCAGAAGTCTCTTGAAGAAGCCCACCTGATCACGGGCAATCAGTGCACAGCCAGGTCAGAAGTCTCTTGAAGAAGCCCACCTGATCACGGGCAATCAGTGCACAGCCAGATCAGAAGTCTCTTGAAGAAGCCCACCTGATCACGGGCAGTCAGTGTACAGCCAGATCAGAAGTCTCCTGAAGAAGCCCACCTGATCACGGGCAGTCAGTAAACAGCCAGATCAGATGTCTCTTGAAGTAGCCCACTTGATTACGGGCAGTCAGTGTACAGCTAGATCAGAGGTCTGAAGTAGCCCACCTGGTTACGGTCAGTCAGTGTACAGCCAGATCAGAGGTCTGAAGTAGCCCACCTGATTACGGGCAGTCAGTGTACAGCCAGATCAGAAGTCTCCAGAAGGAGCCCACCTGATTACGGGCAGTCAGTGTACAGCTAGATCTCTTGAAGAAGCCCACCTGATTACGGACAGTCAGTGTACAGCCACATCAGAGGCCTCTTGAAGAAGCCCGCCTGATCACGGGCTACACTGTCTGCTGAACCAAATGATATCTGGTTTGTTCATTAACTCTATGAATATTCTGTTAAAAATAGTGGCATTATGGAATATGATTAGCTGATGTTTTTTATAATGACATGAACACAAGCATTGTTTTTCAAATCTAATTTGGCTCTTTACTCAATAGATATTCATGTAAGAAATAATGGCATCATGGACATTCATTAGCTGATTTTTTAAAATGGCACATGTACCCAGGGAATTTTGTAACTGAAAGGAAATTAGAGTCGGATCTATTGATATTCATAAGCAAACATAGTAGACCAAGACCAGCCGGCTCGAAAGGCGTAGAAAGGAGTATTTATGGAGTAAATACAACCTTTTTTCACATCTTTCCAAACAGTATAGACTCAGATCTCTTGTTTGAGCCGTTCGATCAGAGTCTGATCTGGTTGCTTATGGAATTACAAATGTACATGTATATAGATAGTCCTACAGTTTTTGTCAAGGCAGACAATTCCCTTGGAAAATTTACACTATATATATTAAGTTAATGATTATTGAGGAAATGTCCTATTCTTGTATTTATATAAATGCTGGAAAGAGGTTATTTAAAGACACTTTCTGCGATATTTCGTTTAACTCTTTCCCCCATAAACGCGTTTTCACGCATTTGCAAACAGAGGAGCCGTCTGATCAGGGTATTCTCTGTTTGCTTAACCCATTCCCACTTAGACTATTTTTAGACCAAAACTATTTGAATAAATCTACCGAAAAGGAGCATAAACTAGAGAAAAGGAAAAAAATAAAATTTTGTAGTTTGAAACCACTGTGATAAATAGAACATTTGCTCCTATAGGAGCAAACGCTCTATTTATCACAATGGTTTCACAAAGTGACTTTTACAGAAGCGTCAAAAGGCCTCAATATGCGGGAATGGTTTAAAAGCAATTATAATTGATCTGACCAATTCAAAAGCCTGCATACATATACATTGTAAAATTTCAGCTAATAAATGTTCATCACGTCATTATTTTTTTTACATGAATATTGAACAGGGAAAGGTTGTTTTTGTGAGCCTTCGTTTAAAGTAGCCTCGTGTGTATATTATTTGATAAGCAAACAAAAAAAAGACTGTGATCGAGCTTTCTGATCTTGGTCTACTATGTTTGCAAATATTTCAGTAACCGTTAGTTTTATGCAGCTTTTTACTAATTTTACGACCGATATGTTGCGATTACAGCAGTTATCTCAACATTTCGGTCATAAAATTTATGAACATTTGTAGAAAACTGTAAGTGTCACTGTTAGCTAAACATAGGGGCTATGATAGTAATTAATCCTTTTCTTTATAGATTACATCTTTTTCATGTATTTGCAAACAAAGTAGACCCAGATCAGACGGCTCCTGTAGGAGCCGTCTGATCAGGATCTGCTCTGTTTGCCTATGGATTTCTATAGATATCATTTTACAGTTTATTCCATTTTTAAATGTTCGTATGATCAAAATGCCATTATAAAAAATTCAACCGCTTTATATTCACGATGTCAATATTTCTTACAAATTGAGGGTACAGGTTAAATCGGTGATGTATAGTTGCATATTCAATTATTCATGGATGCCCTATGACCAATGTCACGTGCGGGCATAAAGGTCCTGTACGACTCTGTGAGACACCTGTCATTGTACACTTTTTTATGACGTTTATTGGTATTTTATAACCTCTGTGCGTGATCTTGTTAGGCTTTGATATACTGTAGCTCCATTGTAACACCATGTTACCTTAGATGTGCTACGGGCAAATATGTCATTACATTTGCAAACAGTTTGGATCCTGATGAGACGCCGAGTAACTCGGCGTCTCATCAGGATCCAAACTGTTTGACACCATTCGGATTTTAAGTTTGAGGAAAGTGGTCAATCAGCTTCCGTTTTGAAATGTAAGTAGATATATGTGAGCGGGTGAGCTCCTGCCCAGCAGTCCAAAGGTTAATACGTCACAGTGTACATGAAGTCGTTAATGAGTAAGCTGACAAACAGTCAATAAACAAATTATCCAGTGTCACGGAAACGGAGACATTGGCAAAAAGTCTGGGTCCAGGCCTAGTCAATAATAAAATAAGACGCCTGATCAGGGTATACACTGATTGTCACTTAGTTACCAGATTTTACAGGTTGTCAGTGTCGTGTTCTACCGTCACTGATTGGCTGGATAGGCCTACAGGTGCGGATCCAGGATTTCAGATTAGGTTGGGGGCGTAGATTTTTAAAATTGGATGACATCACTAGTGTTGTTGTAATGCGTGTTGAGAAAAAGCGTAATTGACTTGTCGGCCAATATGAATGAAGCGAACAGGGAAATAAACAAAAAACCCAGATTAAATCATTGTTTTTATATTGATTTTTATTAGATATAGATTGAATAGAATTGCTCAAAGTTTGTTTGGACAACTTTTTTTTCTTTCTTTTTTCTTTATTTTTTTATTTTATTTTATTTTTATTTTATTTATTATTATTTTATTATTTATTTATTTTTTTTATTTTTGGGGGGGGGGGGGGGGGGGGGGGGTTGCACTGCAATACAAATAGTAAAAAATCCAGTCTTTAACGACAGGAGGTAGCATGAATATTCATGTAACAAATAATGGCATTGTGATTAGCAATTGCTTGATCTCTTATAGCGGCATATGAACGCAGAATTGTTTTGCCATGGCAGAAACTATAGAATGAAGCTAAACAATTCCATAAGCAATCAGAGCAGACTACAGAGGCCATATGATATTGGTCTACTCTGTTTGCGAAAGCGTTAAGTTGCATATACAGTAGAACCCCTCTAATGCGACGACTTAATGAATAAACATGGGTGTCTTTATAAGCAGGCGGTTGCTTAATGCAGGACAAAAGTAATACAGAAAGCTCTCCTCTATGAGCTTTCTGTATTACTTTTGTCCTGCATTAAGCTACCACCTGCATCTAGCACCCATAATTATACCTCTTTAAGGTGGTCGCATTATCGGGGGTTTACTGTACATGGAGTAAAAGGTTGATTCAACATGTGCTCATATAATCAACATATGAAAGTGATTCAATATTTTTATAACAGATCGCGTGTGTTCTTATTCGCGATCATGGTACGTAGATGAGTTTGTAATAAAACACCATCCCGCTGTTATATGTTTGTTAACGTTTAATATCAACTGCTTAATGATTAAAACTGGTTCATCCCTTTCCAACTTTTAATTTACCCTTTCATTCATATACACACGTTTTCGTGCATTTTCAAACAGAGCAGACCCTGATCAGGGTCTGTTATGTTTGCTATTGGAATTTGAAATATCTGTTTCTTTACTGTCCTTTTAAAATGGCTACAATATCCCACCTTCCATATTTCATTATAACTATTTTGTCCATGAATATTCAGCAGGTATTTAAATTTGGCATAAATATAAAACGGAAAGGGTTAAACCAAAGCGTGTACCAACCATTATTACAGAAAAAAGATTGTTATTATTAACACTGCAGGTCCTGATCTAAAGGCTCACCCAGTAGTTCTTTGATCTGGGTCTACACTGTTTTCAAATGTCTTATAAACTCGATTGTCACTGGAAGTCATCAGCCTTTGGCCATTCATTAACAACTGCCTCATTAATATTCATGTAAGAAAATAATGACATCAACTATATCTTATATCCCTTTCCCTGGTTTGTGTTTATTCCAAATTTCGATACCTATACTGAATATTCATGGACAAAAAAAGTTATAATGAGATATGGAAGGTGGAACATTGTAACCTTTAAAAAGTAAAGGAACAGATACATCAAATTCCATTAACAAACAGAACAGACCCTGATCAGACGGCTCTTATAAGAGCCGTCTGATCTTGGTCTACTCTGTTTGCAAATGCGTGAAAAACACGTTTATATGAGGGAAAGGGATATCTGACTTTTATAATGTCATATGACCACAGGAATGTGTTTGCATGACAAACAATTGTAGAATCACATATCTTTATAATCATATGTATAAAAGCCAGTAGAGCAGACCCTGATCAGACTTATCCTGCAAGAGCCGTCTGGTCTGTGTCTACTCTGTTGGCAAAGGTTTGAAAATGCCCGTTTAACAGGTAAAGGATTAGGTAATTGCTATAGATAGGTCCCAGTGTAATCCGGGTTCCTATGGGTCTGGTAAATATGTTGAGGGTTTTTTTTCATTCCACTGTCGTTAAGGTGATATCGAATGTGACCTCAGGGATTTAACCTTAGCCATTGACCTGACGAATAAACAGTAAACACTTCGATTATTTGAACATTCGAATATGTGTCATTACCAATCTTTAAGGGGCAGCTAAACACAGGATGAAAGTCATGCAGAAAGCTTCTCTGGGAGGCTTCCAGACTGTATTAAGCAGACATCTGCTTAAAAGGTTTTAAATATAAATACTAAATTTTCGGAATATTGAGATTTTACCGTACGTGGCACGTACCACCGATATAAACTATCTTTCCTACATTGTTATATAAAACAAATCACTACATTGCTTTTACAACCAGTATCGAATTAGATCTAAAATAGTTTTTATCCAGGAGCCGTCTGATCTGGGGTTTCTCTATTTGCTAAGATGCCAAACGTCGTGTGTACCAAGTGAAAGGTAATTTCAGTACTCCTTGGAAAGTGGGTAATGTGGTTTTGACCCAGATGGGAAGCTTTCAGGATATATATTACCGGAAACTCGGTGTGATTTTTAAAGATACAGAGATCATTATATAAAGCAGATGTTCATTTCCCAATGATGTTACAGTAGTCTAACCCCTCTAATGCGACCACTTAATGAATAAACATAGGTGTCTTTTTAAGTAGGTGGTTGCTTAATGCAGGACAAAAGTAATGCAGAAAGCTCCTATAGAAGCTTTCTGCATTACTTTTGCCCTGCATTAAGCTACCACCTGCCTCTACCACCCATAATTCTACCTCTATTAGGTGGTCGCATTAAAGGGGTTTTACTGTATTTGTTTAAAATCTTTTTGTCACCCACCTTATCATTTAGGGTCAGCGATAATTTGTTGCCGAAATTTCACCCTATACTTATCTAAATTCAGTTTTCGAGTGTCCGACATAACAGGCCAATGACCTGACTCCTTATCCTTATCGTGATATCCACGACCTGACCGCCACGCGTGCAAACAGGCTTGGATCCAGTAGAAACGCCGAGTAACTCGGCGTCTCGTCAGGATTCAAGCTATTTGACACTCGGTCAGTCGTTCCTCAGATGTTTGAGCGAATAGGAAGTAAAAATTGCTTCAGATCAGAGTTAAAGCAAACATCATTTTTAAGACAGGGAAATGGTTAAGAAATATACAGACCACTGTACGCTTGGTGACACAACGATGTATAGCCTGGTTCTAAATATTCTCACAAAAATCTCACATTAAAGACAGATATTGGAATTTGCAAAATTAATTAAAAAGGTACATCAAAGGAACATCTAAGCCTGTTAACATTACTATTACCACAAGAAATGTTATTGTAGTTTTAAGTATGGGTTAGTGTTTGTTAGTCAGCATTTACAAAAATAAATCGGTCTAGCGGGGCGCAGCCTCGCGACCGATTTATTTTGTAAATGCTGGCTAACAAATACTAACCAATTTAGTGATTGAAATTATGTTTTGTTCACAAAATGTCGCGCGCCCTATGTAATAAACATACCTGTCACCACCCGTCCCCTCTTTCATAAGACGCGAAACATTTCCGACAGCAGTTTTCAGAGAATAGCAGTGGATACTCAAGCGAATTATAAATGGAGGATTTTGATTTATTGAAATACATTTGAATGTATGAACCAATACTGTCCAAACATGAGGTCACGGCATCTCAATAACCGCTTCAGAATTTCACTAATTAAACCGGTAGGTGATTACATTGTACTTTGCAGAGATTTTCCGTGATTTCGATTGAATTATCAAGAATGATTATCTCTTCATTTTCGTCAATGCACATGTCTACAAATCGTTTAACCCTTTACTTCATATAAACGCGTTTCACACATTTGCAAATGGAGTATAGACCAACGTTTACAAGTTTATTTGTATAAATGCAAGAACAGACGACTTCTATAGGCAGAACTTGGTGGCCCCATCAGCGAAATTGGCAGCAACACAACTCTGTCTATATTCGATCGAGGAAACACCGGTCTTAAAACCTTTTTCCTCATATCAACGCTTTATCGCAAACATAGTAGACAAAGACCAGACGTCTAATATCAGGGTTCGCTCTATTTCCGTATAAAAGTATATAGGTCTGATCTGATCCTAGAGCTTTTGTTTGAACCAAATGTTCCCTTGAAAAGTTTAAATTATTAAACAAATGGGTTATTAATATTCCTGAATTGATCAAATTCGTTTAGGTCTATAAATGTTCCTTAGAGAAAGAGCTAACACTGCTTCAAACCGACCTGGCTCCAAGTTATAGCTAAAGACTCACAAATCCCCTTTAACAACCAACTCACACAATGTTTAGTAATTCAAATCTTTGAGAGTGTCATAAAACATTGTTTTCGTTAAGAGACAGCAAAAATGATGACTTTTTAATTTATTTTTCATTTACATGTATGTTTAACGCTAACGTCCAGCATGATGACTTCAAGAGTTATAAAAATCATTTTAATATTTATTGTGATAATTGTGTCTTCTGTATCACCCTTCTTTGAAATCATTTCAAAACCTTGAATCCACATCAGTTGCTAAAAAACTGTCCGGAATATCGAGGCGTCATGTCAATTTCAGTTGCTCCAACAGGCTTCAGCCGCTAGCCGCCCTAACTGATTCTGAACGCAGGTGCAATATAAAATAGACCGACTTACTGGGTAAATTGTCACTAACATCGATAAATAGACACTTACTAAATAAATGGCCAGTAACGGCTGATTTACTAAAATAAATCGCCGGAGAATTTGAAAAATACTGCAACGCCATTGGACAAAATATAATTTCAATCACTAAGGCTTTTTAGCACATGCTCTACATCGTCGCTGAGCTATTGACCAATAAGGTTGCGAGATTTCAGGGCGTTGGCTTCAGTACTATATTGCGTAAATTTCTGTCCATTTCATCGTTAAATGACAGCTGTGAGTGGCAACTGTCAATTTATCGGTGAAAAAATAAAAGGATGGACTATGAAAACTGCAAATACAGTAGCACCTTTCTACACAAATTACTAAATACAATTGTATTTGTTTGAATAGTAATATTTTTTAAACGATTATGTTAAAAAGATAATTTGCTCGAAAGGAGCTCCTGCTTTAGAGCAGTTTATCCTTAACATCATTCATTTTAAGATTAAACAATGTAAAACTTTTAAACAATTTACTATGAAAGCAGTGCAAATACAGTAGCTTGTTTATTGTGTTTGTATGTGGAATATATCTATGCTCTCCTGATCTAGATGAAATAAAGATTATTATTATTATTCTTAGTGATTGAAATTATATTTTGCCCAATGGCGTTGCAGTATTTTTCAAATTCTCTGGCGATTTATTTTAGTAAATCAGCCGTTACTGGCCATTTATTTAGTAAGTGTCTATTTACCGAAGTAAGTGACAATTTACCCAGTAAGTCGGTCTATTTTATATTGCACCTGCGTTCAGAATCAGTTCAGGGCGGCTAGCGGCTGAAGCCTGTTGGAGCAAATGAAATTGACATGACGCCTCGATATTCCGGACAGTTTTTAGCAACTGATGTGGATTCAAGCTTTTGACATTATTTCAAAGAAGGTGGATACAAAAGACACAATAATTTTTATCACAATGAATATTAAAATGAGTTTTATAACTCTTGAAGTCATCATGCTGGACGTTAGCATTAAACATACATGTAAATGAAAAATAAATTAAAAACAGTAATCATTTTTGCTGTCTCTTAACGAAAACAATGTTTTATGACACTCTCAGAGATTTGAATTACTAAACATTGTGTGAGTTGGTCGTTAAAGGGGATTTGTGAGTCTTTAGCTATAACTTGGAGCCAGGCCGGTTTGAAGCAGTGTTTAGCTCTTTCTCTAAGGAACATTTATAGATCTACACGAATTGATCAATTCAGGAATATTAATAACCCATTTGTTTAATATTGTAAACTTTTCAAGGGAACATTTGGTTCAAACAAAAACTCTAGGATCAGATCAGATCTATATACTTTTATACGGAAATAGAGCGAACCCTGATATTAGACGTCTGGTCTTTGTCTACTATGTTTGCGATAAAGCGTTGATATGAGGGAAAGGGTTAAGACCGGTGTTTCCTCGATCGAATATAGACAAGTTGTGTTGCTGCCAATTTCACTGATGGGGCCACCAAGTTCTGCCTATAGAAGTCGTCTGTTCTTGCATTTATACAAATAAACTTGTAAACGTTGGTATACTCCATTTGCAAATGTGTGAAACGCGTTTATATGAAGTAAAGGGTTAAACGATTTGTAGACATGTGCATTGACGAAAATGAATAGATAATCATTCTTGATAATCCAATCGAAATCACAGGAAATATCTGCAAAGTACAATGTAATCAACTACCGGTTTTATTAGTGAAATTCTGAAGCGGTTATTGAGAGTTTGAGTTCCCGTGACCTCATGTTTGGACAGTATTGGTTCATACATACAAATGTATTTCAATAAATCAAAATCCTACATTTATAATTCGCTTGAATATCCACTGCTATTCTCGGAAAACTATGGTGTTGCTGTCGGAAATGCATCGCGTCTCCGGTATATACAAGCGTTTGCCGCACGATACTCTTATGAAAGAGGTGACGGGTGGTGACAGGTATGTTTATTACATAGGGCGCGCGACATTTTGTGAACAAAACATAATTTCAATCACTAAATTGGTTAGTATTTGTTAGCCAGCATTTACAAAATAAATCGGTCGCGGGGCTGCGCCCCGCTAGACCGATTTATTTTTGTAAAATGCTGACTAACAAACACTAACCTATACTAAATGAATTACTAAATACAATTTACACATATTTCCAACTGAATGTTCCGGTATTCGGTCCGCTCTCTATACATTCGCATTGCTCCACGACTTTGCCTTTTGTGATTTGCGCGGCATACGATCACTTATGCACTTTATTAATTCCGCATCTGATACCGGTTTTGAACAGGCGAGGTGGAAGTTTCCTCGTGCTTGTATTAGAATGTAAATATCGTCCAAATCCTTGTATGAAGATTTCCTTAGCTCCTTCAAGTAATACGCCGAAATTCAGTGTTTTGTCCGCCATGTTTCAACGAAGAATGAGGCTTGATGAAAAAACTTGTTCATTTCATTTACCGAAACGCCAGTTTATATTTTGGCGGGAAAATTGACGGCGACGGTAGAGCATTGTGCTAAATAGCTCAGAGCATGTTTATTTCATACTACAGAATATAGTCCTCTCGGCGCGTCCCGCGCCTTGAGGACTATATTCCGTAGTATGAAATAAAAATGCTCTAACCTATACATAAAAAATATATATACCTTTCGGTTTGACTCTCGGTCATACTCAAGCGCGGGAATTCTGGCGGGAAACTCGCAGCTAACTAGAAAATCAGATGGTTTCGCGCCAGACATTCCCGCCATTGAACTTTTTTCTGTTATAACCGATATACAGTAAACCCACTGTAAACGAGGCTTTCAAATCAGTACTCATATCTATCTTTACCCCATTACCCCATAGGCTATTTTAGATACAACCTCTTTGTATAAATCTACCGAAAAGGAGCATTAACTAGAGAAAAGAAAATGTTAGAATTTTGTAGTTTGGAACCATTGTGATAAATAGAGCATTTGCTCCTATAGGAGCAAATGCTCTATTTATCACAATGGTTTCACAAAGTGAATTACAGAGTCATCAATATGAGGGAATGGGTTAAACCTTTATTCCATGAATTGTGATGCAAAAAATAATGACATATCATGAATATTAATGAGATCATTTTGTATCAGGGCTATAATGAATTTAAAAAAATAACAAAATTGCCATGGCAGAAACTGCACAATCAGATGTTTATTATTCAGTAAGCAAACATGGCAGACCCTGGTCAAACGACTCCTAAAGGAACCGTCTGATATTCGTTTTCTCTATTTGCATATGCGTAGAAAGGCGTATGTATTGAATAAAGAGTTCAGACAAATGGCATCAGAATGATCAGACCCCTTTACTCCTTGAATAGTCATGTTGGAAATAATGGCACCATGAATATCAATTAGATTACTTTTTATACAGATACATGGACACGGGAGTTAAGTCATGGCAGGAACTATAGGATCATATGTATTTTATAATCAAACAGAGCAGACGGGGTCGTCTGATCTGGGTCTGTTCTGTTTGCGAATGCGTAGAAAGAGGCGTGTTAATGGAGCAATGGTTCGGATCTATAAGTTGCCTGGGTGATATATAATACGCCTTCGTGTTTGTGGTGTATAGGATTTGATAAATGTGTCTCAACCTTTAACCTGTTGAATATTCATGTAAGAAATAATGGCATCATAAACAATTAACCCTTTCCCTGTTCTATATTTATTCGAAATTTCAATACCTACTTAATATCCATGGACAAAATAGTTATAAGAAAATATGGAAGGTGGAGCATTGTAGCCATTTTAGGAAGTAAAGATTCAGATCTTTCAAATTCCACTAGCAAACAGAGCAGACCCTGATCAGACGGCTCCTATAGGAGCCGTCTGATCTGGGTCTACTCTGTTTGCAAATGTGTGAAAACACGTTTATATGAGGGAAAGGGTTAAAAGCTTATTTTTTTATAATGACATATATACACTTGATGTTTTCGTATCGGTATAAATCCATAAGCAAACATATATATCAGACCCTGGTCAGCCTGCTCCTATAGGAGCCGTCTGATCTGGGTCTATTCTGTTTGAAAATGCTTGAAAATGCGTTTACATGAAGTAAAGGGTTAAATGGCAAACACAAGAAACGCAGCATCCTTCGTTTTATAAATAATAGATCCAAATAAATCACCGACACTCTAGATTCTGTATGTACTGCAGACGTGAGAGGCCCTAGAGAGGGTTTCACAAATAAGCTTCAGCATATCGGCTAATAGCTTTGATAACGCTCGTACTTCTGTTAGCGATAATCGAAATTTCACGAACAGTTGAAAATTGGGGTCAGTTCAAGCGCTTCGTAACCAAGTGTCTGATCAGGATCCAGTCTCCTAGTGTCTGATCAGAATCGTCCCCTAGTGTCTAATCAGGATCCAGTCTGTCTGGGGTCGTTGTAGTGGTGTCTGATCAGGATCCAGTCCCGTAGTGTCTAATCAGGATCCAGTCTGTCTGGGGTTATTGTAGTGGTGTCTGATCAGGATCCAGTCTCCTAGTGTCTGATCAGGGTCCTGTCTACTAGTGTCTGATCAGGATCCAATCTGTTTGAGAGTCTTGTAGTAGTGTCTCAAACCAATGAATAAATCGTGTGAATGGTAAACTAATACTTTATCTCATGCATGTTTATGTAAAAAATAATGACATCATGAATATTAATTAGATCTATTTAACAGTTTCTTCCAACGGCCAATAATCGTGTTCCAATAACACTATATATATATATATATTTATACATAAGTTTTACATGCATATTTCATAAGGCAGGCGGTTAAACCATATGTTGCGGGACCTTTCTGCACAAACTCTGGGCCTTTCTTAACCATTTCCCTCATTTAAACGTTTTTTAACGTCTTTGCAAATAGAGTAGACCCAGATCAGACAAATCCTGTAGGAACAAATAGAGTAGACCCAGATCAGACGAATCCTGTAGGAACAAATAGAGTAGACCCAGATCTGACGAATCCTGTAGGAGCAAATAGAGTAGACCCAGATCTGACGAATCCTGTTTGCTGATGCTAGTTTTTGTTAAAGCAAAACGTTCCCTTGGAAACTTTACATTATAAAAATCAAGTTAATGATTATTCACGAAGTTACAAATTCATCACTAAATGTTAATTAGGGAAAGATTACTGTCAGAGTGACTTTCTGTTCTGTGGTGATAAACAAAACTCTTAACCCATTCAAACCTTCATGCCTTTGTGAACTCGTCAAGCTGTGTTTTTGGACGAATCTAAGTTTCATTTTACGGGGTAATTCTGCAATAATTTAATTGTCGATGTGACATTTGGTAGAGATAAAACCTCTGAACCATTTACTCCATAGATACGACTTTCTACGCCATTGCAAACAGAGAATACCTAGATCAGACGGTTCGTATATAGGAGCCGTCTGATCAGGGTCTTCGATGTTTGCTTATAAATGGAATAATATAGATCTGATCTGATTCTACAGTAACATTTCATGTCTACATGTGTCACTATAAAAATCAATCTTATTAATATGTACGGGTAATCATTTCTTCTATGAATATTCATAAAGCAAAGGGTTAAACCAATAGTGCAGACATTGTCGGGAGTGTGTGCGTGCGCACGCACGTGCGCGTGTGTGTGTGTGTGTGTGGGGGGGGGGTCTATGTCCTCTTTTAGGGACACTTTGTATAAATAAATGCAAAGTGGATGACATCTTAGGAGTGCTGCATAGCTGGTCGCGTGTGTCATTTATAGTCATTAACCCTTTCCCTCATATAAACGTGTTTTCACACATTTGCAAACAGAGTAGACCCAGATCAGACGGCTCCTGGAGGAGCCGTCTGATCAGGGTCTGCTCTGTTTGCTAATATAATTTGATATATCTGTTTCTTTACTTTCTAAAATGGCTACAATGATCCACCTTCAATATTTCATTATAACTATTTTGTGCATGAATATTCAGTAGGTATTGAAATCTGTAATAACCATAGAACAGGGAAAGCGTTAAAGGTATGACTGCAAACACTCTGAGCTCTTGCAACATTTACTCATTTCTTGTCCGATCATTATTTCAAAAACTATTGGCCGAGTACCAGTGAGTTTGGATCCTGATGAGACGCCGGGTTACTCCGGTTTTTATCAGGTTCCCAGCTGTTTGGCATGGTATGTAGTAAAACCCCTCTAAACCGGCATTCTACACAAAATGATTTAGATACTTTTAGGCAATACAGGGTGAAAGTCATACAGAAAGCTCCTATAGGAGCTTTCTTCATAACGTTCACCCTGCATTAAGCTGCCACCTGTCTCCAAGGCCGATATTTATACTCAATTGAACATCCGGTTAAGAGGGGTTTTACCTCGTAAATAATTGCTGCACATTGTGCAAACAGAAAGTGTATATCTAACACTTACTCTACTGTGAATAAATAATGCCTCATTTACGGTTCATTAAACATGGATCTGGAGCAATATTGACTATTTCAGATTCGATCAAGATTTTGAGAATCTGTCGAGCGAGTGTTAAACAGCCTGGATCCTGACAAGACACTGAGTTTTTCAACGTCTCGTCAGGATACAATCTGTTTGCAAATGCGGATAAGGCTGTGAATAGCAGGAGAAGGTGTAACCCTTTTGGCGCCAAATTTCTAATTGTCGTCTGCAATCCAAGTTTGTTAAATCATTCAGTAAAATAATAGGGCAATGAGATAAATAAATGCAAATTTCAAAGGAATAAAGCACATATATAGAAATAGAGATTGAGACAAATAGTGAAGTCCCTGATCAGACGCCGCCTTGAAAAGGCGGCGTCTGATCTGGGACTGCACTATTTGTCGTGGCGCATTTATGCGACTGTGGCATTGAAAGGGTTAAATGATCATATCTGTCATATAGGTTTTGTTTTATGACAGATTATGATGTCAACAAATACACAAGTAACTTTTAAAGATTTATCCAGCTCACGTTTGTCTGGGATGTTTGTATTCTGCATTGTAAACACTTTGGATTGGGGAAACGGGCCAGTCGTCATTTGAAAACAGTGTCGACTCAGATAAGGAGGCACCTAACCAGATCTGCACTGTTTGTTATTCAAAATAATCTCGGAAAGCATACATGATGTAAAGCTGCTTATTCAACCCTTTTCCCTGTTCTATATTCAACCCTTTTCCCAGTTCTATATTCAACCCTTTTCCCTGTCCTATATTCTACCCTTTTCCCTGTTCTATATTCAACCCTTTTCACTGTTCTATATTCAACCCTTTCCCTGTTCTATATTCAACCCTTTTCCCTGTCCTATATTCCACCCTTTTCCCTGTCCTATATTCAACCCTTTTCCCTGTCCTATATTCAACCCTTTTCACTGTTCTATATTCAACCCTTTTCCCTGTCCTATATTCAACCCTTTTCACTGTTCTATATTCAACCCTTTTCCCTGTCCTATATTCAACCCTTTTCACTGTTCTATATTCAACCCTTTTCACTGTTCTATATTCAACCCTTTTCCTGTTCTATATTCAACCCTTTTCCCTGTTCTATATTCAACCATTTTCCTGTTCTATATTCAACCCTTTTCCCTGTCCTATATTCAACCCTTTTCCCTGTTCTATATTCAACCCTTTTCCCTGTCCTATATTCTACCCTTTTCCCTGTTCTATATTCAACCCTTTTCCCTGTCCTATATTGTTCCCTTTTCACTGTCCTATATTCAACCCTTTTCAATGTTCTATATTCAACCCTTTTCAATGTTCTATATTCAACCCTTTTCCCTGTCCTATATTCAACCCTTTTCACTGTTCTATATTCAACCCTTTTCCCTGTCCTATATTCAACCCTTTTCACTGTTCTATATTCAACCCTTTTCACTGTTCTATATTCAACCCTTTTCCTTTTCTATATTCAACCCTTTTCCCTGTTCTATATTCAACCCTTTTCCTGTTCTATATTCAACCCTTTTCCCTGTCCTATATTCAACCCTTTTCCCTGTTCTATATTCAACCCTTTTCCCTGTCCTATATTCTACCCTTTTCCCTGTTCTATATTCAACCCTTTTCCCTGTCCTATATTCTACCCTTTTCCCTGTCCTATATTCAACCCTTTTCACTGTTCTATATTCAACCCTTTTCACTGTTCTATATTCAACCCTTTTCCCTGTCCTATATTCAACCCTTTTCACTGTTCTATATTCAACCCTTTTCCCTGTCCTATATTCAACCCTTTATACTGTTCTATATTCAACCCTTTTCACTGTTCTATATTCAACCCTTTTCCTGTTCTATATTCAACCCTTTTCACTGTTCTATATTCAACCATTTTCCTGTTCTATATTCAACCCTTTTCCCTGTCCTATATTCAACCCTTTTCCCTGTTCTATATATATAACCCTTTTCCCTATTCTATATTCAACCCTTTTCCCTGTCCTATATTCAACCCTTTTCACTGTTCTATATTCAACCCTTTTCACTGTTCTATATTCAACCCTTTTCCCTATTCTATATTCAACCATTTTCACTGTTCTATATTCAACCCTTTTCCTGTTCTATATTCAACCCTTTTCCCTGTCCTATATTCAACCCTTTTCCATGTTCTATATTCAACCCTTTTCCCTATTCTATATTCAACCCTTTTCCCTGTCCTATATTCAACCCTTTTCACTGTTCTATATTCAACCCTTTTCACTGTTCTATATTCAACCCTTTTCCCTATTCTATATTCAACCCTTTTCACTGTTCTATATTCAACCCTTTTCCCTGTCCTATATTCTACCCTTTTCACTGTTCTATATTCAACCCTTTTCCCTATTCTATATTCAACCCTTTTCACTGTTCTATATTCAACCCTTTTCCCTATTCTATATTCAACCCTTTTCACTGTTCTATATTCAACTCTTTTCACTGTTCTATATTCGACCCTTTTCCCTATTCTATATTCAACCCTTTTCACTGTTCTATATTCAACCCTTTTCCTGTTCTATATTCGACCCTTTTCACTGTTCTATATTCAACCCTTTTCCTGTTCTATATTCAACCCTTTTCCCTGTCCTATATTCAACCCTTTTCCATGTTCTGTATTCATGCAAGGAATGATATCATGAATATTTATTGGGTGAATGCTTATAACCAAACATAAGCATAAGAATGTTTGACCTTGACAGAAACTGACAGACTCGGATCTATATTAATCCATAAGCAAACAGAGCAGACCCTGATCAGACGGCTCCTATAGGAGCCGTCTGATCTAGGTCTACTCTGTTTGCAAATGCATGAAAAGGCGTTTATAAACTTTATATGAAAGAAAGGAAAATTCATTTTTCCCCATTGTACATACACTCGTATATCAGACGAGTATCGATGCATATTCATGAAGGGTATTTTTTCAAGGTCAAATTATGCTGACATTTGCCAGCAGTGTAGACTCCAAGTCACATGCCGTCTCTTCAGGACCCAGTATATTCAGCAAGCTTGGCTATTGCTGAAAACTAATCTATATGGAGAACAGAAGCAGGCGACACTTTTATTTACAAGCCACAATTGTGAAACGCGCAAAAGGGAAACCTTTATCATACCAAGGGCGACATGACTCGCATTTTCAAACAGTTTGGATCTAGATGAGACGCCGAGTAACTTGGCCGAGTATCAAGATCAACGCTGTTTGGTACCCGGTCAGTGGTTTATCAAAGTTTGAACTAATCGCAAGAAATTTAAACTTGCTCTAGATCAGAGCTTTTTTTGGTTTAACTCTTTAAACCCTGAATTATCAGAATGGATTAGCCCATCAGTGTTAGACTATGGAGTTCATATATTAGGAAAGGCGTATTCTTGCTATAGAGGATTGTGAATGACAAACAGTGCAGACCCTGATCAGAGAGCTCCTATAGGAGCCCTCTGATCTGGGTCTACACTGTTTGCAAATTGCAGCGGAGACGTGTCATTGGTTGAACGAATTAAAGAGATAAAACAAACACGTTGTTGTACAACAATATAAACTGCAATATATGACTGCTTTGAAACAATGTGTGATGTGGAATTAAAAGTGAAGCATTAACAAAGCTGTTAACGGAAAATGTACTTCATTCACCCATTTCTGTTAGTAGCATGTGACAGATTATAGGAAAACAGTGTAGACCCAGATCAATGGAGCCCTTCAGGAGCCCAGTGATCAGTGTATGCACTGTTTTCATCAACAATCATTTAAGTTTTACACAAACTCATTTTTCTTGCAGAAACTTCATTTATAAAAACAAAAGTAAAACAAAACAAACAGCTTTGAATTGTCATTATATAGAATTGGGTGGGTCCGTTTGAGCATGCATATGTGATACAATTGTTATTCATTGTGTGGAGGATACACTTAGTACAGTGCCTTATAATCAGATTGAACAGGTTTGGTTGCAATAATGCTCTTTGGAGTTTTAATCCTTTTCTCCATAAATATTCATGTCAAATACACTGACTGTATGAATATTCATTAGATGATTCTTATAGTGACGTCATAAATTATATTTTTTCCATGAAAGAAACTGTACAGATATATCTGTTATTTCATAGACTAAGAGAGCATACCATGATTAGACGAGTCCTGATATTGGTCTTCTCTGATTGCAAAGGTGTCACAAGGCGTCTGTATAACTTTAACTATCTACAACTCAATCATTTGTCGTAGGTCCTGTCTCAGTTCAGGTTCAGTTTGTTATTTTTGGTACAGAAATGTAACAGCAATGTAAAAGCATGCCGTGAAAGCTAACTTCAATCAGTAGATTTCTTTGTAAAACTGCATACTTACTTTGTGCATACTTTGAATTAGACCAGGGTGAGAGAGTGTGTGTGTGTGCGTGTGTGTGTGTGTTGGAGGTGGGGATCTTAGGAGAACATCAGCCGACTCTTGCATGGACTTTCTAATCAGGATATACAATGTTTAACCCATTCCCTCATACAAACGCAGTTTTACAACTTTGCACAGAGAGTAGACCCAGGTGAATCGGCCGTTATGGAGAGGTTTTACTGTATATGTGGAGTAATGGTTTAACCATTTGAATGCTGAATATTTGATCTGGAATTAAATAACCCATCAATATTTAACCCTTTCAGCGCCAAATTTCTAATTATCGTCTGCAATCCAACTTTTGTTAAATCATTCGGTACAATAAGGAAATGAGATAAATGAGATAAATAAATGCAAGTTTCAAAGGAATAAAGCACAGCTATAGACCTACAAACTGAGACAAAAAGTGAAGTCTCTGATCAGACGCCGCCTTGAAAGGCGGCGTCTGATCTTGGACTGCACTATTTGTCGTGGTGCATTTATGCGACTGCGGCGTTGAAAGGGTTAACGGCAGAGTCCATATAGAATGATAGACGTGAATTTGCCAGAGGATATTTGATGACAAACAATGCAGAACCTGATCTGGGTCTACACTGCTCATAAGGTGTGTCTGATCTGTGTCTACACTGCTCAAAGGGTGTGTCTGATCTGGGTCTACACTGTTCATAAGGTGTGTCTGATCTGTGTCTACACTGCTAATAAAGTATGTCTGATCTGGGTATACACTGTTTTGCAAATGCAAGTACACGTATTATCGCAATCAAGGGTTTAAGAGTTCATATTGTTGATTGTGTGTGTGTTTGTGAATATGGTCAAAATGTCAGGGTCCAAGACTAATTATGTTGTAATTGTATGATCTGCGTCTGGGTCCAAGACTAATTTTATACGTTGTAATTGTATGAGCTGCGTCAGGCTCCAAGACTAATGTTAAATACGTTATAATTGTATGAGCTGCGTTAGGCTCCAAAACTAATGCTATATGTTGTAATTGTATGAGCTGCGTCAGGCTCCAAGACTAATGTTGTAATTGTATTAGCTGCGTCAGGCTCCAAGACTAATGTTATATGTTGTAATTGTATGAGCTGCGTCAGGCTCAAATACTAATGTTATATGTTGTAATTGTATGAGCTGCGTCAGTCTCCAAGACTAATGCTATATGTTGTAATTGTATGAGCTGTGGCAGAGCCCAGGACTAATGGTATACGCTGTTATTGTATGAGCTGCCAAGACCAAAGCGCAACAATTGAATGCACTTAAGATTAATTCTTTGAATGCTGGATTTTCAAGGTGAAATCAGCCGTCATTGTTTCACGATAGAGTCCAATAAGTATGTAGGGGTATAAGTTGCAACAATAATTTTTAATGACAAATAGTGCAGAGAGGCCCGCTAAGAGCCCTCTTGTCAGGGTCTACACCTTTTGCAAATACAAATACTGTCGTTTCCCGCATTTACAGGGTTAAGTGACCACTTTCACCGATTAAGCATACATGTCTAAATATACAAGTGGCTGCTTAACCCTTTACCTGCTGAATATTCATGTAAGGAATAATGACGTCACGAATATTTATTGGCTGAATGTTTACAATAGTATATGTACATTTTTTTGGTATTGGTAGAAACTGTAGTCAGATATAATATCATAAGCAAACAGAGTAGACCTTAATCAGACGGCTCCTACAGGAGCCGTCTGATCTGGGTCTACTCTGTTTGCAAATTGGTGAAAATGCCTTCATAGGAAAGATAGTGTGTTAAGTAGTTTTACTTTTTTGACCGACTTGATTTGGGCAATTTGTGATTACCCCTTTAAAACAGTTGCCTGATTGAGATATGGTGAATTTTAACCACTATATCCGTTACGCCTTTCTACTCCTTTTCAAACAGAGTAAATCCAGATAAGACGGTTTGTATAGGAGTCCTCTGATCATGGATGTTCTGTTGGCTTATAGTATAATATAAAAAAATCATAAATCTAATACTACAGTTTCTGCCTATGTCATTATAAAAACAAATACATATAATCAAATTTATATTCATGACGTCATTATTTCTTACATGAATATTCATGGTGAAAGGGGTTATTAAAGAAATCGATGACAAATATTTCGAAAGTTAATGTAGACTTTTGTTTCTGCCGATGAGAATTTGACGAGCAATCTAAAAGTTTATGACTTGTTAAGTACATTGTATGACCTGTAACAATACTAACTTCTCTTACACAATACAATTGAACTTGTGAATAAGTTAACAAAGATAACAGACATACAGTAACAACTTGATACTACACAACCTTAGTAATGAAGAATTATGTGTTTGTAGGCAGAGAGGGTGAAAGTCGTGCAGAAAGCTCCTAGAGGAGCTTTCTGCATGATTTTCATCCTGCATTAAGCTGCCACCTGTGTAAAAGGCTGTGTTAAAGATCAATAATGGTACCCATTGAGTGTTGTAGTACCGAGTTTCCACTGTACTTTGTGCAAGTGGTTTAGAAGTTATGATAACCAATACGGGTAGCATTTGTATATGTTTTAGTTGTGGCTCGTAATGCTGAAACAATCTTAATATTATTGCAAAACCTCGAACAAATCAAATACATAATTATCATCTTCCTGTCTCTATCATTTTACTCCATAAATACCCCTCTTCGCGTCTTTGCAAACAGTCAAGGTCTGCTCTGTTTACTTACGGAATAAACAGGCCGTACATACCCTGATCAGACGGTTCATACAGGAGCCGTATGATCTTGGTCCGCCCTGTTTGTAAATTCGTGATATGTGTGTATATGAGACAGTGAGTTAAATTATCGACCAAACGGCAAACAGTTCGAATCTTAATACTGGGCCGTTCATCTGGGACAGATTGAATGCATTTTTAATATTGGAAATTGCATGTGCCAGAGATATGTGAACATTATGATGGTTAAAATAGAAACTGAAGGCTGGTATAACCCTTCCCCTCTGTCCTATATTTATTCCAATTTCAGTAGCTACTGGATATCCATAGACAAACTAGTTACATGTATATAATGAAAAATGGAAGGTGGAACATTGTAGCCATTTCGTACAGTAAAGAAATAGTTCTATCAAATTCCATTAACATTTACAGAGCAGACCCTGATCAGACGGCTCCTATAGGAGCCGTCTGATCTGGGTCAACTCTGTTTGCAAATGCGCGAAAACACATTTATATGAAGGAAAGGGTTAGTGGAACATAGTTATTTCGTGTGCAAATGTTTATAGATATATGCAAATTAAGTCAAGCGCATCAGTTAAATTATACACAGAGCACTTTCTTAAGCGACC
The DNA here is from genome assembly GCA_963576725.1 of Azorinus chamasolen. Lineage (NCBI taxonomy): Eukaryota > Metazoa > Mollusca > Bivalvia > Cardiida > Solecurtidae > Azorinus > Azorinus chamasolen. The sequence continues at coordinate 30,254,844 of OY755249.1, forward strand.
ACTCAAAGTGAGTATAATTGTAGATTTTAAAGATAAGCGCTTATATTTTTACAGAATAGACTAAGATCAGGCAGCTCCTGTAGGAACTGTGATCATGGTCTGCTCTGTTTGCTTATACGATAGTATATCTCTTATGCTCGGTGTCTCATCAGTATCCATACTCTTTGATGATCTAATAATGTTTCTTGAAAGAAAATAGAAGTCATTTATTGCATGGAAATTATAGCAGACGACAAATTTTGTAGATGACATTGCGTGGCAGCGAAAGGCTTAACTCATTACCTCATACGCTATTTTTAGATACAACCTCTTTGAATAAATCTACCAAAAAACCATTGTGATAAATAGAGCATTTGCTTCTATATGAGCAAATGCTCTATTTATCACAATGGTTTCACAAAGTGACTTTTACAGAGTCGTCAAAGGTCGTCAATATGAGGGAATGGGTTAATACTGTACGCCCCGTACATGTGACCTTGAAACGGGACGTTTGCATATGACCTTGAAAGTTTCCTTAGGTCATTGAATTGAAATTCAACTCTTTTATCCCTCTGTGTCAAAAGTAATGTCGGCTCAAATTTGCACCTGGTGCAATGTTTACTTATATCAATTCGATGAAGCTTTTGAGACACTATAGTGTACAATGGCTGCGTATCAAACAGCTTGGATCCTGATCAGATGTCATGTTCCCCGGCGTCTCATCTGGATCCACACTGTTTTGCAAATGCGAATCAGGTCTCGGTAGCAGAATAAAGGTGCAAGTGTTGGATGTAATATATTAAACTAACATATAATGTGAATACGTTTAAACCATTGAAAACAGTTTAGATCCGCATGAGAGACCAAATAACTCGGAGGCTCATCAGCGATACGCTTCATCAGAGAAAACATATTTGACGGTCTGACTGTATCTCTATTGTCTGGGATGAAAGTAAAAAGCTACTTTGTGTATGAACCATAAGCAGACGACAATTAACTAGAATTTAATAGTACGTACTGGATCATGTTTGGGTTCGTGTTTGTTAATGTCTTGTGTCTGACCAATATATTTACACGTATTGTGTTTATATATTTACTTTACATAGTTTGGATTAATCTGTTTGTAGAAACACAATTTTGTCTGATAAGTGATGGGAAATGACTGTTAATTATGGAGACAGCGGTTATGATTTTTTAACTCTTATCTCTCTGTAAAAAAAGAAAGAAAAGAAAAAAGATTCATGCGTAAACTCTAATCTTGTGCAATTTCACTAAATTCAGATTCGTTCAAGCTACCTGACTGAGCGACAAACAGTTTGGATCCGGATGAGACACCGAGTTAATTGACGTCTCGTCTAGATCAAGGTTGTGTGCACGTGCCAATCTGGTCGCGTATAGCTGGAGAAGGATTAGCCCATTTGCTCCAAGTGGATTCTTCCATGCTTATATATTGGATTAGTCTATCTTTTATCTAAGGGATGTCTGGTCTAAATTTTCATTTTTGTTTTGTTTTATATTGAAAATCCTATCAGCAAACAGTGTAGACTCTGATCAGACGCCGCATTATATGCGGCGTCTGATCAGAGTCTACACTGTTTGCCTACGTCCCATGTATGGGATCGTGGGAGCAAATGGGTTAACGTTTCGATCGTAGGCCTAAAGGAATAAGGTTTGTTATGCTACACGTATTTAACATCTTGTGGGTAAATTTTGTTTTTTGATGATGTTGTTTTGTCGAGGATTTAACAAGTGAACGGTGTTATGTGAGTGAAAAGTGCATTTTGGGTTGTGTTCAACTGAAAGCTGAAACTGTGTTGTGACTGTTTAAACCTACGTGTACCTAGTGACCCTTACCCCTTTAGTGGGTCGTAGTGGTCGTTATAGAGAGGTTTTAATGTATTCTGAATGACAACCAGTGCAAACCCTGATCAAAGGGCTCCTTCAATAGCCTTCTGATCTGGGTCTAATTATTGTTTATAAATGATGGTGCATACATGGACCGCGGGGTTGAATGGGTTTAAATAGTACCGGGGGTCTATTGAAATGAGTGGGGAGAAAATATGGATTATTATGACAGCGACTTATATTTCAACCATTTAATCCATAGATTGTATACGCCTTTCTATGCCTTTACAAACACTGTAGACCCTGATCAGGTGGCTACTGTAGGAGCCGGCTGACCAGGGTCTGCTCTGGTTTGCTGGTGAAACAATATAGATTTGATTCTACAGTTTCTGCTATGGCCAAACACCTTGTAAAAATAACCTAATTAATATTCATGATTTTATCATTTCTTACATGAATATTCGTGGAGTAAATGGTTAATACGCTTTTATCCAATTAATGAGTTACAGTAAAACCTCTCTATTACGGCCAAAAATTACATCAAGTATTTTGTATTAAAGGCAAGTGGCTGCTTAAAGCAAGGTGAAAGTAAAACAGAACGCTCCTATAGGAGCGTTCTGTTTTACTTTCACCTTGCTTTAAAGCTCCTATAGGAACGTTCTGTTTTACTTTCACCTTGCTTTAAGCAGCCATCTGCCCTAAATACCAACTTAATTAACACAATTTAGTGGCCGTTATAGAGAGGTTTTACTGCACCTGGTGTCACTGTCTGTACAGGTCATCGTGAGGTGGTCACTAATGTACAAAGAGATAATACGTCACATAATGACCGAATTTCTCCACAGAAACTGAAGCTGATTATATTAGACGTAATCACTACATAATATACAATAGCCCCGTCTCTATATCGACCCTTCAAACGTTTTAAAATCATAGGACTGTGAGACCTGTGGTAGCTTAATGCAGGACGGATTTTCTGTAGAAAGCTCCCATATAAGCTTACTACATTACTTCCGACCTGCATTTAGCAGTTACCTGTTCTAATGACACCTTGTTTGTTTATGAAGTGATCGCTTTTGTCATTACATTTACGTAAAAAATCAGATTTATATCGATTCAATGTTGACTAAAATCTGATTCGGTTAAGCTTTAAAGAAACTATTGACCGAGTGTCAAACAGTTTGGACTTTGACGAGACGCCGAGTTGCTCGGCGTGTGATCTGTATCCAGACTGTTTGCAAATGCGAGTATTGTCGCGGTTAGTAGGCAAAGGGTTAGAGGGCTCTGAACATTAGAGGTTCTATTGAATTCTTGCATAAGAGGCCATGATTGGGTTATACATATCGGGCTGTTAAGATTCTAGGTTATCACTGACGGCCGTAGTCATTAACCCTTTACCTTATGAATATTCATGCAAGAAATAATTGATATATGAATATTAATGAGATGATTTTTTATATTTCATATGAATATGGGGATTTTGGCCACGGCAGAAATTGTAGAATTATACCTATATTATTTCATAAGCAAAGAGAGCAGATCCTGATCAGACATTTCCTACAGGAGCGGTCTGATCTGGGTCTGCTCTGTTCGCAAAATATGTCAAAATGCGTCAATATCAGGTAAAGGGTTAATTGAGTCCAGGGTCTGGATTTGGTTGATTTTATCTATTCAAATGACACAACGATTGTTACTGAGACGTCGTTAGATTGTACAAAAGTAAACACATTTCGCACGTGTCTCAAGATGTACATATTCGTTTGACAATGTCGTGAGGGAACGAACAAACATACTTGTAAGTCAGTCCAAAAAAACACAAAAACAAAGTGTAGTAAAGAAACACTTGACAACGTTGTGTTAATGCGTAAGAATTATGAAATCAGGGCCAGTGTGATTATAGAATTTAAAACATGAAGTTCAAGAACAAGGACCAAGGACCTCACAGTCGACATCATCGCCATCGTCATCATCATCATCACCTGGTGTTACAACTCCTGCCAGAGGTATGAGTTCTCTGCTGTCCGTTACATGTATCACCCGGCAGAAATACGGATAGTTCTAATGTCTGTTTAACTCTTTCGGTGCCAAAATTTCTAATTGTCGTCTACAGTCCAAGTTTGTTAAATACTTCAGTAAAATAAGGAATGAGATAAATAAATGCAAATTTCAAAGGAATAAAGCACATATATAGAAATAGAGATTGAGACAAATAGTGAAGTCCCTGATCAGACGCCGCCTTTTCAAGGCGGCGTCTGATCTGGGACTGCACTATTTGTCGTGGTGCATTTATGCGGCGGTGAAAGGCTTAAACGTTTGCCTCATACACTTCAATGACTCCTTTGCAAAGAGAGTAGACCCATATCAGACAGCTCCCGTAGTAGATGTCTGATCAGTGTCTGCTCTATTTGCTTATGGTACAATATTGATTTGATTCTACCCTTTGTGCCATTTGCCAAACTTTCCGTCGTTCATAATTGCCACTGTAAAAAGTCAGTACTTAAATTCATAGTCATTTTTTAAACCTTTCCCTCATATAAACTGGTTTTGAGATAGAAAGGTTAGTATTTAGCCTGTTGAGCAATTTTCGTCGACAGAAAAAATCCATCTGACACCATTCTAAAATTAGAGTATTTTCTCTTTAAATTAAAGTATTTTCTTCTCCATTTCTAGGTAAGAATACCTATCAGAGTGTCAAACAGTTCTGGGTCCGTGCTTATAAAGCTTTTAGTTGAGTCTGAGTTTCGTTCTCAAGCTTTTGATTGGTCAGATTTGAGTTCTCAACCTTTTGATTGATCAAATCTGACCAATCAAAAACTTGAGAACGAACTCAGACTCAACTAAACGTTTTATAAGCATGGACCCTGGTTCTGATGAGACTGGGATATTCTGTGGCTCATCTGAATTTAAACTGTAAACGCTATTACTCATTCACTAACAGCGTCCCATGGACGAGACGTCTGATCTGACAGGCCGAGTGTTGTTTGACACATTAATCAGCCTATCGACGCGACGTTTGATCAGGCCCAGTGTTGTTTGACACATTAATCAGCCTATGGACGCGACGTTTGATCAGGCACAGTGTTGTTTGACACAAATCAGCCTATGGACGTGGCATCTGATCAGTGTTGTTTGCCATTAATCAGCATATGCTGTTCAAATATTTTATACTTCTAAGTAAGTGACAGGTGGTTAGGATTCTTATCACATGACGTATGGTTGGGGTAATTTCTTTTTTGTATTTGACCTTGAGGTAGATATAGATTTAGTGTTAGGGTCTCTTAAGGGTTTCGCGGAGAAATGGTTTATGATTGCGCTTTATACATTATATTTGATAACATTCATTCATTCACTTACTCTCTTGCATTCTCGCTCTTATCATCTGTCTCTGTCTGTCTGTCTGTACCCCTCTGTCTGTCTGTCTGTCTGTGTATGTGTATGTGTATGCGTATGCGTATGCGTATGTGTCTGTGTCTGTGCCTGTCTCTCTCTCTCTCTGTCTCTCTCTTTCCCTGTCTCTCTCTCACAACAGTTTCCCTCGTGAATATTTATACAAGAATTCGTGAATTTCTGAATATTCATTACCTGCATTTGTATACATGTATTCGTCAATGGAAAATGAGTTTTGATACTTCAGAAGCTATACATAGAATCATTGTTATTCCATAAGCAAACCAAGTATCAGGTTAGACATAGTGCATATTACAGTTGATTGATATATATACAATGTACATGTACAGTAATACCTCTCTATAACGGCAACTAAATTGCGTTAATTAGTTGGTATTTAGGGCAGGTGGCTGCTTAAAGCAATGTGATAATAAAACAAAACGTTCCTATAGGAGCGTTCTGTTTACTTTCACATTGTTTTAAGCAGCCACCTGCCCTTAACACAACAAACTTGATGTAATTTAGTGGCCATTATAGAGAGGTTTTACAGTATATATAAAATATTGATTGAGTAACACATAATTAGTTGAACCGTTTGTGTCATAGGTCTGCAAAAATAATCGCAAGCAAATCATCCAGACACAGGATATAACTTGATAGAGTCATCTTTAGGCGCCTTTTCAAAAAGAGTAGATCCTCCTGCATGGTCCGTTTGGTCAGGGTCTGCTCTGTTTGCCCTTGTATACTATGCAGTTCTACGTGATGTATCTCTTTACCAGATAGAGACGCACCTTACGCATTTGCAAACAGAGTAGATCCAGATCAGAACCCCTATAGGAGCTGTCTGACCAGGGATTTGCTTATGGGGCAGCATAGAACTGGGTCTATAGTTTCTGCTATGGCTAAACGTTCCGTTTTTAGAAATTCAGCCTATGAATATTCACGAAACGACAGATTCTTGATTATTCATGAAGTAGAGGGATAAGATTGGCAGTGTTACATTTGGTGTTTTATCAGATAGAAAATGTTTTCGTTCAGCTAATAGTCCTTTTCAGTTTGTTATTTTCTTTTCATTTTTTGCCACAAGTTTTTACTTGGCGTAAATAAATTAAATATACAGTAACACAACCTTTGCCCGCAAAAAAGAACTTTGGAAAGTTTTGTTTGAATCCTTATATACATGTAGCCGTGTTCACCATGTTACATTCATCCCTTATGTAGTCGTGTTCACCATGTTACATTCATCCCTTAGATGTAGTCGTGTTCACCATGTTACACTCATCCCTTATGTAGTCGTGTTCACCATGTTACATTCATCCCTTAGATGTAGCCGTGTTCACCATGTTACACTCATCGTTATGTAGCCGTGTTCACCATGTTACACGTGTGTAGCCGTGTTCACCATGTTACACTTGTGTAGCTGTATTCACCATGTTACACTTGTGTAGCCGTGTTCACAATGTTACACTTTTGTAGCCGTGTTCACCATGTTACACTTGTGTAGCCGTGTTCACAATGTTACACCTTTGTAACCGTGTTCACCATGTTACACTCGTGTAGCGGTGTTCACCATGTTACACTTGTGTAGCTGTGTTCACCGTGTTACACTTTTGTAGCCGTGTTCACTATGTGTTGCACTTATGTAGCCGTGTTCACCGTGCTACACTTTTGTAACCGCGTTCACCATGTTACACTTTTGTAGCCGTGTTCACCATATGAAAATTTGTTTTAGTCGGTAAATAGCTTCTAGCTAATGTTTAATGTTATCCTGTAACACCCGACTATAAATAAAGTTTCTTGTATCTTGTATCTTGTATCGAATTAAATTTCAGCACCCCGCAGAACCTCAGGGCGAAAGTGAAACGACCAATGACAGGCGACGACAGCTAACTTCCGGTAGGATAACAACAAGTATGGCGGAAAAGGCAGACCTGGGTTATGAGCAAACACTTGTAAGTAAAATGAATAAGTTATTATAAAGGTTGGAGTGTGTTGTAATCTTTCTGATATGTTCGGATAAGATATAATGTTAAAATTGTTAAAGAAAAAAATGGAAATTTCATTCATCAATGTTATTAATAATATTAATTGCTTCGTCCTATGACCGGTTCGATCGCAACGTATGAAAGTAAGAAGACCGAACACACACTTCTCTTGTTATTTTGATATGGTTATGTAGTTGCTTTAGCAGATGTATAGGTATTTTGTGAAACAGCTCATTTAATGTCGGAGGATGCTTTGAATGTATCTACACAAAGAAAGATATGTTATTATATAGGTCTTTGATCTACACATGAAATATCGTCGATGGCCCTGTTTCGGTGCATGCCCTATTTCGGTGCACTTTACTTGGGAAACGATATCTTCTTTAAGAAGAGCTGAATTACGTCATCACTTTTTGCAATCCACTAAATAAACAAATACCTGTCATCGCTGTCAAAAAAATCTAAAATGTGCTGCAAACAATTAAGTTACTTACTATATTTGATAAAGCATAGCAATTTCAGCCATTTTCCTTATGTCTGTTTTCACTTAGATAATGTTTGTTCCAAAAAATACTGTCTTGAAATCGTTTCTCTCAATTTTGTAGGGATACACATTTATTGTCATATGCTGCAGCAAAGTCACGCGTCTTCGATGTCTCTGCTCATTTTTTTCAAGTACAGGCTTTGTCCAAAAGTATGCCCTTCACTATATTTTTCACATAGGAGAGAGACCCTACAGAGCAGAGATATACTTTAGTTTATTCATACAGGATAGAGACCTAATCTTATTAATGCCGGAAAGATACCTACTAGATTTAAATCCAATAATATTTTACTGGAAAAAAAGTCTTACTAGAGTTGTTTTATAGTCAAAATGCACAAATTCCAGGGAAAACTGAGTTTAAACAAGGTAAGAACATTGACAATGAATGGTTCTTGTTATTAAAATACCTAAAACTCGTTACACCATGCATAATTTGTTTGATATGCATTTCATTTTGTTTTAACAGTTCAAAGTTAAAAAATAAGTTACTGACCTACTACGTTTAATTTACAAATGTAGTCATACACTTTTGTTGAACACTGTATTTGGATAAAAAAAAGCCGCACCGAAATAGGGCAGATAAACACAAAAATAACACAAAATGGCTACGTCATTAACACGGTTTCAACCGCGATAAATATGGAATACTTTGGGAATTAATTTACACTGGTTTAACTTAGAAGACCTATTACAAAGGTACTATTAGTTTTTTTTATACAATTTTAAGATTTGTGATCACCGCGATCAGTTTGATTGCTAAGTGCACCGAAACTGGTCCATCCACGATAACAACGGTAGCATTGTTTCAGGGACAAAAGAGGCTGAGCATCAGAGTAGAACCACCAATCTAGTGCATGTCAGCTGAAAGTCTTTCTCACATGAAAATCTGAATGGGTTAAGTGGTTGTAGGTTAATTAATGAATAATGACTATAACCACAGCTATAACTGCTTTATGAATTAGCCTCCCCAAATACATCATTTACTCAAAGTATACGGGCTTATTTCAAATGCTAAAATAGCCAAACCCTTTATTGTAGTCATTCCTTAGTACCGTCTCTAAAGTAGGATTCTAAAGAGTAGTCACAACATACAGGTTTGATGAAGAAATAAAGGTAACGGGGGCTTTTGAAAATATGTTTAACCCTTATCCAGTTATCCTGCAGATCGCAACAGAACCTTCATTTTGAAACAGTTTGGATTCGGATGAGACGCCTAATAACTCAGTGTCTCATCTGCATGCAAGCTGTTTGACACTGGGACAGTAGTTTCTCAAAAGCTTGAATGAATCACAAGGAAGTAAAATTTGCTGTGTATTAGAGTTTGGGCAGACCTTATGTATTTAGCAGGATAAGGGTTAACCCTTTCCTTCATATAAATGCTTTTTCATGCATTTGCAAACAGAGTAGACCCAGATCAGACAGCTCCTGTAGGAGCTGTCTGATCAGGGTCTGCTCTGTTTGCAAATGTTTGACAGAGATGTTTCTTAGTTTCTAAAATGGCTACAATGATCCACCTTCGATACGGGTATTTCTTTATAACTATTAATTGTGTTAATATTAATATTTAGTATTAATATTCAGTCGTTATGGAAATTTGGAATAAACATAGAACAGGGAAATGGTTAATTAACTCATTTTGCTTCTAACTGTTTACCTTGTATTGTATTTTCTGTAAAATTTTAACAACTTTGTTTTAACCTTTACTTGTTCAATATTAATGTAAGAAAGAATGACATGAATATTTATTAGCTTAATTTTTTGAACACAGGATTTGTTATTTGCTTTACCTTAGCAGATCTTGTAGGATCACATCTATATAAAGCCACATTAGCAACCAGAGCAGAACCTGATAAGGCAGCTCCTATAGGTCATTAGGAGCCATCTAATCTGGGTCTACTCTGTTTCCTGTTTCTCCTCTCTGTTTCTGTCTCCTAGAGGAGCAAATGCTCTATTTATCACAATGGTTTCAAACTACAAAATTCTAAAATTTTACTTTCCTCTAGTAAATGCTCCTTTTGGGTAAATTCATTCAAAGAGGTTGGGTCTAAAAATAGCCCATTGAGGAAAGGTTTAAATGTTACATGTAACATGGTCATTATCTTCATAAATATTTTGATTTCATGAACATTTTTTTTGTATTATTGTATAGTTATAAGTGATAGGATTTTTTGTCACAGCAGACAGTGTAAAATAAAATCTATAACATAAGTGTTGAGAGCAAACAGAACAGACACTGATCTACGTCTACTGTGTCTGCAAAAAGGATTAATATGCGTTTATACTTATGAAGTAAAGTGATAATTAAAATAAACTTATTTCTAACATAATAAAAGTATATTTTGTGATCTTTTTTATGTACAAGTAAATGGACATATTTTCATCGAGTGTGGACATATTTTCATCGAGTTGGGAGGACTCGTATGAAACTAGCTATTACCCAAAACTCCAAGGAGAAAGCCCGGTCTGCTACAAAGCAGTAAGTGAAATTGCACATTGCTGCACCACTGGACATCAGCCAGTACTAGTGTATGCTCGGCAATACTTAATACTGGACAAAAGTAATGCAGAAAGCTCCCAGAGGAGCTTTCTGCATTACTTTTATCCTGCATTAAGCTACCTCTTTCCCTTTAGGAAAGTTTATATTAACTGCAATAGATTATACAAATGTTACTGTTATGATCATATCAATCTATTTGAAACAGTGAATTGAGGATTTTGTGTACCGGTAATAGATATTTATAATCAGAGAAAACAATTTCCCAGAAACCTGGTGACCCCAGTGTCACAACACCCACCTTGAATGCATTCAAGGCTGGGATCATAGCCGCCTTCTACTGACTTACAGGCCAGCACGTTAAACTGTTTTATCCAGTTTTTAATTTGCACTTGGGATCCTCCTCACGCCCATGTAAATATCACAATGTTCAACTATGTTAGCATGTTGCAACCATGCACACATATGGAAGATGTCAGCCCTCTTAGCTACAGTGACACAAAATCTGGGGCATATTTGTTTTACCAAATCCTTATTTCCAAGCAAACTCAATCCCATCCCACTAACTTACCCCACTGTTTACCTTTACATAAACATAAAATCTCACAAACAACACAGCATGGATACCTAACACTTGAATTCACTTTGTTGTTGCACTGGAATCTGATGTTAGGAGTACGGCGTCTGAGTAGATCAAATTATAATCTAAAACTCTCTTCCTGATTACCTATACACAAGGATAATTATGCTATGTTGTATGTTCTATATATTCAAACTTCTCCTTGACAGTTCAAAAAAGGGAGAAGTCAACAGGGTTAGGGAAACTTTTTCTCCCAAATTGCCCTGTACATGTAGCTTGAGTCCTGCAATAGTGACATGAAATTGAATATTCATTTTTAGATTGTCTGTTTAGATCGTCTAGAAACTTTCTGCATCAATTTCATTTTGCTAAGCAACCATCTGTGAACAAAATGTCAGAAGCTTTTTTGAAAAATATAATGCCTCCTGGACCCTTTATCAGAGATGATATGCAGATAGGGTACTTGACAATATTTTGTCACAAGGCTGCCGGATGACTGTTCACTTGTGATAGATTTTTCTGATATCGGTATATGAATAGTCATCTAAGTACTGAAAACTCATTTCATTATAAAGTGTGGTGACACTGTCTTAACCATTTCCCTCATACTTAAACATCTTTTCACCCATCTGCAAACAGGGTAGACCCTATAGGAGCCATCTGATCAGAGTCTGCTCTGTTTGCTTATGAATCTGCTTATGTTTTCAGAGTAAAAATTTCAGAGTACCGTAACTAAATATTCATTATGCCATTATTTCTTATATTAACCCTTCGCTTGCTATTCGCGTCAATATACCTACATGTAAATAGTGAAGACCCAGATGATACAGCTCCTGCAGGAGCTGTCTCATCAGGGTCTGCACTATTTACAAGTTGATTGCGCAACCAGTGCACTCCACAGCAGTGATTGAACAGCGAAATACTTGTTCACAGTGAAGATATATATGTAATTATACAACAAGGCATGGGTAAAGAAGGAGAAATGTATTTTAAAATTCAGCAAGAGAAGGGTTAAATAGGTAAAGGGTTAAGCATTTCTTTCATATAAACTCTTTTACAAACAAAGTAGACTCAGAACAGATTGCTTATGTAGGTGTGCTCCGTTTGCTTTGAAATAAAATAGATCTGATTATACATTTTCTGTCACAGTCATAAGATTCCAGGAATGGTCTTATGAAAGATTGTATGTCCAAAATTATTGCAAGTCCAAATTTACATAAAAATACATGGACATGTACAGTCAATCATTGCAGTTTGTAGTATGCAACAATTTAAATTAGTCTTGTATGATAAAAATTATTCTAAGTTCTAACATACAATGATCAAAACTGGCTGCATCATCCTTTGTTTGAACCAGAGCTCTTGATAAGATGCGTAAATTTAAACATTTTCAACAATAGCTCCTTTATTTCTCCACCAAACCCTATACTGTGACCACTCTTTAGAATCATCTCAAAGAGACGATTCTAAAGAGTGGTCACAGTATAGGGTTTGGTGGAGAAATGATGATTTTAGTATCTTGGTACGCATCGTTATCTGTAGCTCTGTTTGAACTATTGATACTTTCATTCTCTCAATTTTCTTTACCCCTTAGGTGAGCTTTTGTGATAGCCTAATGTCCGTCAGTGTGCGTTGTGCGTCATCAACAATTTGAACCTTTAAAAATCTTCTCAGAATCTACAGGGTTCTAAGCTTTCATCTTTGGCACATAGCATCATCTGTAGGTCTTCTACAAAAGTTATATAAATTATGCCGCTGGGGTCAAAATTAGCCACGCCCCAGGGGTGGCCAGTTTTCCATAGAAACATACAGTGAAAACTGAGAAAATCTCTACTCTGAGACTGGAAGGTTCTCAGCTTTCATATTTGGCATATAGCATAATGATCAGGTCCTCTACAAAAGTTACATAAAATTATGCCCCTTGGGTCAAAATTGGCCCCACCCCAGGAGTGGCCAATTTTCTATAGAAACATACATGTATAGTGAAAATTTCGAAAATCTTCTCCTCTGAAACTGGAAGGGTCTCAGCTTTCATATTTGGCACATAGCATCATATTCATTGGTCCTCTACAAAATTTATATAAATTATGCCCACTCACCAGGAGTCAAAATTGGGGTGGCCTGTTTTCAAGAGAAACATATAATGAATACTTTGAAAATCTTCTCCTGAAACTGGAAGGTTCTCAGCTTTCATATTTGGCACATAGCATCATGATCAGGTTCTCTACAAAAAATTATGCCTTTGGGGTCAAAATTGGCCACACCCCAGGGGTAGCCAGTTTTCTATAGAAACATAAAGTAAAAAATCTACTCTTTGTCTGGTGAGCGATATTAGGGCCATCATGGCCCTCTTGTTCTGCAGATTGCGTCCTAACCGTAATTTGTAAGCAGCTTGAATATTGATGAGATGCTGAGTAACTTGGCCCCTCATCGGGATCCAAACTGTTTGATACTTGTTCAGTAGTTCTACAAAGCTTGTTGGTTTTGCAGATAAGTAAATCTTGTTTCATAATTTCAGAGTTGGAGCAGACATTATTTTTTTCCGCAGTCGGTTAATCCTTTGCTTGTTGAATTTTAAAATACATTTCTCCTTCTTTACCCATGCCCAGTTGTATAATTACATATATCTTCACTGTGTACAAGTATTTCGCTGTGCAATCACTGCTGTGGAGTGCACTGGTTGCACAATCAACTTGTAAATAGTGCAGACCCTGATGAGACAGCTCCTGAAGGAGCTGTCTCATCTGGGTCTTCACTATTTACAGGTAGGTATATTGACGCGAATAGCAAGCGAAGAGTTAAGGTTAACCCTTTATTCCATAAATACTGTATGCCTTTCTATACTTTCACAAATAGAGTAAAGGGTTAGGTATGAAGGAGCAATAGAGCTGTATAAACATGAATATTCATAGAGTAAAGGGTTATGAACGGGTGATAGAGCTGTATATAAACATGAATATTCGTAAAGTAAAGGGTTATGAATGACTGTTTATATATATAAAGGAGTATTAATCAGTATTTGATGTAAATATTTTATCTCGTATTTGCTGCAAAATATTGTCTTGTTGGTACACATAAGCATCATATCAGATGGGATATTTCTATCCGAAGTATTTCTAATGAGTACATCGTCTCAGAGGGATATTTCCATCTGAAGTATTTCTAATGAGTACGGTACATTCTCTCAGAGGGATTTTTTTATCCGAAGTATTTCTAACGAGTACATCGTCTCAGAGGGATGTGTTTATCCAAAGTATTTCTAACGAGTACATCCTCTCAGAGGGATGTTTCCATCCAAAGTATTTCTAACGAGTACATCATCTCAGAGGGATGTTTTTATCCGAAAGTATTTCTAACGAGTACATTGTCTCAGAGGGATGTGTTTATCCAAAGTATTTCTAACGAGTACATTGTCTCAGAGGGATGTTTTTATCTGAAATATTTCTAATGAGTACTAAATAGATAGGGTTTGGCAAAAAATACATAGATTTTTTCATAGATTTTTATTCTTTATAATTATACTTTTATTGGAAATAATTATTGTTTTGTTTTTACAGATTTATGGCCAATATACCAAAGATCTTGGCAGCTTTGCTAAATTTCAAGCCAAGAAACTCAAGAAAGACGCAACTGACTTCGGCTCTGCAGAACCGATCAAACGAAACAGACTATGGGAATATCTAGGTATAAAAACTGAAATGGTTACACTTTCAGTAATAAACTTCAGGGTCCATGCTTATAAAGCTTTTAGTTGAGTCTGAGTTTCGTTCTCAAGCTTTTGATTGGTCAGATTTGAGTTCTCAAGCTTTTGATTGGTCAGATTTGAGCCAAAGGCTCAAATCTGACCAATCAAAAACTTGAGAACGAACTCAGACTCAACTGAAAGTTTTATAAGCATGGCCCCTGTTGTGTGATTGAAATAGTTGTTGCTTCAATTATCGAAGTATATTTTTTATGCCGTAATGATGGAGTCAACTTTCATGGTCTACTCTGTTTACTTTTACCCTTTATTTCATAAATAAGCCTTTATATATCTTTGCCAACAGAGTAGACCCAGATCAGATGGCTCCTGTAGGAGTCATCTGATCAGGGTCTGCTCTGTTTGCTTATGATATAATACAGAAAGTGATGCTACAACCAAAAGTTCCTGTGTCCATGTGCTATTATGAAGCTAATTATTATTCCTAATTAAATTAATTATTTCTCTGTTTCTCACATGAATATTCGTGGTGTAAAAGGCTAAATATTAATTTCAGTACTGTATCAGTCCCTCTGTGGGATTTCCAAATACAGCATCATCTTTTAATCAGACTCGGCACTATTTGTCAGACATGTATACAAACCAGAGTAGATTGTGATGATTTGCAAACAGTAATGGCAGTGGTGGTCAGATGCTGGATTTTCAATGTGGCAGCTGATTTGAGTCTACACTGTTTGCAATTTAATATGATTTGAAATCCCAAAGCAGCACTCATATGTATGAGAGTTCAGCAGATGAATATTCATAATGCCAGAGGCTCAGAGCTCCAAATGAGATATACCTACCTGTAAATAGTGGAAACCCTGATGAGACAGCTCCTGCAGGAGCTGTCTCATCAGGGTCTGCACTATTTACAAGTTGAGTATGCAACCAATGCACTCCAGAGCAGTGATTGCACAGCGAAATACTTGTACACAGTGAAGATATATGTAATTATACAACAGGTCATGGGTAAAGAAGGAGAAATGTATTTTAAAATTCAGCAAGCGAAGTGTTTAAATGTTTTCATGTATAACTTCTTTATATCTCCACCAAACCCTTTGTTATGACCACTCTTTAGATCTAGAATCGTCCCATAGATTGGTGGAGAAATGACGATTTTAGTATTTGAGTATGCACCGTTATCTGTAGCTCTGTAATGCCTTCATGAATATTTATCAGCTGAATGTTCAAAGTAGCATTTGAACACAGAATTGTTTTACCATGGCAGGAAGTGTACAGTCAGATCTACATGTATACATGATTCCATAAGCTATGGGAGCAGATCCTAATCAGATATCTCCTATAATAGCCAGGGTCAGGGTCTACTCAGTTCGCAAATGTGTAAAAAGTCTTCTCTATCAAGTACAAGGACAAGATTGTTTAAAAAGTTTTCATTTGCTTCAATTCACAATTCATTTCATTGCAAAGTGCAAAAAAATCAGATCTTGATGAGATGTACATTTGTGGGGAGTTTTGTAACAATTGAATTTTTTTTGCAAAGGTTGTTATTTAAATTTTGTTGCTAGTGTGAAAAAAAAACCCAAAACATTATGGGACCAGTTTATTAAAAAAAAAAAAAAAAGAAAAGAAGAAAAACGTTCAACATTCAACATTCAACAATCTAATTAAGCCTTTGAATGAGACAAACGGTTGTCTTGGCATTAGGAAACAGTGTAGATCAGAGAGGAGCAAATGTTTGGGATAAATGCCTGTCTTAGCTACCTATTGGACATTTGAAATAATTGTCAATCTGTTGGAGTTTTAAAACAATTTAAATTCCGTTTATTATGCAACTTGGCCTAAAGGCATCACCTCTTTCCCTTTAAATTAAATCACCTTTACAAGACATTTATTTATTATTAGAAAATTAAAAGTTTGTTAGAATATTTGCAGATGGTTTTGATCCAGATTAGAATAGAGTCACTTAACACCTCATCAGGATCCAATCTGCAGGACGACATTTTTCGAAAAGAAATTGAAAAAAAAAGTACTTTGAGAATTGAAACTGATGAATTTATTAATTTATGTGCGGACAAAAGTTTACATTACGTAGTGTGGATAGGGTTGTAGGAATATCCATTTCATTAACATGTAATTGACAATTATGCAGCTCAACTGTACTTTGTATTTCCTTGGGCCATGATGCATGATACAAATATATCTTAACCCTTTAAGTGCAGCACACACTGTCATTGGCAAACAGGGTAGACCCAGATCAGAGGGCTCCTAGAGGAGCCCTCTGATCAGGGTCTGCACTGTTTGTCATTCAAAATTCTCTATCGAGTTTAAGCCTTTATACTTATGTGGTCTGCATAGTTAACCACTGATGGGCTATTCCACTAAAAATTCAGCGTTGAAAGTTGTGGTTTGGGACAGTACGCTGTCTAATAAATAAGCCAGCTTAGTAAGGAAATGTGTAACTTATTGCACTAGCTAAGATATATGATAGCCTGTGCAAAATTTTGCATCATTCATAACAAAAACATTGAAACAAAATGTGGTGACCTTTGTATGCAGTTTGGATCCAGATGAGAGACTGGGTAACTCATTGTCTCATTAGGGTCCAGCTGAGTAACGAAATGTCTCATCAGGGTCCAGCTGAGTAACACAGTGTCTCATTAGGGTCCAGCTGAGTAACCCAGTGTCTCATTAGGGTCCAGCTGAGTAACTCATTGTCTCATCAGGGTCCAGCTGAGTAACTCATTGTCTCATCAGGGTCCAACTTAATAACTCAGTGTCTCATCAGGGTCCAGCTGAGTAACTCATTGTCCCATTAGGGCCCAGTTGAGTAACTCAGTGTCTCATTAGGGTCCAGCTGAGTAACTCAGTGTCTCATCAGGGTCCAACTGAGTAACTCATTGTCTCATCAGGGTCCAACTGAGTAACTCAGTGTCTCATTAGGGTTCAGCTGAGTAACTCAGTGTCTCATCAGGGTCCAGACTGGTAACTCAGTGTCTCATCAGGGTCCAGACTGGTAACTCAGTGTCACATTAGGGTCCAGCTGAGTAACTCAGTGTCTCATTAGGGTCCAGCTGAGTAACTCAGTGTCTCATTAGGGTCCAGCTGAGTAACACAGTGTCTCATTAGGGTCCAGCTGAGTAACAAAGTGTCTCATTAGGGTCCAGACTGGTAACTCAGTATCTCACCAGGGTCCAGCTGAGTAGCTCAGTGTCTCATTTGGGTCCAGCTGAGTAACTCATTGTCTCATTAAGGTCCAGACTGGTAGCTCAGTGTCTCATCAGGGCCCAGACTGGTAACTCAGTATCTCATCAGGGTCCAGACTGGTAACTCAGTGTCTCATCAGGGTCCAGACTGAGTAACTCAGTGTTTCATCAGGGTCCAGACTGGTAACTCAGTGTCTCATCAGGGTCCAGACTGAGTAACTCAGTGTCTCATCAGGGTCCAGACTGAGTAACTCAGTGTCTCATCAGGGCCCAGACTGGTAACTCAGTGTCTCATCAGGGTCCAGACTGGTAACTCAGTGTCTCATCAGGGTCCAGACTGGTAGCCCAGTGTCTTATCAGGGTCCAGACTGGTAACTCAGTGTCTCATTAAGGTCCAGCTGTGTAACTCAGTGCCTCATTAGGGTCTAGCTGAGTAACCCAGTGTCTCATTAGGGCCCAACTGAGTAACTCAGTGTCTCATCAGGGTCCAGACTGGTACCTCAGTGTCTCATCAAGGTCCAGACTGGTAACTCAATATCTCATCAGGATCCAGACTGGTAACTCAGTATCTCATCAGGATCCAGACTGGTAACTCAGTAGCTCATCAAGGTCCAGACTGGTAACTCAGTGTCTCATTAGGGCCCAACTGAGTAACTCAGTGTCTCATCAGGGTCCAGACTGGTAGCTCAGTGTCTCATCAGGGTCCAGACTGGTAACTCAGTGTCTCATCAGGGTCCAGACTGAGTAACTCAGTGTCTCATTAGGGTCCAGCTGAGTAACCCAGTGTCTCATTAGGGCCCAACTGAGTAACTCAGTGTCTCATCAGGGCCCAGACTGGTAACTCAGTGTCTCATCAGGGTCCAGACTGGTAACTTAGTGTCTCATCAGGGTCCAGACTGGTAACTTAGTGTCTCATCAGGGTCCAGACTGGTAACTCAGTAGCTCATCAGGGTCCAGACTGGTAACTTAGTGTCTCATCAGGGTCCAGACTGGTAACTCAGTGTCTCATCAGGGTCCAGACTGGTAACTCAGTAGCTCATCAGGGTCCAACTGAGTAACTCAGTGTCTCATCAGGGTCCAGACTGGTAACTCAGTGTCTCATCAGGGTCCAGACTGGTAGTCTCATCAGGGTCCAGACTGGTAACTCAGTGTCTCATCAGGGTCCATACTGGTAGCTCAGTGTCTCATCAGGGTCCAGACTGGTAGCTCAGTGTCGTATCAGGGTCCAGACTGGTTGACACTTGTGTGTTTTTTTTAAATAAATGCAAGAAAAAATGCAGACAAGAATTACCAAGAGTTTGGGGTTTTGTGTGGATATATTAGAAATTAAAGCCACACACTCTTTCCTGTTTGTATTGTAATGAAATATGATGTAAAGTAATTAATGTTGGACCTGTTTCCTGTTTTACACAAAAGAATACACATGTACTGTGATAAAACATGGGCTAACTTTTCAGAGTGGAATAGCCCTGACAGCCCATCACTGCTTAATTATAGGGTCTATTCAGTATAAAACAGTGCAGATCCTGATCAGAGGGCTCCTCTAGGAGTCCTCTGATCTGGGTCTTCACGATTTGAAAATGACAGTGCATGCATGTCTCATTGAAAGGTTGATGTAATTGTAGTCTGCTAGAATTGTAGTCTGCTAGAATAATTTTATTGCTGTCTGCTACAGTTCTTGTTTAGACACAAAGTTGATCTGGTTTTAATCTGGATCCAAACTGATTGTGATTGTGTAAGTTGTCAGAAATTCACTGATAAATTACAAAGAAAAAGTACCATTTCAATTACTGACCTTATAAATATTCATGTAAGAAATAATGACTATGAATATTAATGAGCTGAATTTTCATTTTTTATAATGGCATAATGAACAGGAGAATGTTTTACTGTGACGAAAACTAGCATCATAAGAAAACAGAGTTGATTCTGACCGAACTGCTTCTACTCAACTGATCTGGTTCAATGCTTATAAATCTTTTTTAGTTGAGTCTGATTTCGTTCTCAAGTTTTTGATTGGTCAGATTTGAGCCTCTGGTGATGTGATGTGCCTTTGACACTTATGTTTGATAATTTGATATGACAGAGTTATGTGCCTTTAACACAAAGGTTTGATAATTTGATATGACAGAGTTATGTGCCTTTAACACTTAGGTTTGATAATTTGATATGACAGAGTTATGTATCTTTGACACTTAGGTTTGATATGACAGAGTTATATGCCATTACCTCTTTCCATGTTCTGTGTTTATTCCGAATTTGTTCCAAATTTCAGTACCTACTGAATATTCCTGGACAAAATAGTTATCATGAAATATGAAAGGTGGAACATTGTAGCCATTTTAGAAACAAAAGAAACAGATCTTTCAAATTCCAATAGCAAACAGAGCAGACCCTGATGAGCCGTTTGATCTAGATCTACTCTGTTTGCAAATTTGTGAAAACATGTTTATATGAAGGAAAGGGTTAACCGTTTTTGTACTATGTCAAAAAAATATCATCTGCTTCAATTCCCAAACTATATTTTTCTTTATTTTTTGAAAAAAACAACCACCCCAGTGTCAGAGTGTCTAACAGTTTTGATCCTGATGATAAGTTTAGGTTGTTATCCCTTTCCCTGTTCTGTGTTTATTCCAAATTTCAATACCTGCTGTGTACTCATTAACAAAATAATTTTAAAGAAAAATGGCAGGTGGAACATTGTAGACATTTTAGAAAGCAAGGAAAAAGATCTATCAAATTCTATTGGCAAACAGAGCAGACCCTGATCAGACGGCTCCTCTAGGAGCCGTCTGATCTGGGTGTACTCTGTTTGCAAATGCGTGAAAACACGTTTATATGAGGGAAAGGGTTAAACATTGGTCCATGGTGTTGAGAAAGTAAAGTTTGCACAACTTTTTCTGTCTTATACATGTACAAACTATTGGCATAATTCCTTCGATATGGATCATGTTTCTTATATACAATGTATTTGCCTAGGCGAATGAATAAAATGAATAACAGACTTTAGATCCTTTCCCTGATGAGTACTCGTGAAAGAAATCACGTTATTATGAAATGTCTTTGTTTTGACATGGCAGAACTGAAAAATATGAGATCTAAACAATTCAATAAGTAAACAGCAGACCCTCGTCAGATGTCTCCTACAGGATCTGTCTGATCTGGGTCTTCTTTGTTTGCAGAGTGGTTAACAAGATATCCAACAGGTAAAGGGTTTAGAAGAGTAACTGGATAAGTTTTAACGACTAGCCCCCAAATGAAAGTCAATTAACAAAAAATGTGTAACAAAAGACCATCAGAGCTGTAGATAAAGGAATATTTAAGAAATTTAAGTAAATTATTTTTTTGCTTTTTTTTCTGTCAAATCATAGCTTGGTGATCCTCAGTAGAAACACTGTTCGGATCAATTCTTTTCAATTCGTTCAACTGGCTTGTGGTATAGGTAGATGGTTCTAACAGGGTGTTCTTCGTGCATGAAATGATGCAGTTTGTTCCATGCACGGACAAATGTCTGGGATCTCTCTCCACCTGTAATTAGCTGTGCATCGCGATGTGATTGAGATACTGTTAAAGTGACATTAAACCCTAGTGAAACAAAATAACTTCTTATATCTACAGCTCTCGAACAATATTGTGGTATCTGAATGAATTATTTGAATTTCAACATAGTGTCATAATTAGTAAAGGTAAGTGAAAACATTTTAAAGTGACATATCAGTAGAGAAAACCCTCTCTTAACCCTTTCCGCCATAAATACTCCCCTCTACGCCTCTGTAAAAGTCACTTTTTGAAACCATTGTGATAAATAGAGCATTTGCTCCTAAGGAGCAAATGCTCTATTTATCACAATGATTTCAAACTACAAAATTCTAAAAAAATTCCTTTTCTCTAGTTAATGCTCCTTTTCGGTAGATTTATTCAAAGTGGTTGGATCTAAAAATAGCCTTAGTCCTATGAGGGAATGGGTTAATACATAAAATATAACTGACTGTCTAATTAATCCTTTACCTAATAGAGACGCCTTTTGCAAACAGAGAGAACCCAAATCAGATGAATCCTGTAAGGACTGTCAGATCAGGGTCTGCTCTGTTTGCTGATGAAATAATATACATGTAGATCTTATTTTACAGTTTCCGTTGTTGTCAAAAACTGACTTGTTTATAATACCAATATAAAGATCTAGCTAATTAATATTCATGAAGTAATTATTTCTCACATAAATATTTATGGGGTAATGGATTAACCCTTTCCTCCATAAATAACGCTTTTCTACGCCTCTGTAAAAATCACCTATTGAAACCATTGTAATAAATAGAGCAGTTGCTCCTATAGGAGCAAATGCTCTTTTTATCACAATGGTTTCAAACTACAAAAAATTCTTAAATTTTCCTTTTCTCTAGTTAATGCTCCGTTTCGGTACATTTCTTCAAAGAGGTTGGATCTAAAAATAGCCTATGGAGGAAAGGGTAAACAGCTGTCACATTTGACTCTTGTGTGATACAGTTCCATTATAGCCATCATGTATTCAAAAACTGTTCTTTTACAGGATATATAGCCCGGGCAAGAGACTGGCTGTTACTAAAGATTGGAGAAGACTGGATATTTCTGGCACTACTGGGTATTATAATGGCCCTGCTCAGTTTTGCCATGGACTTTGTTATTGAGAAAATGCAAGAAGGTGTGTACTCTCAGTTTGTCAAGATTTGCGGTTTTACAGATAGATAGAGCAGAGTGTGTAAGAGCTTTGTAGTATAAACTGTATTCTCCCTTATAAACGCCCTCACTGATAGATTGAGCAGAGTGTACAGTAGCTCTGTATTTCTCCCTTATAAACAGCCTCACTGATAGATGGAGCAGAGTGTACAGTATCTCTGTATTTCTCCCTTATAAACACCCTCACTGATAGATAGAGCAGGGTGTACAGTATCTCTGTATTTCTCCCTTATAAACACCCTCACTGATAGATAGAGCAGAGTGTACAGTATCTCTGTATTTCTCCCTTATAAACACCCTCACTGATAGATAGAGCAGAGTGTACAGTATCTCTGTATTTCTCCCTTATAAACACCCTCACTGATAGATAGAGCAGGGTGTACAGTATCTCCGTATTTCTCCCTTATCAACAGTCTCACTGATAGATAGAGCAGAGTGTACAGTAGCTCTGTATTTCTCCCTTATAAACACCCTCACTGATAGATAGAGCAGAGTGTACAGTATCTCCGTATTTCTCCCTTATAAACAGCCTCACTGATAGATAGAGCAGAGTGTACAGTATCTCTGTATTTCTCCCTTATAAACACCCTCACTGATAGATAGAGCAGAGTGTACAGTATCTCTGTATTTCTCCCTTATAAACACCCTCACTGATAGATAGAGCAGAGTGTACAGTATCTCTATTTCTCCCTTATAAACACCCTCACTGATAGATAGAGTGGAGTGTACAGTAGCTCTGTATTTCTCCCTTATAAACAGCCTCACTGATAGATAGAGCAGAGTGTACAGTATCTCCGTATTTCTCCCTTATAAACACCCTCACTGATAGATAGAGCAGAGTGTACAGTATCTCTGCATTTCTCCCTTATAAACACCCTCACTGATAGATAGAGCAGAGTGTACAGTATCTCCGTATTTCTCCCTTATAACAGCCTCACTGATAGATAGAGTAGAGTGTACAGTAGCTCTGTATTTCTCCCTTATAAACAGCCTCACTGATAGATAGAGCAGAGTGTACAGTATCTCTGTATTTCTCCCTTATAAACAGCCTCACTGATAGGTAGAGCAGAGTGTACAGTATCTCTGTATTTCTCCCTTATAAACACCCTCACTGATAGATAGAGCAGAGTGTATAGTATCTCCATATTTCTCCCTTATAAACACCCCCACTGATAGATAGAGCAGAGTGTATAGTATCTCTGTATTTTCTCCCTTATAAACACCCCCACTGATAGATAGAGCAGAGTGTATAGTATCTCTGTATTTCTCCCTTATAAACACCCTCACTGATAGATAGAGCAGAGTGTATAGTATCTCCGTATTTTCTCCCTTATAAACAGCCTCACTGATAGATAGCCAGTGTGTACAGTATCTCTGTATTTCTCCCTTATAAACACCCTCACTGATAGATAGAGCAGAGTGTACAGTATCTCTGTATTTCTCCCTTATAAACACCCTCACTGATAGATAGAGCAGAGTGTATAGTATCTCTGTATTTCTCCCTTATAAACACCCTCACTGATAGATAGAGCAGTGTGTATAGTAGCTCTGTATTTCTCCCTTATAAACACCCTCACTGATAGATAGAGCAGAGTGTATAGTATCTCTGTATTTTCTCCCTTATAAACAGCCTCACTGATAGATAGCCATTGTGTACAGTATCTCTGTATTTCTCCCTTATAAACACCCTCACTGATAGATAGAGCAGAGTGTATAGTATCTCCGTATTTTCTCCCTTATAAACAGCCTCACTGATAGATAGCCAGTGTGTACAGTATCTCTGTATTTCTCCCTTATAAACACCCTCACTGATAGATAGAGCAGAGTGTACAGTATCTCTGTATTTCTCCCTTATAAACACCCTCACTGATAGATAGAGCAGAGTGTATAGTATCTCTGTATTTCTCCCTTATAAACACCCTCACTGATAGATAGAGCAGTGTGTATAGTAGCTCTGTATTTCTCCCTGATAAATACCCTCACTTTAACCTTTAGCCTGCTGAGCAAATTATTTTTGCAGAATTTTTCACCTACTACATTTTCAAAATTCAAACTATAATCAATTTGTCTACAAAAATGCAATCAGTGTGTCAGTTTGGATCCTGATGAGAAGCCGAGTTACTCGGTGTCTCATCTGGATCCGAACTGTTTGCATAGGTATTCACTCATCCGCCCATAGCAGGCTAAAAGTTAACCAATACACTCATAGCTTATTTTTAGCCCAAACATTTCTGAATAAATCTACTGAAAGGGCATTTACTAGAAAAAAGGGAAAATTAAGAGTTATGTTATTTTGAAACCATTGTGATAAAAAATACAGAGCGTTTACTCCTATGGAGCAAATGCTATGTTTATTACAATGGTTTTAAAAAGTGCCTTTTACAGAGTTGACTTATCTAAAAGTGAAATGGTTGATAAACGCCCCTTTACTTCTGGAGTGGAATGATCAATGAAACCATATGCCGGTATAATGATCAATAAATAAAGAAATACAGGTTTTTCAAAATACAAGTGGCAGCGTAATGCAGACTGAAAGCAATACAAAAGAATTACTATGCTAGTAGTTTGGAAGTTCATGTTAAATGCGAGCCTTGGCGAGCATTTAACTACTTTTCTGACGAGCCAAAATATAGCTGAACTTCCAAACTACTAGCATAGTAATTCTTTTATCATGCAACTCCAAGAAAAATGGAGAAAATGAAGAAAAAGAAAGATTGCTAAAGCGGTTTCGTCCCCTGAATGAAAATACATGCAAGTACGAATTACGTGACGTCATGTTGGCATGCAGTGACGTCATCGACTTTTACAACATAAACAAACTTGATTTAATCCTTTTATATGGACAGATAGTTGAGACAAAGGTGAGAAAATGTGTTAATTTGATGTTTATGTTTAACTATGCCTTTTTCGTCCTTCTGTTTTCCTCCTATTGGCTGAACCAAACTTGCATTCCAGTCGGGTCAGTACACATGCACTATACCTCACAAAATACAGCGTCGACGTGGAAAATATTATGCTAGTAGGAAGTGACTGTATTTCGTGACGTTGCATGATAAAAAAGGCTCCCCTATAAAAAAGGCCCTATTAACTGTCTGTATTGCTTTCATTCTGCATTAAACAGCTACCTGTGTACAAAGTGCTAGAAGCTACATTTAACCCTTTCCTCCATAAATACGCCTTTCTACGCCTCCGTAAAAGTCACTTTTTGAAACCGTTGTGATAAATAGAGCATTTGCTCCTGCTCTATTTATCACAATGGTTTCAGAACTACAAAATTCTAAAAAAAAAAATCCTTTTCTCTAGTTAATGCTCCTTTTTGGTAGATTCATTCAAAGAGGTTGGATCTAAAAATAGCCTATGAGGGAATGGGTTAAATGTTGTTACACCCCTTAGAGCGTGTTTAAGAGATACAACAGTACCTATCAGTGATTTACAGATATTTCTCAGAATTGGATATCATAACTAGTGTTGACATTGTCATTGTTTTGCCCTAGAATTTGCCTTTTTACATCCCTGTAAGCGAAATTTGAGAGGGGGTATATAGGAGTCAGTGTGTTGGTCGTTCTGTCGGTCTGGCTGTCTGTCTGTGGCACGACCTGGTTAAGTCCACTTATTTACATAACCCTTTGAGATAAAGCTTTCTAACTTTATACACTTGTCTACCATTACAAGCTCCATCTGCAGGTAAGAGTACATAACTCTTGTCAAGCATTTTGACAGAATTATGGTCCTTTTAAGCTCGTCTGTTTCGAAGAAATCACGAGCTATTGTCGTAACTCCGGAGTTGTCGTTGTCATCGTCGTCGTTGGCGTCCGAAATCTTAACATTGACCATAACTTCTTCAATTTTTCATTTACAACCTTCATTTTTGGTATGCATGTTCATCTTGACAATGATGACAGACAAGCTGTGGCACCCGCTTGCGGTGCTCTTGTTATCTTAAATGTCTGTCTGTCCATGGCACAACTTGGTTACGGTTTTTGTTAAAGTCCACATTCAGCCATGAAATCAAAGATTAAATGAATTAACCTATTCTCCTTGATTTTATGGTATACCATCATAAAATTTGGCTAATACATATTCATGTGATTATTTTCTTACATGTGAAGTGCGGTGGTCTAGTGATTACGTGCTTGACTACCAATCCGTAGGTCAGAGGTTCAAATCCTTGTCCCTCCCGGAAATTTCAGAGACGCTTTTCAGTGTCTCCCACCCACACCTCCTCTCCACCCAGGGACTAAAATGAGTACCTGTGAGGGTCACTAACCGGTACTGCAGCTGCATGATTGCACCATATGTTAGCAGTGCTCAATATTGATGGGGAATGACCCAATGACCAGGGGAGTAAATGTACAGTCGGCTCACCGTTCTTTTGGGCTGAAAGTAGACTATAACTAGGTACTTTTTACTTTACATGAAGATTCATCAGGTACAGTGATAAACAGATGTTGCAGCATGGACTCATGTTTCACACCAGCCATAGCTTTAACTCTTTGCACACTAAGTAAATTTGTTGTCTGCAACAATTGTCATCTGCTTCAATTCTTAAAGTATAATTTCTCTCATTTCTTTGAAAGACTTTGGCTAAAGTTTCAAACAGCTTGGATGAGACACATAATGCGGCATCTCATCTGGATCCAAACTGTTTGCACATGTAATCACGGTTTCGTCGCTAGCATGCAAAGCGTTAATTGATTAGTATTTATTGGCAAATAATTGCAAACACTAATTGACAGGTAAACTGCTGTGTTTTGAACCCTTTACTCCATTTCAGCACCTTTTGGCACCTTTGCAAACAAGGTAGACCCTTTAACCCTTATAAAGGTAGACCCTTTACAGTGTTTTTTTCCGGGCCTTTTTGGGGTCGATAATGGGCCCCATTCCCCTCCTGGAAAAGTATATATTTTTTTCCCTAATTGGAAAAAAAATCCCGTCCAATTTCAGTGACTATGATGTCAACAGAATTGTTGAAATATTTTGGGAACAAACATAGACATTGACTTGTAAGCTACCCAATAAGATGTCTATGATCAGGGTTTCACTGTATTGCAGTAAAAACAGAAATATCTCTTATTTACATTGTTATATTTAATTTCCCCTATTTCCCCTATTTTGCTCTCACAACACATTTTTCCCCTATCGCAGGGCCCCACCACCCTTCCCCCAAAAGTGAAAAAAATCACTGACTTTAACCCTAGACCCTTCAATCCTTATCAAGGTAGACCCTTTATCAAGGTAGACCCTTTAACCCTTAACAGGGTAGACCCTTTAACCCTTATCAAGGTAGAACCTTTAACCCTTATCAAGGTAGACTCTTTAACCCTTATCAAGGTAGACCCTTTAACCCTTATCAAGGAAGACCCTTAACCCTTATCAAGGTAGACCCTTTAACCATTAACAAGGTAGACCTTTAACCCTTATCAAGGTAGACCTCTAACCCTTATCAAGGTAGACTCTTTAACCCTTATCAAGGTAGACCCTTTAACCCTTATCCAGGGTTCCCACGGACAGGGAAAAGTCAGGGAAAAAGGATTTTTTTTCAAGGTCAGGGAAAAGTCAGGGATTTTTATAATTGGTCAGGGAAATTTGAAATTTGGCAAAAGTCAGGGAAAAGTCAGGGAAATTTGGGACCAAAGGATGAGGGCTGAGGAAATATGTCCAAAAGGAGAAAGAATGAAAATAAAAGGCTAAGGCAGTTTCTTCAATTTTGACTAAACCAAGCATCTTTATACATCTTTGATTAGCTTTGTATATTTCACATCAAAATTTTAAAGTATATCTGTCATGAAGTCTGTTAACACAAAATCATTGGAGAATTCTGGCACCTCTGCAAGACTCCAGCATCCGTTTTGACAGCAGTGCTAGAATATAGCAGCAATGCTAGATATTAGACATTCTACTGAAGTGTCATCACTTGTTAGGACAGGCAGGGCAGCAGTGCTAGATATTGGACATTCTACTGTACTGTCTTCACTTGTAAGGGCAGCAATATTTGGTCTGCTATTATGAAAACAGTGAAAATGCAGACCCTTTTCTGGCGTCTACAAAGACC
This sequence comes from Azorinus chamasolen, assembly GCA_963576725.1. NCBI lineage: Eukaryota > Metazoa > Mollusca > Bivalvia > Cardiida > Solecurtidae > Azorinus > Azorinus chamasolen. Next base: position 30,283,329 of record OY755249.1, read on the forward strand.
CGTTAAAAGGACCTATTTTTCCCAATTTGGGAAAAACATCCCAAGTGATGCAAAAAATTTGATTAAATTGCAAAACAAGAGGGCCTGAAAGGCCCTGATATCGGTCACCAGAAAATGAGAGGAGAAGATTATTTTCAAAGTTTTCACTGTGTTTCTATATAGAAAACTAGCCGTCCCTGGGGCGGGGCCAATTTTGACCCCATTTTAATAGCATGCTATATCAGTGTCTTACACACTGTATGTACTATTTTAAAATTCAGCTTACACAGAAAAACTGAAAGATTAACCCTTTCCACCATAGATACACATTTTATCACATTTGCAAACAGAATAGACCCATATAAGACAACTCCTGTAGGAGCTGCCTGATATGGGTCTACTCTGTTTGCTTAGAAAAATATCATAAATCTGAGTTTTTACTTTAGTCTACTGCCAATATATTTCTTAACTTTGCTTAAAAATAAAATTTTACTTAATTATATATTCATAGTAGATGGAGTCTCTCATAAAAATTCATGGAGGAAAGGGTTAAGAGAGGTAGAAAAGATTCAAGAGACTTTATTATACTTAGGGCAGGGTGCATATTAGGACATGTTTGGCATCATGCATGTTACATTCAATATTGAGCAATTAAAAATGGAAAAGTCAAAAACATTTATAATAATATTTTCCTTATTTACTGCTGTATATATAGTTGTCATAAAGAGAGAGGTGGTAAGGATTGACTGATGGGGAGGACGGAGGCCAACATTTATTGATCATGCTCATAGATTACCAATTAAACTTCTGTTAACATGGGGTCAGGGAAAATTGAAATTCGGTCAGGGAAAAGTCAGTGAAAAGTCAGGGAATTTTATTTTTTCTCTTTTGTGGGAACCCTGTTATCAAGGTAGACTCTTTAACCCTTATCAAGGTAGACCCTTTAACCCTTATCAGGGTAGACTCTTTAACCGTTAATAAGGTAGACCCTTTAACCCTTATCAAGGTAGACTCTTTAACCCTTATCAAGGTAGACCCTTTAACCCTTATCAAGGTAGACTCTTTAACCCTTATCGATGTAGACTCTCTAACCCTTATCAAGGTAGACCCTTTAACCCTTATCAAGGTAGACTCTTTAACCCGTATCAAGGTAGACCCTTTAACCCTAATCAAGGTAGACCTTTAACCCTTATCAAGGTAGACCCTCTAAACCTTATCAAGGTAGACTCTTTAACCCTTATCAAGGTAGACCCTTTAACCCTTATCAAGGTAGACCTTTAACCCTTATCAAGGTAGACCCTCTAACCCTTATCAAGGTAGACCCTTTAACCCTTATCAGGGTAGACTCTTTAACCCTTAACAAGGTAGACCCTTTAACCCTTATCAGGGTAGACCCTCTAACCCTTATCAAGGTAGACTCTTTAACCCTTAACAAGGTAGACCCTTTAACCCTTATCAAGGTAGACCTTTAACCCTTAACAAGGTAAACCCTTTAACCCTTAACGGGATAGACCCGTTAACCCTTATCACGGTAGACCCGTTAACCCTTATCGAGGTAGACTCTTTAACCCTTATCATGGTAGACTCTTTAACCATTAATAAGGTAGACCCTTTAACCCTTATAAATGGTAGACCTTTAATCCTTAACAAGGTAGACCCTTTAACCCTTATCAGGGTAGACTCTTTAACCGTTAATAAGGTAGACCCTTTAACCCTTATCAAGGTAGACCTTTAATCCTTAACAAGGTAGACCCTTTAACCCTTATCACAGAAGACCCTTTAACCCTTATCGATGTAGACTCTTTAACCCTTATCATGGTAGACCGTTTAACTCTTAACCCATTCCTACATAAATACGCTTTCTTCGCCTCTGTAAAAGTCACTTTATGATACCATTGTGATAAATAGAGTATTTGCTCCTATAGGAGCAAATACACTATTTATCACAATGGTTTCAAACTACAAAATTCTAAAAAAAATCCTTTTCTCTAGTTAATGCTCCTTTTCGGTATGTTTATTCAAAATAGATGGATCTAAAAATAGCCTATGGGGGAAAGGGTTAAGCGTTTGAGAAACTATTAAATTCTGCTTGGTGGATCCTTCTCAAATTATACCACAATGTTTATCTGGACATGTTACAGTAGCATGGATGTGTCCCGGTATGTATATCCAAGGTCAAGGTTGCACAATTGGACTTAGAATTTGCATTTAGCATTTGCGTTTAGCAAATACAATGAATGTATGTTAACCTCAGTTGAACAAGGCCTTGAAGGGATTATATTGTGTCCACTGGCACTATTGTTTTATAACAGATCTGACTGCAGTTTCTACCAATGCTAAAAGTTCTTGTGTACATAAATATGCCATCATAAAAGAGCTATTCTTGAAACTGTTTTAATTCACACTTAATCTTATCTGGGCTTCTGAAACACATTTGAACAAAGGAGTAAACAATATATATTCAGTCAACTCGACAGTGCAAGTGATCAGTCTGAATTATTCTGATCACATAAATTTGCAGCATTGTGTGCATTTAAATTGCAAGTTTTGTGATAATACTCATTAAGATACGAACACATTAACCCTTTAAATGTGGGAAACGAGTATACTGGCATAGTGTAGACCCAGATCAGAGGGCTTCTAGAGGAGCTTGTCTGACCAGTGTCAGCAATGCATGTCAATCAGAATCTTCTCACAAATTGTACACTTTGATGTTGAATGGATTCTATCGTTTAACAATGATGGAGCATTCCACTTGGAACATTCAGCATTCAAAGGATTAAGCATCAATTATCCATGCATATGTGTGTGTGCACTACTTCAGTATACAGCGAAACCTCTCTAAACTGGAGGTTAAATGTAGTATAAATATCGGTCTTGGAGACAGGTGTTAGCTAAATGCAGGATGAATATCATGCAGCTTTCTGCATTACTTTAACCCTGCATTAAGCAACCATCTGTCTAAAAGTATCTAAGTTCTTCTCTACTAGAATTCCACTTAGAAAGGTTTCACTGTACATTGTAATGTGCTTAGCGACTGTCGTCTGCATAAAATATCATCAGTCATTTTGCGCTAGCCAATCCGAGTCATTTTCAGGTAGTTTCGATCAAGTTTTGTTGAGTTGTGTTGGGTTTCATTTTAAATGCCAACTGTTTTCAAAGGTTATCATGAACCAGTCTATACATTGAGTATGCTATCACCGTATCATGAACCAGTCTATACATTGAGTATGCTATCACGAACCAGTCTATACATTGAATATGCTATCACGAAACCAGTCTATACATTGAGAATGTTATCACGAACCAGTCTATACATTGAGTATGTTAAGAGTTGACCCGTCCCCAGATCAGTATTCATGTAAAAAAAGAATGACATCATGAATATATAGTAGCTGAATTTTTATAATGTACAGGGCACAAAATTTTTCAAATTTTTTACTCGTCCTGTAATATAGGTAAAGAAGGCAATGCAAAATACTCACTAGTCCTGCAATACAGACAAAGAAGAGAACATTACATGCAGGATGAGCGGACGAGTGAATTTTTGTCCCCTGATTTAAACTTTTTAAGAGATATTTTATTCTTTGAGATCTATATTATGTCACAAGGAAACAGAGCAGACCCTGATCCTTTGCAAAGAGTGTGGACCCAGATGAGATGTGGAATGACTCAGGATCCAAACTGTTTCACACTCACATCATATTTCTGACATAATTTAAGACGAAATCCATGTTTATCAATGAAGCAGACGTTAATATTTACAGACAACAGTTGCTAAGAGTGCTAAAGGTTGATGTGGAAAGGGCTAAAACATCACCAGAGTGTGACAAGCTATTTATGTTTTTTGTGACAGCAGAGGACATATAATAATTCTCGCCCTGACATGATTGTTATTTTTTGTTACGGTGAATAGAATCTTTATTCTTGGCCATATGTCAAGGAAAGCTGACTTTACCAACATATTCTTAGGTTTAAGATTCATGAATACAGTAGAACCAGCCTTAAGCGGCGATTCATTTATTAAGCATAGGAGTCTTAAAAAGCGGGTGGTTGCTTAATGCAGGGCAAAAGTAATGCAGAAAGCTTCTATGGGAACTTTCTGCATAACATTTGACCTGCATTAACCCATTCCTGCATATTGACGCCTTTGTAAAGTCACTTTTTGAAAACATTCTGATAAATAGAGCATTTCCTCCATAGGAGAAAATGCTCTATTATCAGAATGGTTTCAAAACTGCACAATACTAATTTTTTCCATTTCTCTAATAATTTACATATTTTTGGTAGATTTTTCAAAGAGGTTAGGTCTAGAAATAGCCTAAGTGGGAATGGATTAAGCTACCACCTGGCTTACAGACCTATAATTAGACCTCTTTTAATGGCCACTTAACCCTTTCCTCCATAAATACACCTTTCTAAGCCTCTGTAAAAGTCACCTGTTGAAACCATTGTGATAAATGGTGTTTATGTCTGCTGATCCAAATCTCCTCACATAGGGATGTTATACATGGTTTGTTATATTTGTGCTTCAGACTGTTGATCTGTATGTCCATATACATATACTGTATTATCTCTAATAAATGCTCCCGGGGTGAAACATGTTTGAAAAGGAGCCAATCCTATATTTTGTACACAGGTGATTGTTAAACCCTTCACCTCATAGGCTATTTTTAGATACAACCTCTTTGAATAAATCTACCGAAAAGGAGCATTAACTAGAGAAAAGGAAAATTTTAGAATTTTGTAGTTTGAAACCATTGTGATAAATAGAGCATTTGCTCCTATAGGAGCAAATGCTCTATTTATCACAATGGTTTCACAAAGTGACTTCTACAGAGTCGTCAAAAGTCATCAATATGAGGGAATGGGTTAACGTTGAATGAAAGCAATGCAGAAAGCTCATAAGGGCTTTCTGTATTGCTTTCAATGTGTTAAACCTTTACTCCATAAATATGCCTTTTAACACCTTTGCAAACAGAGCAGACCCAGATCAGATGGCTCCTGTAAGAGCAGTTTTGATTTATCAGGGTCTAATATGTTTGATATGAGGTGTTAGACCCTGATAAATCAAAACAGCTCTTACAATAGAGCGAGGCATTTATTAGGAGATAATACAGTATGTATATCAAGTGAGGCACTCATTTTTCTTAACTCTTTCCTTGTTCTATAGTTATACTAAAGTTCAATACTTACTGAATATTCATGGACACAATAGTTATAATGAAATATGGAAGGTAGCACATTGCAGCCATTTTAGAAAGTAAAGAAACATATCTTTCTAATTACACTAGCAAATAGAGCAGACCATGATCAGATGGCTCATATAGGAACTGTCTGATCTGGGTCTTCTCTCTTTGCAAATGCGTGAAAATGTGTTTATATGAAGGAAAGTGTTAACTAATAGATGGGAGTATCAACTAATGAGTTTTGAATGCAGCAACAAGTGACATTTACAAATGATATAGAACCAGATCAGAGGATTCCTGAAGGAAATAGCAAAATAAAATTGCATTTACCTTAAACCACTCTGTACTTGATAATCCAAACTTTATACACTTTTTGCAAACAGGGTAGACCCAGATCAGATATCTCCTGTATGAGTTGTCTGATCATATACAATTTTTATAGTGTAGATCTGATTCTTCACTGTTTGCAATAGCAAGAATTTCCTAATTTTATAATTATTTAATGTAATGCAATGTTACCCATTCTAGCATAAGCTATTTTTAGACCCAACTTCCTTGAATAATTCAACCGAAAAGAAGCATTTACTAGAGAAAAGGAGAATTATGTCTCCCCCCATATTTATATGGGGGAGACATATTGTTTTCGTGAGAGTTGTCTGTCTGTCTGTCTGTCTGTCTGTCTGGTCTGTCTGTCTGTCTGTCTGTCTGTCCGTCTGTCCGTCTGTCCGTCACATAATGAGAGGAAGTGTCATGCACAAGGTCCATAACTCTGGCTTCACTAATATAGGAGTTATTGCCCCTTGTACAAGGTACATGTACAAGGTCACTAATATTGGAGTTATTGCCCTTTGTAAAAAATATCACAATTTTTTGTCCGGACAATAACTTCAATATGCCTGATGCCAGTTGATTGAAACTTCATATATGGAAAGAGCATAATGAGAGGAAGTGTCATGCACAAGGTACATAACTCTGGCTTCACTTATATGGGAGTTATTGCCCTTTGTAAAAAAAATCACACTTTTTTGTCCGGAAGATAACTTCTATATGGCTCATGCCATTGGATTGAAACTTCATATATGGAAAGATCACAACGAGAGGAAGTGTCATGCACAAGGTCCATAACTCTGGCTTCACTAATATTGGAGTTATTGCCCTTTGTAAAAAAGATCACAATTTTTTGTCCAGATGATAACTCCTATGTGACACATGCCATTGGAGTGAAACTTCATACATGGAAAGATCATGATAAGAGAAAGTGTCATGCATAAGATCCTTAACTCGAGCTTCAATAAATTCAGAGTTATTGCCCCTTGTACATTTTTTTAATGTTTTCTTGTCCGGACGATAACTCCTACATGGCTCTTGCCATCGTATTGAAACTTCATACATGGAAAGAGCATGATGAGAGAAAGTGTCATGAACAAGGGCCATAACTCTGGCTTCAATACTTTGGGAGTTATTGCCCTTTGTTACAATTTTTGGCCGATCAATAACTCCTGTTCGACTAATGCTATTGGAATGACATTTTATTTTTGGAAAGAGCATGATGAAAGTAAGTGTCATGCACAAGGGCCATAAATCTGGTATCATTATTTTTGGAGTTATTAGCGGTTATCATTTTCTTCTTGAAAAATATGGTGTGGAAAGCGCATAATGAGGGGAAGTATCATTCATCAAGACCATAACATTTTTAGTGATTTCCCTTTACATATTGTTTTTATTAGAGGGGAGACATCCGTTTTTGTGACAAAAACCTCTAGTTTTAGAATTGTGTAGGTTTGAAACCATTGTGATAAATAGAGCATTTGCTCCTTTGGAACAAATGCTTTATTTATCGCAATGGTTTCAAAAAGTGATTTTTACAGAGGCGCCAAAAGGCGCCAATATGAAGGAAAGTTATTATTCAGGACAGACAGTCTTGTACGACTATACATCAAGTGACAGAAAGGCTAATGCAGGGCTGTTTTCTTTTCTTGTGTTTCAGCAAAGATTTGGTTGTACGAGGAGCTGTCATTTTCCCTGGCTTTACAGTACCTTGCCTGGGTGTTATATTCCATCCTCCTCATTATGTTTGCCACTGGCTTCACACATCTAGTCTCTCCACAAGCAATAGGTATGGTATATTGGGCTGTCCAGATTTTTTATGCTTTTTAGCTTAAACCCTTCCCTGTTCTATGTTTAGTCCAAATTTTAATACCCATTGAATATTCATGAATAAAACAGTTATAATCAAATGTGGAAGGTGGTGCATTGTAGCTATTTTAGAAAGTAAAGACACGGATCTATCAAATTCCATAAGCAAACAGAGCAGACCCTGATCAGACGGCTCCTCTAGGAGCCGTCTGATCTGGGTCTACTCTGTTTGCAAATGTGTGAAAACACGTTTGTATGAGGGAAAGGGTTAACCCATTCTGTCATATTGATGCCAACGCCTCTGTAAAAGTCACCTTTGAAACCTTTGTGATAAATAGAGCAATTACTACATGGGTAAAAATACTCATTACATCATTGTAAAAAGTTCCCTTTTTGCTAGTGAATGCTCTGTTTCATTAGATGTATTCAAAGTGGTTGGGTCTAAAAAACGTATTAGGGAATGGGCTAAGGAAAGATATGCTTGTATGAGAGTTGGTAAACAAAATAATTTATCAATTAACTCTTCGCTTGCTGAATTTTAAAATACATTTCTCCTTCTTTACCCATGCATTGTTGTATAATTACATATATCTTCACTGTGTACAAGTATTTCGCTGTGCAATCACTGCTGTGGAGTGCACTGGTTGCACAATCAACTTGTAAATAGTGCAGACCCTGATGAGACAGCTCCTGCAGGAGCTGTCTCATCTGGGTCTTAACTATTTACAGGTAGGTATAATGACGTGAATACCAAGCGAAGGGTTAAGATAATTATGGGTAGGGGAAAGGGGGTAGGGCTAAATAAGGTAGAGTAGGGCTAAAAAGAGAGATACATGTATTATGAAATGAACAAAAGTTTAAATTTTAGAAGTTAATTTTAACATATACAACAGGTAAATGAAGAGCTGTACTGGTATTCATTGAGTTAAGTAAAGCTACTATTTGGACTTTGCAAACAGTGAAGATCTACAAGACTCAAGCAAGGGGGGGCAATTTGGGAGAAAGAGTCCTCCTAACTCTGCTAACTTCTACCTGTTTTGAACTGAAGGAGAAGTTCAAATATATGTGGAACATATAGGGATATGCAAAATACTGTAAAACCTCTATCTGAATCACACTAAAGTTCTTTTTGATAGAGATATCTTCAGCTTGAGCTATGATCTATTTACCAGTTGTCACACAAGAAACTGCACCGACTTCCTTGGCATCTGCAAAATTTCAAGTATCGATCTTTAACCCTTTACTCCATAAATACGCTTTTCTACTCTTTGCAAACAGAGAAGACCCAGATCAGACGGCTCCATTAGGAGCCGTCTGATCAGGGTCTGCTCTGTTAGCTTGTGAAATAATATAGATATGATTCTACAGTTTCTGCCAAGGCCCAAAGATTCTATGTTCATGTCATGTAATAAAAGTTGAGCTAATTAATATTCATGACATAAAATTATTTCTTACATGAATGTTCATGGAGTACAGGGCTAAACAATTTATTTAGACATTTATCAAAAGCTGCATTAGAGAAGCCTAGGTCTACACTGATGACTATTTGCATAACCATTTGTAGAACTAAAGTCTGCTATGTTGGCCTGTACATGGATACATATTTCAGACCAGGCTACAAACTTTAAATCAACATTACTGTAACAGTGTTAAGTTGGATCTTGTGTTTTGTGCCGTGGTACAGGTAAAATGAAATGTAAGATGCTTTGTTACATACTGGAGGAAATGTCACAGTGAGCTTTGCCAGTGTGATACATCATGTTGCCTCGAAGGGAAATCTAGGCCTTTAGTCATTTCAATGTTGGAAACAAGTTACTAATGTACAGTGTTGACCCAGATGAGAATGCCACTAGAGGAGCCCTCTCATCAGGGTCTGTACTGTTTGTCATGTTACAATTTTCTTTAAAAATATCTTTACGGTTAGGTCAACCTGTTTGAATTTTTAAATTTGAAAATTCTTCATTGAAAGGGTTAATCCTTGCGTAAAACTTGTCATCCTCATTAGTTCTTTACCCTTTTCCTATTGAATATACATACAAGAAATAATGACATCATGAATATTGATAGAAACTGTAGCCAAGTCTATTTATGATTTGATAAGCAACAGAGTAGACCTTGATCAGACAGCTCCTACAGGATCTGGGTCTACTCTGTTTGCAATGATGTGAAAAAGTGTTTGCAATGATGTGAAAAAGTGTTTTATGAGATAAATATTTAACCCTTTCCTTCATATAAACATATTTTCACGAATTTGCAAACAGAGTAGACCCTGATCAGATGGCTGATATAGGAGCCATCTGATCAGGGTCTGCTCTGTTTGCTAATATAATTTGATAGATCTGTTTCTTTAGTTTCTAAAATGGCTACAATGTTACACCTTCCATATTTCATTGTAACTATTTTGCCCATGACTATTCAGTAGGTATTGAAAATTAGACTAAATATAGAACAGGGAAAGGGAATAGGAGCTGTCCTACTTTGTTTGCAAATGCATGAAAAACATGTTTATATGGGAGAAAGGGTTAACCCTTTCAGGGTTGAATATTCATGTAAGAAATAATGACATCATGCATATTTATTAGCTGAATTTTTATAATAGCCTAAATTATGTACATAGGATGTTTTCATATTGGAAATAATAAGTCAGATCTATTATAATTTCATAAGCAAACAGCATACTCTAATCAGACAGCTCTTACAGGAGCCATCTGATATGGGTCTACTGTGTTTGCAAAGGCATGAAAAAGCTTATATATAAGGGAAAGTGTTAAGAGTAGATGGCATCTGATCAGGATTGTCTCTTTTTGCCAATTGATTCCTTACTAGACTATCAAAGTGAATCAGACATTGTTTAAAAGTGAAACAAATGACAGTTTAAGCAATCAACAATTTTCACAACAGTTTATTGATTAAAGTGTTTTTTGTAATTATCACTGAATATTGGGTTTCCCCTTTTGTATTTTTAGGCTCTGGGATTCCAGAGATGAAGACTATACTGCGGGGCGTAGTGCTGAAAGAGTTCCTCACATTTAGGACTCTGGTGTCCAAGGTCGTAGGTCTATGCTCCTCCCTTGGCAGCACTCTGCCTTTTGGGAAAGAGGTGAGTTCATTCTGTTTGTTTATCCCATTCTCTCATAGGCTTTTTTAGACCCAACCTCTTTGAATAAATCTACCAAAAAGGAGCATTTACTAGAAAAAAAGAAACATTATCTCCGAGACTGTCATCAAGATCCAAACTGTATTAAATTTTTATCTTCTTTTCGAAAAGAAATTGGAGAAAATATCTTTTTACATGTTAGTCTGATGTAGGCTTAAGATTCAGGTCAGAATTTTGCAGTAACCATTTACTTTGTGAGTATGCCTGTAAAAAATGATTAAGTTGTGAATACTAAATACAAATGTAACTGAATTGTCTGATTCACTTTGGTAGTCCAGTAAGGAATCAATTGGCAATCTGATTCATATTCTTCCATATGCAAACAGAGCTGACCTGGATTAGACAGTTCCTACAGGAGCCATCTGATCTGGATCTACTCTATTTATAAAGAGTATGTATAGAGTAAATATTTAAGCATTGAGTCTACTCTGATGATTATAATTGTAATAATAATAATGATGACGATAATGATAAATATTTTAACTCATTACTGTACTCCATAAATAAGCCTTCCTTTGCAAACAGAATAGACCCAGATCTGAGATCTGATTGGTCAGATTTGAGTTCTCAAGCTTTTGATTAGTCAGATTTGAGCCAAAGGCTCAAATCTGACCAATCAAAAACTTGAGAACGAACTCAGACTCAACTAAAAGTTTTATAAGCATGGACCCAGATGATTCCTGCAGGAGCCGTCTGATCAGGGTCTGCTCTGTTTGCTTTTGACATGACCTATAATTCCTGTGATCATGTGCTATTAGAACAATTAGTCTAAATAATATCTTTGGGGTCATCATTTCTCGTGTGAATATTCATGGAGAATGTATGTTTTCTCTTTACAGGGTCCATTTGTACATATAGCCAGTATAGTAGCCAATTTATTAGGGAAAATTTCCTCCTTTAAAGGTTTATATGAGGTAAGTAACTGTTTTGTTGTATTAATTTCTTAAACAAAACCCCCCAAAGCCTCAAAAATATTTAAAATATTTAATATTTAAAGTAGAATATGAAAATATTTCTGAATAAGTTGAATGTTTTCTATTGTGAAGGAGTAACAGTGTAATGACAGGATAAACTGTCAGTGGATTGGACACAGGGGAACCTCGATATCTCAAAATCTGATAATACGAACTTCCAATTAACTCAAAATAGAAGTGTGGTCCCTTCCAAACAATTTTTTTTGTAAAATTCACCACTGCACATAGCTATAAAGACACACAGCAGCTGAATACAGGCCTCAAGTAATACTGAAGGCTCCTAAAGGGGCTTTCAACAATACTTTTGACATGCATTAAGCTGTCACCTCGAGAAAGCTTTCTGCATGACTTCAACCCTGCATCATTAAGCAGCCACCTGCCTAGAAGGGTTTAAATCATCTGTACTAAAAGTTTGAATTATCAAGTTTTTTGCTGTAGTTAGGGCGACACTTTGGGATCACTTATCCATTGTCTGTCAGTCAGTCTGTCCATCCGTCCATCTGCCTGATCTATTGATTAAGACCACTCTCCATCCATCATCTGTCGTCTGGCTGTCTGTCAACTTTTCATTCCAATGACATCTGTGCAACTTGGCAAGGATGTTCTCTTAACCCATTCCCACTTAGGCTATTTTTAGATCCAACCTCTTTGAATAAATCTACCAAAAGAAGCATAAACTAGAGAAAAGGAAAATTTTAAAATTTTGTAGTTTGAAACTATTGTGATAAATAGAGCATTTGCTCCTGTAGGAGCAAATGCTCTGTTTATCACAATGGTTTCACAAAGTGACTTTTACAGAAGCGTCAAAAGGCGTCAATATGTGGGAATGGGTTAAAGGTTTACTCTACCCAAGTTTTTCAAACAATTTTAGTATATATTATTGTAAGAATACCGGTATTCATAATGTTACCATCTCTTTAACCCTGGTTCCCTGTTCTGTATTAACCCTGGTTCCCTGTTCTGTATTAACCCTGGTTCCCTGTTCTGTATTTAGACCAAATTTTAATACCTACTGAATATTCATTAACAACATAGTTATAAAGAAATATTGAAGGTGGAACATTGTAGACATTTTAGAAAGTAAAGAAACAGATCTATCAAATTTTATTAGCAAACAGAGCAGACCCTGATCAGACGGCTCCTCTAGGAGCCGTCTGATCTGGGTCTACTCTGTTTGCAAATGTGTGAAAACACGTTTATATGAGGGAAAGGGTTAAGAATTCTAATATATCATTGTAAGAATGTTGAGGGAGGGCCGTAACTTATGTTGGTCGAACTTGTGTCCCAACCCTTTTTCATGAAATGATATTTGAAATAGAATTTGTTTATATGAAGAATGTTCATAAAGTCACCCTCAACCAAAGAATTTTAATATTCCATTGAAAGAATATTCATAATGTTATTCAAGCCATTGTCAATGATGGGTGAATGGTCTCCAATGTTAACTCAGATGAATGATTTAGGACCCCCATGACCCTCTTCTTTTATGATCCTTTCGAATCCGTAGGTGACCTGTGTTTGCTTTCGAAGATTCTTGTGCTGTATACTAGACAGTCATGATGAATAGTTGTCTTTGTTTCAACCCTACTCCATAGATACATCTTTCTATGCCTTTGCAAACAGAGTAGACTCAGATCAGACGGCTCCTATAGGAGCCGTCTGATCCAAGTCTACTCTGTTTGCTTTTGATATAATGTAGGTCTGATTCTACAGTTTCTGTCACAATAAAATATATTTTGTTCATAGTGTTTTAAATATTCAGTGAATTAATGTTCATGATGTCATTAATTCTTGTCTGAATATTCATGGAGTACAGGTTAAACATCCCTTGGAAGAATGTATTCACTTAGTGATAGGCATGAATTCATTATGAAGAGTCTATTTCAGAATGAATCTCGTAGGTCGGAGATTTTGGCTGCTGCCTGCGCTGTGGGGGTGGCTGGAACATTTGCTGCACCTATAGGAGGTGAGTCAGTATGGGTAGAGCTGCTTTATAGCCCTTTACTCCATGAATATTCATGTCAGAAATATGAATATACATGTATGAAACATATGAATATACATGTAGTTAATAGTTGAAGTTTTATAATGGACCAGAGACCTTTAACCATGTAGAAATAGGTCTTTTTATCACATACCTTCCCTTATCTCCGAGTTAGAACAACGGGTTAAGATTTCCTTATCTGTAACACATGTAAGATCACTTTAGAACATATGACGTCATACGTCATATATATGACGTCAAACCATGGAAACCGATGTTTACATGTCATTTAAACGGCGAAAATGCACTTTTTTGATATGTGAGAAAAAGAATCTGATGCTCGTTGTCTTTTAAGATCACATGTTCCTAAACTCACCAAGAAAATGTTATTAAGCTCGCCAAGGCTCGCTTAATGACATTTTCTAAGGCTCGTTTAGGAACATGTGATCTTAAAAGACAACTAACTCGCAACAGATCCTCTTTATGAAATATTCCATGAGCAAATTGAGCAGATCCTGATCAGACTCCTTCTGCAGAAGGTCAGCATCTGGGTCTACTTTGTTTCCAAAGGCGCAAAAAAGTGTCTTTTGAGTAAAAGGTTAACCCATTCCCTCATAGGCTATTTTTAGATCCAACCACTTTGACTAAATCTACCCAAAAGCAGCATTAACTAGAGAAAAGGAAAAATTTTAGAATTTTATTGTTTGAAACCATTGTGACAAATAGAGCATTTGCTCCTATAGGAGCAAATGCTCTATTTGTCACAATGGTTTCAATAGGTGATTTTTACAGAGGCGTAGAAAGGCGTATTTATGGAGGAAAGGGTTAATCTGTAGCCCCTTACTGGGGAATCTGTGAGTTCATTTGCAAACAGTTTGGATCTTGATCAAAACTGTTTGACACTCTGATTATATCTATGAGAGAAATAAAAGAAGGTAAGAAGCTTTGAGTAAAAATTATTTTCTATAGACAAACATTTGTTTAGTATTCTAAAAGATATGATTAACGAGGTCACATAGGTTGGGAGAGGGGAATTGATATCTGTAAAACCTTTACCTCATGAATTTTCATTAAGATATCATGAATGTTTTATAATGGTGTTATTAACCAGGGAATTGTTTTAAAATGGCAGAAGCTTTAGATTCTATATTCAGTCCACTCTCGTTATGTCGAACTCGCTTAATACGAATTTCTGGTTGTTACGAAGTTTTTGTAAAGTCCCAACTTTTCTTCCTATATATTCTATATAAATTTAAGTTTTTAAGACGAGTTCGAACTGACCACGTTTTCGTTAAGTCAAAGTCATTTTACGTCCTCAAAGTGTCTTGTTTGCATGTAATTGTCGGTGTTTGTATCTCAGTCTGATTGAGTTCGATATGTGAATTGGACCTTTTGATCCGACCCAGGCAAATTGTATGCCAGGTGATCGTGACACAGGTAATTACAGTTTTTGTGGGTAAACAATCATTGATGTCAAATAATTATTCAAACTGTGGAACAACGCCAAATTGAGTGAACGTTATTTAGTACAAAACATAACTCTCATGCGTCCTGGCTTCCGGATGATTTCGTCAAAATAATGAATAAGTAGTGAGGCCTGTTCTTCATGTTATTACCAAATACATGCAGTTTAACATTGAATTTATTACACATGCCACAATAAGATATCGAAAAAGTTCAAGGCAAAACATGTAAAATGACGTATACATTTGATACGTCTGGTTTCCCAAATAGGGCTGTTCTCTTACAAGTACCGGAAGTATGCGAATTGGCAACCAGCTAGTTCACGTGTGATTGTGTATTTCCGGTGCCCGTTGAAAAGGCAATTCGTTGAAAAGGCAATTCCCCAAAGAAATGGTGTAAACAAACAATGCGCATTAAAAATTTGCCAAACCAACGGCATTTAATTCAATGATAGAGGCAAAAGGGATCTGGAAATTGGACAGGACCTTGTAAGTTAGGGCATGGTGTCATTAATGGAGGGTAGGACAGGCAGAAGTTTGTACTTGCAGTAATGGATCTACATGCACATGTACAATTCTTATATACACAGAGTGTGATTCCTTTACACAATGTGAAGACTAAATTATACAAGCACAAGTATGACTAATATGGCATTGTTTAAGATGATCGTAATGAAAGAAACTGGATTTTTAGAAAATGGCATGTGCTTTTTTGAGTCGAACTCTCAGTGAGTCGAAGTTTTAACGAGTCTCCAACAAATTGGACATAACGAGTGTCGACTGTAATTCCTTAATTTATGATAAGCATGCAGTGGACCCTGATGAGGTTTCAGGTCTGTCTCTATGCACCTGTTTGCTGGCTCATCAAGGTCTGCAGTCGATGAGTTCTAAATATAAGTTTTCTTCCTTCAAATAAGTGCTTTTTTACATATTTGCAAACAGATTAAATCCAGATCAGATGGCTCCTGTAGGAGCTGTCTGATCAGTGTCTGCTCTGTTTACTTATGACACAGTAAAGCTTATTTTACAGTTTTTGTCAAAGCAAATAATTCCTTTGAAATGTTTACAGTATAAAATTTCAGCTAATAAACGTTTCTTACATGAATATTCAACAAATCCTGATTAGAAGCTACATTTTGATGCAATATTTGATCCGCAAATATCTGACTACCAATTATCTGTCATGATGCCGGCCATGTATTTATATTTGACTTTTTATCTGTTTATAATATGGAGATGTCATATGTTTTTTAAACCATAATGCTGTTTGTATTTGCAGGTGTGTTGTTTAGTATCGAAGTAACAGCGACATATTTTGCCGTCAGGAATTATTGGCGAGGCTTCTTTGGAGCTGTGTGTGGAGCTGTGATGTTTCGACTGTTAGCTTTTTGGTTTAAATATGAAGGTAGTCAACTAGTAATGAATATTAATCATTTAACCCTTTCCCTGAATGAAACAGCTTTTCATACCTGTGCGAACATAGACCAGGATGTTCATCTCCAATAAGCAGAGGTTCAGATAAGATGCGTAAATTAAAACATTTTGACGAATAGCTTCTTTATTTCTCCACCAAACCCTATGTTGTGACCACTCCTTAGAATTGTCTGGAAGAGACGATTCTAAAGTGTGGTCACAGCATAGGATTTGGTGGAGAAATGACATTTTTGTGTATGAGTACGCACCTTTATCTGTAGCTCTGAATAAGCATGACTGATGTCCTTGGGGAAAAGTTCACTTACATATTTTCAAACTTCAGATCTTGATCACTTGCCATATATCTAGTGCAGCATCTGCTCCTGGTTTTTGTTGTTGTTTTTTTTCACGAGACACAGTAAAACCTCTCTATAACAACCACTTATTTGAAGTCTGAATTATTAAACAGACTAGACCCAGATCAGACAGCTACTGTAGGAGCTGTTTTACCATGGTCAGCTCTGTTTTCTTATGGATTATATATATGTGATTCAGCAGTTTGTGCCATGATCAAAACATTATTTGGTTATACATGTAAAACCTCTCTATAACGGCCACTAAATTACATCAAGTATTTTGTGTTAAAGGCAGGTGGCTGCTTAAAGTAAGGTGAAAGTAAAACAGAACGCTCCTATAGAGCGTTCTGTTTTACTTTCACCTTGCTTTAAGCAGCCACCTGCCCATAAATACCAACTAATTGACATATTTTAGTGGTTGTTATAGAGAGGTTTTACTGTATACTATTATGAGAATTCTGTAGATATATATTCATGATGTCATTAATTCCTAAATAAAGACATGATAGCTTAATGCAGGATGAAAGATATGCAATGAGTTCCTGCATTGAGCAACACCTGCTTTAACTCTTTGTATGGTGACAGCAGATTCTCCTGCCATTTATGACATTTGCAAAAGGTTTGGATCCGTTTTGTGTGGCCTGATCTGAGGTCCAAACTGTTTGTCACTCAGTCTTAAAACTTCAGTAAAATAAATCACATAGAAAATTCATGGTTTTTGAAATTTACAGACGGCAATTGAGCAGACGACAAAATTATACATCATCCAAACTTAAAGAACACTCAGGTTATTTATTTAGTAATGTACTGTATCCGAGGGGTCTATAATCAGGTTCACTGCAATATTTATCAACACCATCTACACATAGTAACTTTTGTCTTCAAAACTTATAGCTGCTGCATTTTTCCTGTATTTCTTTGTAAAAAAACTATTTCTTTTGTAAAAAAAGAGTGTCAAATTGTTGGTATCTCGATAAGACATTGCATCCGGAACCAGAATGTTTGTAACTGTCATCACAGATTGGTCCATAGAGTTAAAAGAGACAAACTGTGGTTCTGTTGAAGGTGTTTATCAGAGGTCCAGATAAGATTTGTAAACTAAAACATTTTCAAGAATTACTTCTTTATTTCTCCACCAAACCCCATGTTGTGACCACTCTTTAGAGTCGTCCTGAAGAGACAGTGTTTGGTGGAGAAATAATGATTTTAAGTAAAGGTACCAGTAACCTATTTAAATACTAAAATTGCCGTTTCTCCACCAAACCCTATATTCTGACCACTCTGTGAAATCGTCTCTAAGAGACGATTCTAAAGAGTCAGTGATCACAACATATGGTTTGGTGGAGAAATGACGATTTTGTTTTTTAACCCATTCCCACGTAGGCTATTTTTAGACCTAACCTCTTAGATTAGATCTACCAAAAAGGAGCATTAACTAGAGACAAGGAAAATTTCAGAATTGTGTAGTTTTGAAACCATTGTGATAAACAGAGCATTTGCTCCTATAGGAGCAAATGCTCTATTTATCACAGTGGTTTCAAGAAGTGGTTTTTACAGAGGCGTAGAAAGGCGTGTTTATGGAGAATGGGTTAATGTGCACTGTATCTGATGCTCTGGTGTTTTAGTCACTCTATGCTATTTGTGTCTAATTTGTTTTCAGAAACATTAACAGCATTGTTCAAGACAAATCTTAAAACAGATTTTCCTTTTGACCCTCTGGAGTTGCTCGTCTTCTCATTTATTGGGTAAGTATTCTTATTGGTTGGGTAAGTCTTTTCATTCATTGGGTAAGTCTTTTCATCTTCTCTTTGACTGGGTAAGTCTTTCATTTATTGGGTAAGTCTTCCATTTATTGGGTAAGTCTTCTCATTTATTGGGTTTCTTCTCATTGATTTAATTAGTCTTCTCAGGGAAGTCTTCTTATTCATTGGGTGAGTCTTCTCATTGATTGGGTAAGTCTTCTCATGTATTGGGTAAGTCTTCTCGTATTGGGTAAGTCTTCTCATTTATCGGATAAGGCGTCTCAGGGAAGTCCTGTCATTTATTAGGTAAGTCTTCTTGTTGGATTGGGCTTCTTATTCATTTAATGCTTATTTAATGTATTCATTTATTGGATGTCTTTTTATTTATTTAATTAGTCTTCTTCTTGATTGGATGTCTTCTCACTCATTGCATAAATCTTGTAATTTATTCATATGTGTAATCTCTGATCTTGGACTTCTCTCTCTAACCTTGGACTACTCTCTCTGATCTGGGACTATTCTCTTTGCAAATGCTTAAGTATGTCTTTATCTTTTGCATATTAAAGAAATAAAATTCAGACATGTGTCTGTTTTTATCGTTTCAGTGCTGTCTGTGGTTTTGCTGGGGCACTATTCATTTTACTTCACAGAAAAATCATTTTATTCACCAGAAAACACAAAAAGATGTCAGCTTTTTTACAGAAAAAGTAAGTGAACTGGGTTTCAGTGGCAGAGAAAGTATTTGATCTGGGGTTTTACTGACACCTTAACCCTTTACCTGGTACAGATGCCTTTTGACACATTAAATCCTTTACCTGGTACAGATGACTTTTGACACCTTGACACTTTACCTGATATAGATTCCCTTTGACACCTTACCTGATATAGATGCCTTTTGACACCCTGCCCTCATACAGATGCCTTTGACACATTGACCCCTTTACCTGATACAGATGCCCATTGACCCTGGTACAGATGCCCTTTTTTGATGACCCTATACCTGATACAGATGCCTTTTGACACCTTGAGAACAGTTTAAAACCAGATCAGATGGCTCCTGTGGGAGCTGTCTGATCAGGGTTTTAAACTGAGTTTGCTTAATATGGAATTTTATTGATCTGAGTATACAGTTTATGCCATTGCTAAAAAGTAATGTTAAGATTCATGAGGTTAAACACTATGCTTTGGAATGCTAGCTGATGGCAACAAATTTGTGATAAGACAAGTTTACCAACTT
Organism: Azorinus chamasolen; assembly: GCA_963576725.1. NCBI lineage: Eukaryota > Metazoa > Mollusca > Bivalvia > Cardiida > Solecurtidae > Azorinus > Azorinus chamasolen. Next base: position 30,302,959 of record OY755249.1, read on the forward strand.
TAAAAAGTTGGGAAACAGCCTAAGCAAAGATGGCTCTTGAAGGGAAGATAATACAATGTACAAATGTGTTTTGTTCGTTTGTAAAACGTTGAAAAGAATAACCCTATCATCACCAAAATTGTCATCTAGTACAAATTTTTAGTATTGTTTTCATCTTCCACTTCTTTTCAAAAACAGTGTCAGACTGTCAAACAGTTCAGATCCTGATGAGTTTATACTTGACTTCTTCTTTGAGTCCAAACTGTTTGCTGAGGTCATCACAGATTGGTTCATTGTGTTGAAATATGAGAAATTTTATAGTGAAACTAAATAAAGTAAATGTTGAGCAATGTAGTTGTAGCATTTTTTTCATGGAGCTTTCAAAATTCATTCAAAGAAGTGCAGTTAAAATAGTTTTCCACCACACCAATGACTTATTCTTTATTTTGTTGCCTTTTTCCAGTCGTTTTATATACCCAGGACTAGTCGCCCTTGTGATATCATCTTGCACATTCCCCCCTGGGCTGGGACAGTTTTTTGGAGGCCAGGTAAGTCAGTGTAGCAGTGTTGTAGAACCCCTCTAATGCGACCACTTGATGAATAAGCATGACTGTCTTTATAAGCAGGTGGTTGCTTAATGGAGGACAAAAGTATTGCAGAAAGGTCCTATAGGAGCTTTCTGCATTACTTTTGTTCTGCATTAAGCTACAACCTGCCTCTACCATCCAGAATTATATACCTATTTTAGGTGTTTACATTAGAGGGGTTTTACTGTATTTAATATATAAATCATATATCAGAAATTTAAAAGTTGGAAAAATCTTTAATTTGCAAACTGGTCTCTGCATCCATTAATTTAATTGCTATATCACATTTACTAGGATCGGTAAGAAAGGTTGTGTTATAATTATCACACATCATATTGTTCACACTTTAGTGCTGCATTAGTTTTTCACCATGATCAGGTATGATGGTCCAAGCTCTATTGTTAGTTTTTCAACATGATCAGGTAATTAAGTTAAGTGTTCTGTGCTCCTTAATCATCAAAATTGCATGGGTTTACTCTGTTTGCATATGCATGAAAAAGCGTTTATATGAGGGAATTCGTTAATCATCAAAATTTGGTTTTTACTAGGTTCACCCTTATCATTGAATTATTGAATGCCCTTGAATTATAAAAAATGTCTTCTTTCATGTCGATTAACCCTTTGCTCCGTAAATATGCCTACGCTTTTTGCAAACACAGTAGACCCAGATCAGATGGCTCCTGTAGGAGCCATCTTATCAGGGCTCCTGTAGGAGCCATCTGATCAGGGTCTGCTCTGTTTGCTTACTAGTATGATAATGAATATTAGTTAGGTTAAGTTTTATAATGGTACACGGACACAGGGATTTTTTGGCCTTGGCAGAAACTGTAGAACCTGCCATGGTCATATATCCCTGTGTCAATGTGCCATTATGAAACTTGATTAGTATTCCTGATGTCATTACTCACTTGAATATTCATATTGTGTAGAGTTAGCCCATTCCCTCATATTGACCCCTTTTGATGCCTCTGTAAAAGTCACTTTCTGAAACCATTGTGATAAATAGAGCATTTGCTCCATAGGAGCAAATGCTCTATTTATCACACTGGTTTAAAAACTATACATTTCTAACATTTTCCTTTTCTCTAGTAAATGCTCCTTTTGGGTAGATTTATTCAAAGAGGTTGGGTCTAAAAATAGCCATTGAGGAAATTGGTTAATATCTATCTACATGTAGCAGGTTACATAACTATGTCTTAGGTGGGAGGGGATATAAATTTTTAATTCCAATATGTTTTAGCTAACCCACCGACAAGCTGTAGATGAATTGTTCAGTAATATTACGTGGACCAAGGGACAGGCAGATGACCTTGATGACGAGGAGATAATCAGCCACTGGAAACATCCGCAAACAAATATCTATGTCAATCTAGTTCTCTTTATAATCATGAACGTAAGTAATTGTAACTGACCCAAATTAAATTTTCCTTCCATTTCTTTTAAAAGATAATAACGTCTTTGTTTTGTCATAAGATAAATTTTACACGATAAATAGGATAGTGAGTGTGTGTGAGTGAACACTTAAACTGTTAATGAATTGTCATATGCTCTGAGGATTTTCTTTCAACTGATCTAAGATTCAAACTGTAATTCTGATGAGATGCAATGTTACTCAGTTTGTTTGGTGCTTATTTCTATATGACAATAACATACTAAAACTAAAAAGTTGTTGACAGAGTTGTGGGTAAAAGGTGTACTAAAGGTGTACTAAAGGTGTACTAAAGGTGTACTATAGGTGTACTAAAGGTGTACTAAAGGTGTACTATAGGTGTACTAAGGTGTACTAAAGGTATACTAATCTATCTAAATCAGAGGTACAGATAAGATGCGTAAATGTAAACATTTTCAAGAACAGCTTCTTTATTTCTCCAACAAACCCTATACTGTGACCACTCTTTAGAATCGTCTCTAGGAGACGATTCTAAAGAGTTGGGCAAGCAAGAAACTGTGTATATATATATATATATATCATATCATAAGCAAACAGAGCAGGCTCTTATCAGACAGCTCCTACAGGAGCCATCTGGGTCTACTCTGTTTGCAAAGGTGTATTTATGGAGGAAAGGGATATTACTCCTCTCTTCCTTACAGTTTTTTAGACAGTTAAACCCCTCTAAACTGGAATTTTAGTAAAGAAGAACTTACATGTTTAAAGGCTAGTGGCTGCTTAACCCGTTCCCTCATATAAATGTTTTCACGCATTTGCAAACAGAGTAGACCCAGATCAGACGGCTCCTAGAGGAGCCGTCTGATCAGGGTCTACTCTGTTTGCTAATAGAATTTGATAGATCTGTTTCTTTGCTTTCTAAAAGGTCTACAATGTTCCAGGTTGCATATTTCTTTATAACTATTTTGTTAATGAATAGTCATTAGGTATTGAAACTTGAAATAAACATAGAACAGGGAACCAGTGTTAGAACTCAATTGCATGGATATTCAACAGGAAAAGGGTTAAAGATATAGATTTTGTCATGATGTCATTATTTATTACATGAATATTCATTTTTATCTTTCTTTCATTCACAGTTTTGGATGGCTGCAATTTGTAACACACTTCCTATACCTGCTGGAGTATTTGTGCCTGTCTTCACTATTGGTAAGGTAGCACTCTAGTACTTCCCATCACACGATCTGTGCTCTTTTGGCTTTTGTTTTAACCCAATCCCTCATAGGCTTTTTGTAGATCCTACCTCTTTAAATAAATCTACTGAAAAGGAGCATTAACTAGAGAAAAGGAAATTTTTTGAAGTTTGTAGTTTGAAACCATTGTGATAAATAGAGCATTTGCTTCTATAGGAGCAAATGCTGTATTTATCACAATGGTTTCAACAGGTGATTTTTACAGAGGCGTAGAAAGGCGTATTTATGGAGGATGTGGTTAAAGGGAGAGTCAAGATATCACCATAGAGGTGTATTGTTGAAAAAATGAAAACAAGGGGGGAAAAAGCTCCAGAAACTATGGAGCAAGTTACAATATTATTTAACAGGAGTCTTTCTTAATTGACCCTCTACAAAGTTCCTCATACTGTTGTGATCTGTTTAACCATTTCCTTCATATAAACACTTTTTCAATCATTTGCAAACAGAGTAGACCCAGATAGGATGGCTCCTATAGGACCCATCTGATCAGGGTCTGCTCTGTTTGCTTATGAAATGATATACATGTAGATCTGGTTCTATAGTAGCTATCATGGTTAAGATATCATGAGTTTGTATACCATTTGAAAATATAATGTAATTAATATTTATAATGTCATTAATCTTTACATGAATATTAAACAGGAAAGGGGTTATAAACATCCAGGGGTGGACTAGTTTTCCTTGTATGGCTATGGTGAACATTAAATAGTCTAATCCTTTGATTTCAATGTGTTCATTAGCTGACCCTTTATGAAAATTGTTCAAGCCATGATTATTCATAAAATATGACTGCTAGGGTGAGTTACTTTCCTTAACCCTTTCCTCCATTAATATGCCTTTCTGTGCCTCTGGAAAAGTCACTTTATGAAACTATTGTGATAAACAGAGCATTTGCTCCTATAGGAGCAAATGCTCTGTTTATCACAATGGTTTCAAACTACAAAATTCTAAAATTTTCCTTTTCTCAAGTTAATGCTTCTTTTCGGTAGATTTATTCAAAGTGGTTGGATCTAAAAGTAGCCTATGGAGGAAAGGGTTAAATTGCTGTAGTAAAGAGTTCTTAACTCTTCTCACAAAAAATGATTGACTGGATTTTAATGTAGATTTGTAGGAATATATGTTAGCTGATCCTTTGCCAAACATGCTTGGATATTCTGTAAAACTTCTTGCTATATATAATTGGACCCTTGATGACATGTTGTTGCATAAATGATCTCTTGACCTGTTGTCTAACGTGAGTGATACAACATCATCATAGCCCTCTTCTGATATTTCAGGAGCTGCCTTTGGAAGACTGATAGGGGAAAGTATGGCAGCTTGGTTCCCAAATGGTGTTAAGTCCGGTGATATTGTACATAAGATTGTCCCTGGTGGATATGCTGTTGTTGGTAAGTTGGACGATGCTTACATTGAGGACTGAATGTAAAAATGTAGTTATCTATCTGAAATGGTCCCAAGGTTATAAACCTTTTGTTTTAGCCTCGGATCATTCTCAAGCATTCTGATTGGTCAGATTTTGAGCAAGCTTTGGCAGTCTGATCTGGGTCTACGCTGTTTGCAAGGGCATAAAAAGGCATCGCTGTGAAGGAAAGGGTCAACTTTTTCCATGCTAACAGTAAATTTGTGATATGCAAATAGTTTGGTTTCAGATTAGATGCTGAAGTTGGATCCAGACAAGACAGACATCAAGTAGCTTGACAATTCATTCAGCATCATTGGTGATTTCCTTATCATGGTTTTTGAATAACATTCATTGGTGGAATGCAAGGCGTTAATCCTTTACTCCATGAATATTTATTTAAAAAATAGTGACATCATGAATATTAATTATATTATTCTTGTTATAATAGCACATGGACACAATACTTTTTGATTGTGGTGCAAACTATAGAAATATTTCTATATCATATCATAAGCAGAGAAGACCCTGATCAGACGGCTCCTGTAGGCGCCATCTGATCAGGCTCTACTCTGTTTGCAAAGGAGTAAAAACGCGTATTTATGGGGTAAAGGGTTAACCCTTTCCTCCATAGGCTATAATTTTTTAGACCCAACATCTTTGAATGAATCTACTGAAAAGGAGCATTAACTAGAGAAAAGGAAAATGTTTAGAATTTTGTAGTTTGAAACCATTGTGATAAATAGAGCATTTGCTCCTATAGGAGCAAATGCTCTATTTATCACAATGGTTTCCACAGGTGATTTTACAGAGGCGTAGAAAGGCGTATTTCTGGAGGAAAGGGTTAAAATACCTGTCAGGGGTACCTTGATTTCCTGTAAAGTATTGAGAAAGACAAACAGAAGAATTACAGTAAAGCTCACTTATAACGAACTTGGATATTATGAAATTTTGCATATAACAAAACAAAATTTATTCTCCCTCTCTAATTAACATATAGTAAAACGGACCTGATATAACGAAATTTGGATATAACGAAAGAAATCAGAGGGTCCCGAGGACTTCATTATAAATGAGCTTCTCTGTAGTTTTATTAGGATCTCCATTCTTTGCTTCTCTATCAGTCAATTTTAAAAATTGTTCCATATTGATTTAACCCAAGTTCCTCCATAAATACGCCTTTTTATGCCACTGTAATTACCGCTTCTTGAAACCATTGTGATAAATATATGTATTTATCACAATGGTTTCAAACTACAAAAATCTAAAATTTTACTTTTCTCTAGTAAATGCTCCTTTTGGGTAGATTCATTCAAAGGGGTTGGGTCTAAAAATAGCCTATGGAGGAAAGGGTTAATTTCTGGTAAATACAGTAACATAAAGAACACCAATGATATAAGATGTAGAAGAACCTGACTATAGTAACCATAAGAGCAGAGCATTGCTTAACCCTTTCCTCCATAAATACGCCTTTCTACACCTTTGCAAACAGAGTAGACCCTGGTAAGACGGCTCCTGTAGGAGCTATCTGATCAGGGTCTGCTCTGTTTGCTTATGGAATATTCATGGAGGAAAGGGTTAATACTGGACAAAAGTAATGTAGAAAGCGCCTAGAGTAGAGGAGTGTTCTTCATCACTTATTTCCTGCATTAACCCTTTGCTTCATAAATATGCCTTTCTACGCCTCTGTAAAAGTCACTTTTTTAAACCATTGTGATAAATAGAGCATTTGCTCCCAAGGGGCAAATGCTCTATTTATCACAATGGTTTCAGAACTACAACGTTCAAAAAATGTCCTTTTCTCTAGTTAACGCTCCTTTTCGGTAGATTTATTAAAAAAAGTTGTGTCTAAAAATAGCCTAAATGGGGGGGGGGGGGGGGGGGGGGGGTTAAACTACCACCTTTTATGAAAAATTTGTGGTTGTTGTAGACAGGTTTAGGTTATAAAGCTTTGAGTTTCTGTTTGAGTTCATTCTATAGTATCTGATTGGTGAGATTTTGAGCTTGCTCTGACCAATCAGATGCTTGAAAATGATCCAAGACCCGAGCAAAACGTTTTATAACCTCTGGGCTAGGGATATACCTTGTGTTTACAGTTGTGTTACTGCTTTGTTGTGTTTGCAGGGGCTGCCTCTCTCTCAGGTAGTGTGACCAGAACAATTTCTACGTCTGTGATAGTGTTTGAGCTGACTGGTCAAATCTCTCATGTTTTACCTGCTGTGGTAAGTTTGATAACTTTGCAATACAAATGACATTGGATCTTTATCTTGTCTTATTTGGTTCGGAATGTTTTGAGAGTTTTCAAACATAATTTGTTGGATCCATTAGTGTTCAGTAGTAGAGTCAATTCAGTATTGAAGGATTAAATATGCTATCTAGATCCTATCAAAGGATTCCTCCAGGAACTCATTTCCTACAATGATGATTAACCCATTCCCTCATATAAACGTGTTTTCACGCATTTGCAAACAGAGTAGACCCAGATCAGACGGCTCCTAGAGGAGCCATCTGATCAGGGTCTGCTCTGTTTGCTAGTGGAATTTGAATAGTTCTGTTTCTTTGCTTTCTAAAATGGCTACAATGTTCCACCTTCAAGGTTTCATTGTAACTATTTTGTTCATGAATATTCAGTGGGTATTGAAATTTGAAATAAACATAGAACAGGAAAGGGTTAATACATGTACCACTGCTTTTCTCTTTGCCTTTCAGATAGCTGTACTCATATCAAATGCAATTGCCAACCTCTTCATGCCGTCTTTCTACGATAGTATTATCCGGCTGAAGCGGCTGCCTTATTTACCAAGTATAATATCATCGAAAGTTGAGTAAGTTTGACTAAGTACAGTAAAACCTCTCTAAACTGGAATTTTAATAAAAAACAACTTTGGTCTTTTAAGCAAGCTGGCTGCATACTGCAGGGTGAAAGTTGTGCAGAAAGCTCCAAAAGGAGCTTTCTGCATGACTTTCAACCTGCATTAAGCTGCTACCTGTCTGAAAAACTGGCACTGATATAAATTTTAATGTTTGGTTTAGAGGGGTATATCTCATCAAAAAGTGGAAGTTGAACTCTTGAATCTTTGATCGTTTTATCCCAATGTAACCCTTTACTCTATGATATTCATGTAAGAAATAATGGCATCATGAATTTTAACCCTTTCCCTCATACAAACGTGTTTTCACGCATTTGCAAACAGAGCAGACCCTGAACAGATGGCTCCTATAGGAACTTTCTGATCTGGTCTATGTTTGCAAAGGCCTTACAGAGTAAATGGTTTACCTGTACTTATAAGCTTGTTAGCTCACCAGAGCACAAAGTGCTCAAGGTGAGCTTTTGTGATACCCCTGTGTCCGTCGTCCGTCTGTCCGTCTGTCCGTCTGTCCGTCTGTCCGTCAACAATTTCAAACGACTTCTTCTCTGAAACCGACTGCCCAATTGTAACCAAACTTGGTCAGATACATACTGTTGGTGGGTGCTTCAAAAGTTGTTAAAAGATAGTGGGTGGGGCCATCGGTCTTGTTGCCATGGCAACCATACACAATATCTAGAAAAATCTTCTTCTCCAGAATGACTTGTCCGATTTGAATATAGTTTTCACCAAAATGTTTCTCAGTTGATAGACTTCAAAAGTTGTTAAAAGAATTTTGATCCGGCAAAAAACATGGCCGCCAGAGGGCGTTTTCATTTTTTCCATATATGGTAATAAGGAATTTTCATAGGAAAATCTTTAAAAATCTTCTTCTCTGAAACTGTTAGGCCTAGACCTTTGATATTTGGTATGTAGCATGATCTTATGGTCCTCTTCAAATACTGTTCAAATTATGACCCCCGGGCCAAAAATGTCCCCGCCCAAGGGCTTATCAGTTTTTCATAGGAAAATCTTTAAAAAATCTTCTTCTCTGAAACTGTTAGGCCTAGACCTTTGATATTTGGTATGTAGCATGATCTTATGGTCCTCTTCAAATACTGTTCAAATTATGACCCCCGGGCCAAAAATGGCCCCACCCAAGGGCTTATCAGTTTTTCATAGGAAAATCTTTAAAAATCTTCTTCTCTGAAATTGTAAGGCCTAGACCTTTGATATTTGGTATGAAGCATTATCTTATGGTCCTCTACATACATTGTTCAAATTATGACCCCCGGGCCAAAAATGGCCCCACCCATGGGCTTATCAGTTTTTCATTGGAAAATCTTTAAAAATCTTCTTCTCTGAAACTGTTAGGCCTAGACCTTTGATAATTGTTATGTAGCATGATCTAATGGTCCTCTATAAAAGTGGTTCAAATTATGACCCCCGTGCCAAAAATGGCCCCACCCAAGGGCTTATCAGTTTTTCATAGGAAAATCTTTAAAAATCTTCTTCTTTGAAACTGTAAGGCCTAGACCTTTGATATTTGGTATGTAGCATGATCTTATGGTCCTCTACAAATATTGTTCAAATTATAACCCCCGGGCCAAAAATGGCCCCGCCCAAGGGCTTATCAGTTTTTCATTGGAAAATCTTTAAAAATCTACTGAAACTGTAAGGCCTAGACCATTGATATTTGGTGTGACTAACATGATCTAATGGTCCTCTATAAATATGTAGCTGTGGCTTGTGGTCCTCTGCCAAGAATGTTTAACTTACAACCCTGACCACTGGGCGAAACTTGGCCCTGCCTCAGGGCTTATCAGTTTTTCATGGGAAAAATATGAAATATTATTTCTCTCTGAAACCATAAGGCTTAGGCCTTTAATTAATGACATACTGCTTTGCCTTGTGGTTCTCTACCAAGGTTGTCCACATAATTCTTTGTGGTAAAAAATGGCCCAGCCCCTGGGGTTATCTCAGGTGAGCGCTTCAGGGCCTCATGGCCCTCTTGTTTAATTATATACTTTGAATGGATAATTTTCATCCTGTGATTTGTTTTTTTGCAAAAGTACAGCAAAACCTCTCTATAATGGCCACTAAAGTGTGTTAATTAGTTGGTATTTAGGGCAGGTGGCTGCTTAAAGCAAGGTGAAAGTAAAACAGAACGTTCCTATAGGAGTGTTCTGTTTTACTTTAACCTTGCTTTAAGCAGCCACCTGCCTTTAACACAAGATACTTGATGTCATTTAGTGGCCATTATAGAGAGGTTTTACTGTATGTTTGTCCATATGACTTTTGTCAAGCAAATAAAGCAGACCCTTCAGAAGCCCTCTGATCTGGGTCTACCCTGTTTGCCAATGTCTGAGTCTACGGTGTTGTACCTATGTCCTATTTTAGGGAAGCTTGGCATAAATGGTTGATTTGAGTACAAACATTGTATATCCAGAACTGTCATCTCAAGGGATTTGATGTCTGATAATGTTCTGCATGATAAAGAAGCTGGCAAACAGTGTAAACCCTGATCAGATGCATCCTAATACAATGGCCTATTTGATCAGGGTCTTAAATTAAACACTTCCAAGATCATTCTCAAATATTTGATTGGTCAGATTTTGAGAAAGCTCTCCCTGTGCTATTATCTGTGTGTTCCCACTTTGCCAACCTCTATTGTTTAAGTAGCTGGGAGTTTGCATTGCACTGTCCAGCCAGTCAGTAAAATGCATGTTGACAAAGTCTGTGGCTAAGTGGTTATGGCCTTTGGCTGACAATCACGTAGCACGTCACTGCTGTGGTTCAAGTCCTGGCCTGGACATTTGGATTTTTTATGTGAGGAAGCCTGTTAGCTTGCTTGCAGTGGATCAGTGGTTGATCTTGGATGATGTTCTGTGCACAAATCAATACAGTTTGTTCCATACACAGAAAAATCTCTAGGGTCCTCCCCCATCTGAAATTAGCTGGATGTTGCGCTATGACTGAAGTAAAACCCTGATATAAACAAACAGTGTATTATGACATATATTTCTATTTTCAGTTCTTGGAATTTGTATGTGGAGGATATAATGATAAAGACGGTGAAGTTTGCGTCATTCTCCGGTACTTACAAACAGATGAAAGAATTATTAGAGGACACCTCATTTAGAACCTATCCTCTGGTAGATTCTGAAGGTATGTATCTGTGGGATGGTAGATTCTGAAGGTATGTATGTGTGGGGTGGTAGATTCTGAAGGTATGTATGTGTGGGGTGGTAGATTCTGAAGGTATGTGTGTGTGGGGTGGTAGATTCTGAAGGTATGTGTGTGTGGGGTCTCATTCAGGGTATATTCTGAAGGTATGTGTGTTTTGGTCTTTAACCATTTACTCCATAAATACACCTTTGCAAGCAGAGTAGATCATGTAGGAGTTGTCTGATCAATGTTTTGAGAATTCATAGATACTAGAAATTATTGCCTTTTTGTGTCACCTGCTGTAAGAGTTAACCTTTCCTTCACAAAACACTTTTTAGGCATTTGCAAACAGAGTAGACCCAGATCAGACTACTCCTATAGGAGCTGTCTGATCAGGGTCTGCTCTGTTTGCTAAAGGAATTTGAATGAATACAATGATTAAAAATGATTACAATGTTCCACCTTTCATATATCATCATAATTATTGTGTCCATGAATATTCAGTAGGTATTGAAATTTGGAATAAACATAGAACAAGGAAAGGGTTAAGGATTTAATGTTCAGCTGTCTGTCTGGCATACTACAGTTGTTACTCTGTTGGACATGATTTTTATTTTGCTTCAAGCAGATTACATGTGTTCCGTCAGTTACATGTGTATACATTTATTACAGCTGTAGATATGGAGGGTTATATGGTTTGGTTTGGTCACAATCTGAAGAATAAAACAGGCCGAGTTTATTTCCTTCTTGGATATCTATATCTTCACCATTTGCTTGTTTTTCTGTAGATTCTATGATCTTGCTTGGATCAGTGAAGCGCTTTGAACTTGAAAGAATGCTTTGGATGCACTTAAGTCAGGACCAGAAGATTTTCATGCCCGACGAGGATGGTCTTCCTTCCATAGCCTCAACGCCCGGGTCTAGTCGGGCTCCTACTCCACCTCCAAGAGTAGAGATTATACCAGACAAACCTAAACCAAGATTTGCTGTGACAAAAGTAGACGAGAAAGATCAGCCAAATGGCAGAAGTCCACCCCCACCACTGATACAAATAACTAGATCTGTAAGTGTCACATTAATAAGGATAGACTGTGTAATATAAATAACTAGATCTGTATGTGTGAGATCTGTAAGGCTAATACAAATAACTAGATCTGTATGTGTGAGATCTGTAAGGCTAGACTGTAATACAAATAACTAGATCTATAAGTGTGAGATCTGTAAGGCTAATACAAATAACTAGATCTGTAAGTGTGAGATATGTAAGGCTAGACTGTTTGATACAAATAACTAGATAATTATGTAAGTGTGAGATCTGTAAGGTTAATACAAATAACAGGATATGTAAGTGTGAGATCTGTAAGGCTAGACTGTAATACAAATAACTAGATCTGGAAGTGTGAGTTCTATAAGGCTACTACAAATAACTGGATCTGTAAGTGTGAGATCTGTAAGTCTAGACTGTGTAATACAAATAACTAGATCTGGAAGTGTGGGATCTGTAAGGCTAATACAAATAACTAGCTCTGTATGTGGGAGATCTGTAAGGCTAGACTGTAATACAAATAACTAGATCTGTAAGTGTGAGATCTGTAAGGCTAATACAAATAACCGGATCTGTAAGTGTGAGATCTGTAAGGCTGGACTGTGTGATACAAATAACTAGATAGTTATGTAAGTGTGAGATATATAAGGTTAGGCCGTCATCGTAACTTTCGATTTGGTGAGCTGTCGATTTCAAAGTTCCGATATATCGATACAGAATTTCCAAGTATCAATACATTTTTAATATAAAAAACCTGAATAAATGTGTTTTGTGTCGTACCCATCTATTTGTTTATCATTGCTCCAGTTCACTTTTAATTTATGGTGTTTTACGACATTATTTACTAAGACTTGGGTTTGCACTAAATCCTGGTCAATTTCGTTAGATGAATACAGTATGCAGCCCAAATGAAAAATCCTGTGTAACTGGGCGTGATCTTTAGAAAACCTTGTATTTACCTAAATAAAGTCGGATAGATCAAAACGTGATGAAAGTAACGCTACATGAACATAAATTATCGTAGAACCTGCAGTTTACACTGCACCACAAACTTGCATCAGTGAATTAACCCTTCCCCATTCTGAGCAACAACAACATCAACAATGGTGACAAACATTCCGGAGTTTGAGGAATTTATCTCAAAAACCTTGAAATACGGATTGACGTTTGAACAAACTTCGATTTTCTGAAAGTCAATGGTGAATTTCATAAATCCAAAGTCATATGCAAACTCTGCAGAGTTGTCCTATTGTACAGCGGTAATACCACAAATATTCATTCGCATGTCAACAGAAATCATTGGTCAGTGAGTACAGTAACTTGGACTGCCTTCTCCAGCAGTGATGGATATAGCTGCATCTTGGACTGCCTTCTATCTTCCATGATGTTTAACCCTTCGCTTGCTATTCACGTCAATATACCTACCTGTAAATAGTGAAGACCCAGATGAGACACAGGAGCTGTCACAACAGGGTCTGCACTATTTACAAGTTGATTGTGCAACCAGTGCACTCCTAAGCAGTGATTGCACAGCAAAATACTTGTATACAGTGAAGATATGTGTAATTATACAACAGGGCATGGGTAAAGAAGGAGAAATGTATTTCAAAACTCAGCAAGCGAAGGGTTAATGTCAGTTTGTTTTTAAACAGGCCAGCACAAGTTCTATGGATACAATGTCTGAACAGGAGCGTGAGAAGAGAACTTACCACACACTGAACTTACCTCTGAGGTCCATCTTAAAGAGCGCTTCACCGACAGGAAAGCAACCCAGCATGCCCAAATCCTCTAGTCTTTCAAATATTCAAGGTAAACAAGGACAAACAAAAACTGTATTTTAACCCTTTGCACTATAGATACATTTAAACACCTTTGTAAACAGAGTTGACCCAGATCATATGGCCGATCAGAGACTGCTCTAATTGTTTATGGAATAATATAGATCTATTTCTACAGTTTTAAACTTCTCTTCTTCATATGTCATTATATATATCAAAGTATTAATATTCATAAATACACTATTTTCTACATGAATATTCATAAATATATTTAGTGACACTGTACTCATTGAACACAGGAGTCTAATCCTTCACTTACTAAACATTCATGTGGCATTTAATCAGGGGCTTCCCTAGTTGTTAAAATGAATCCAGAAATACTCACAAATGTAAAACATTGTAGACACTGATCAGACACGGTCATACACAGAGGTAGATCTGTCTACACTGTTGTTATTCCCCAACCCTCCAGTTTTTTTTAACCCATTCCCTCATATTGACGACTTTTGATGACTCTATAAAAGTCACTTTGTGAAACCATTGTGATAAATATTTATCACAATGGTTTCAAACTACATAATTCTAAAAAAAATTCCTTTTCTCTAATTAATGCTCCTTTTTGGTAGATTAATTCAAAGAGGTTGTATCTAAAAATAGCCTATGAGGTAATGGGTTAATATGACATTATTCATTGTTGTCTGCTTTTTTCAGTTGGAATTGATGCACATTTTAGAAGGTTGTCAACGCAGCATACAGATAGCATTGTTGAAGATATTCCATTTGTGATTAATGTGAGTATAATAACCATATTCCTGCTACCAATTTAACCGTTCTCTTGGTGAAAAAATAAATTTATGCTTAATAACCGTTCCAGTGCCAGAAACCAGTCACTAATGTCCTTTGCAAACATTGTAGATGAGAGAGAGGGCTCCTATAGGGTCAAACCATGATCAATAAAATACTTTGCTTACATTTGTTTTGTTCAAATTTCTCAGAAACTTGACCAAGTGTCAAACAGCTTGGATTCTAATGAGACAGTGTCAGAGTTACTTTGTGTCACATCTGGTTTTAAGCTGCTGGCAAACCCCAGTCAGGTCGCATAAGTATCCATTAAATTGATGCGACTCACATAACAGTTCATATGTTATGACAATTATAACATCAAAACAAAGCTATTTGTCATTTAATTGATGGGATTTACCAGGTTAATCAAAGATTGGCTGTCAATGAAAGTTGTTTGCACTAGTCATTGTTTATCTGTTCAGAGGTGCAAAGTCCCACGAACGGCAGACTGGGTTCAAATAAGCAGGTTGGAAATATACAGGGACCTCTGGCAGTGTTTGAAAGTGTCGATTATCTGAGTTCTCTACACTAGTCAGACATCCAGGTTTATGAAGGAATCCTGCCAGGACTTATAAATGTGTTTGAGTTTCCAAGGGAGTTCAGTTTATGTTGGTTCAAACTTTCAAGAGTAAACAATTAAGATTAACCCTTTACACCATAAAAATGCTTTTCTATGCCTTTGCAAACAGAGTAAACCAATATCAGATGGCTCCTGTTGAATGGGAGTCCTAATATTTAACCATTTACTCTATAAAATTGCCTTTCTAAACCTTTGCAAACAGAGTGGACCCAAATCAGGGTCTATTCTGTTTGCTTATGATATGATATAGATATGATTGTGAGGTTTCTGCCATGGCCAAAAAGTCCTGTGACCATGTGCTGTTATAAGAATTAATCCAATGAATATTCATGATGTCATTACAGTAAAACCTCTCTATAACGGCCACTAAATTACATCAAGTAGTTTGTGTTAAAGGCAGGTGGTTGCTTAAAGCAAGGTGAAAGTCAAACAGAACGCTCCTATAGGAGCGTTCTGTTTAACTTTCACCTTGCTTTAAGCAGTCACCTGCCCTAAATAGCAACTAATTAACACAATTTAGTGGCCGTTATAGAGAGGTTTTACTGTATTTATTACATGAACATGAAATAAAGGATTAATTACAGTGTACATGTATTTTGTTTTGCAGAAAGACAGTTTTCAAACTTTAACAAAGAAAGTAAAACTGGTAAGTACTTGTTACTACACAATTCTGTTCATGTAAGTACATGCAAGTTTTGTCGGCTTCAATTTGCTATTATATTTCAACCAATTGAAGCGAAGCATGGCAGACACATAAGGATTACTTTGTCTGTCGTCTTCGTTGTCGTCGTCATCACACTTCTTGTCCAGCCTGTATCTCCTATTCTACTGAATCCATTGAATTCAAACTTCACACATGGAACAGGTATGATGAGAGGAAGTGTCATGCACAAGGTCCATAACTCTAGCTTCAGTATTTTTGGAGTTATTCCCCTTTTTCATTTTTTTGTCCAGCCAGTAAGTCCTGTTCTACTGATGCCATTGAATTCACATATGGAACAGGCCTGATGAGAGAAAGTGTCATGCACAAGGTCCATAGTCTTACTTTGAATATATTTGAGTTTTTTCCCGTTTTCATATTTTCTGATCTGTCTATAAATTCTTTACTACTGATGCAGTTGAATGTACGTAGCATCGTAGCTGGATTTATGTTATACCCATATACATGTACTGCGATTGTGGCAAGTTTAAAATTTGTTGGAAGATTGTCAGTACACAAGTGTTCCGAGGAACACCCTTCTATTTTTTTAACCCTTTACCTCAATCACTGCTGTGGAGTGCACTGATTGCACAATCAACTTGTAAATAGTGTAGACCCTGATGAGGCAGCTCCTGCAGGAGCTGCCTCATCTGGGTCTTCACTATTTACAGGTAGGTATATTGACGTGAATAGCAAGCGAAGGGTTAAGGGAATATATATAATGGAATATGTGAATGCAGGATTTTTCGGCACTGGCAGAAACTGCAGAATCAGTTCTATATTATCCCATCAACTAAGAAAGCAGATGAGGATCAGACTGTTCATACAGGAGCTGTCTGATCTTGGTCTACACTGTCTGCAAAGGCGTGTTATAGCATTTCTCCCGGGTAAAGGGCTAAAAATGATAAGTGATGACAAACAGTTTTGATTCTGATGATAGATCAAATTATTTAGCATTTCGTCTTGAACCAAACTGTTTGCATGTGTTATATTCACAGCTTTGATGTGAAGAATTCAGGGACAGATTGTTAACTTTAAGCCTTTCCTTCATATAAACATTTTTTTCATGCCTTTGCTAACAGAGTAGACCCAGATCAGACAGCTCCTGTAGATGGCTCTGCTTGCTTATGAAATTCTAATAGATCTGACTCTACATTTTCTCTCAATACCAAAAAATCCTGAGTTCATGTGACATAAAATTTCAGCATTAAGCAAGTACCCGTGTACAAAATGCAAGCAGTTCCTTTCAACCCATTCCCTCATATTGACGCCTTTCGATGCCTCTGTAAAAAGCACTTTTTGAAACCATTGTGATAAATAGAGCATTTGCTCCATTTATCACAATGGTTTCAGAACTACACAATTCTAAAATGTTCCTTTTCTCTAGTTAACGCTCCTTTTCGGTAGATTTATTCACAGAGGTTGTGTCTGAAAATAGCCTATGAGGGAATGGGTTGAAAAAAATGTTACACCCTGGGGGCATTAATTAGAGGTTATACAGTAGTTGCCCGCTGTGTAAAAAAATATATATATTTCATAGTTTGTTGGGTCAAAATGCATGAGTCAAATTACATTTGGTTGAAACTATTCAATTTCATTTCCTTTACAGCCCCCAGAACCAGTGAAGGTGAAAAACTTGCCAACAGACAAGGTATGGCAGTGTTTTGTTTTATAACTTGTTATGTCTAGTCTGTTTAATATCATTGAATTTTGATATTTTTCAAACAATGATTCAGCTAATTCTGGTTTGGTCTTATCTTTGAGAAGGATGAAATGGAAGTTATTTATACAGTAAAACCTCTCTTAACCGGAATTATAGTAGACAAGAATTTAGATATTTTAAACAGGTGACTGCTTAATGCAGGGTGAAAGTCATGCAGAAAGCTCCTCTAGGAGCTTTCTGCATGACTTCCACACTGCATTAAGCTGTCACCTGTCCCCAAGACCGATATTTATTCTAAATTTAATGTCCGGCTAAGAGAGGTTTTACTGTACCTCTGCTTCACAAAGTGAAGTGAGGACTGCATAGGAATTATACATACCCTCACATCTCATCCTGTCCGATAACCTGTCCACGCAATAAAATGAGAGCCCTTTTGACATGTTGTTATATTGTGTCATTCAGTCATGAGTTATGACCTTTTGAGGGTCAAACTTTCCCAAAATTGATGTCTTCTCAACAGCATGAGAACTCTTTGACTAATCATGACCAAACTTGATCAGTAGTTAGATAGTCTGATTTCTTGGTGCAGTTTTGTACCTACGGATGTTGACTAATTTAATCAGAAGTCTTGTCCAATTTCCCACAATCGACCATGTCCTTAAATAGCATAAGAACCCTTCGACCAATTGTTTCCAAACACAGTCATATGTTAAACAGGCACAATATCGTCGCTAGATTTCCTGATTGAATCCAAAATGGCTGAATGGTAGCCATTTTGGATTATGAAACTACCTGTGGAGCTAAGATGTTCAACAAATTTTGCTGCATTGTTTTAGAATGCACTAAAGTAATTGTCATGTTGAGGCACAATGGGTGAAAATTTGTACATTGTATTCTAATTGTATTCAAGATAGCTGACTGGTGGCCATCTTGGAGCTTTCTGCAAAACTTTCGACAAGCATTAACCCTTTCCTCCATAGGCTATTTTTAGACCTAACCTCTTTGAATGAATCTACCCAAAAGGAGCATCAACGAGAGAAAAGGAAAATTTTAGAATCTTGTAGCTCTGAAACCATTGTGATAAATTGAGCATTTGCTTCATAGGAGCAAATGCTCTATTTATCACAATGGTTTCAAAAAGTGACTTTTACAGAGGCGTAGTATGGCGTATTTATGGAGGAAAGGGTTAAGCAACCACCTGTCTCTAATACTCATAATGAGGCCTCTTTTTGGTGGTCACATTAGAGCTGTATTACTATATTTGAATATATGCACCTTTATTGCTCTGTCTACAAATTACAGCCGAATTTCATCCTTAACATTCTAAGCTTACTTAACTCGTGCTCTGCTTTTATTTCAAATAACATGTATACATGAGAATTCCAGTCTACCAGGTTTCTCATCTTATCCAAACAGATTGCATAAAAGTAGACACGAATGTGCTCACATTATGTGAAAGGTTAACCCTTTAAATGCTGAATATTTAAACTGGCATGATCAGTCAGTGTTAAACTTATTCCCTCATATTGATGCCTTTTGACGCCTCTGCATAAGTCACCTGTTGAAAACATTGTGATAAATAGAGCATTTGCTCCTATAGGAGCAAATGCTCTATTTATCACAATGGTTTCAAAACTACACAATTCTAAATTTTTTCCTTTTTAGCAGTAAATGCCCCTTTTTATACGCCCGAAGGGTCGTATTATGTTATGGTCTCCATCGTCTGGCCGTCTGGCTGGGTGTCCGTCTGTCTGTCTGTCTGTCCGTCCGTCCGTCCGGCCGTCCGTCCGTCCGTCCGTCCGTTAGCAAATTCGTGTCCTGGCTATAACTTACTCATTTTTTCTCCGATTTTCAAAATTCTTTCACACAAATGTTCAGTATCACTTGAAGGTGTGTCGCGTACAAAACCCAATTGTGAACTTTCAAGGTCAAGGTCACAAATAGGGCGTTAGCAATTTTCGTGTCCTTGCTAAAACTTACTCATCTTTTCACCAATTTTCAAAATTCTTTCACACGTATGTTCAGTATCACTTGAAGGTGTGTCGCGTACAAAACCCAATGGTGAACTTTCAAGGTCAAGGTCACAAATAGGGCGTTAGCAATTCTGTCCGTCCGTCCGTTAGCAAATTCGTGTCCTGGCTATAACTTACTCATTTTTTCTCCGATTTTCAAAATTCTTTCACACAAATGTTCAGTATCACTTGAAGGTGTGTCGCGTACAAAACCCAATTGTGAACTTTCAAGGTCAAGGTCACAAATAGGGCGTTAGCAATTTTCGTGTCCTTGGTAAAACTTACTCATCTTTTCACCAATTTTCAAAATTCTTTCACACATATGTTCAGTATCACTTGAAGGTGTGTCGCGTACAAAACCCAATGGTGAACTTTCAAGGTCAAGGTCACAAATAGGGCGTTAGCAATTCTGTCCGTCCGTTAGCAAATTCGTGTCCTGGCTATAACTTACTCATTTTTTCTCCGATTTTCAAAATTCTTTCACACAAATGTTCAGTATCACTTGAAGGTGTGTCGCGTACAAAACCCAATTGTGAACTTTCAAGGTCAAGGTCACAAATAGGGCGTTAGCAATTTTCGTGTCCTTGGTAAAACTTACTCATCTTTTCACCAATTTTCAAAATTCTTTCACACATATGTTCAGTATCACTTGAAGGTGTGTCGCGTACAAAACCCAATGGTGAACTTTCAAGGTCAAGGTCACAAATAGGGCGTTAGCAATTCTGTCCGTCCGTTAGCAAATTCGTGTCCTGGCTATAACTTACTCATTTTTTCTCCGATTTTCAAAATTCTTTCACACATATGTTCAGTATCACTTGAAGGTGTGTCGCGTACAAAACCCAATTGTGAACTTTCAAGGTCAAGGTCACAAATAGGGCTTCAGTATCACTTGAAGGTGTGTTGCATACAAAACCCAATTGTGAACTTTCAAGGTCAAGGTCACAAATAGAGCGTTAGCAAATTTTGTGTCCTGGCTGTAGCTAACTAGACCTACATCATTACCTTTAAGGTCAGTCATATTTGAAGGTGAAAGGTTAAACGCACTTATGTCACGTTCGGTTTAAACTTTCTCGACTTTTTTTCCAAAGTTCAAAAAAGTCTGAAAGTCTGAAAATGATTGCTATGTACACTGTTCTTACCATGCTCATATCTTGGATATTTTTCATTCTGGAGTTATTGCCCTTTGATAGTTTCGGGTAGCAATTTCTTGTGCAACTAACTGCTCCTTTATTTTTCAACATAATTTTATAGAACAGCATTCGGGCGTATATTGCCCCGTCTTGCGGTGCTCTTGTTGGTAGATATATTTAAAGAGGTTGGGTCTAAAAATAGCCTGTTAGGTATTGGGTTAATTGTATAGATTCCACTCAGTATGGAAAGCTTGAATTTGCTAGAGGATCTTGACTGATAAGCAGTGGTGACCCTGATCAGAGGGCTTTTTAGGAGCTGGTGATGTTTTAGGAGCCCTCTGATCTGGTGCTACACTAGTTGCAAAAGCCAGTATTCTCGTTTCCAGCATTTAATAAAAATATATATCATGAATACAAACAGAGCAGTTATTATCAGCTGTTGTTTTTATCTGCACAATATACATATATATATATATACTTGTGTATCTGCCTACTGCCTACTATATGTCTATAGTTAAAGTCTAACTCATCAAATTTGTTTGCTCTTTATCTTTTGATGGTTACAGTTTTGAGAAATACAGTAAAAACCTCTCTATAACGGCCACTAAATTTTGTTTAATTAGTTGGTATTTAGGGCAGGTGGCTGCTTAAAGCAAGGTGAAAGTAAAACAGAACGCTCCGTTCTGTGTTTTTTTCACCTTACGTTAAGCAGCCACCTGCCTTTAATACACAATACTTGATGCAATTTAGTGGCCATTATAGAGAGGTTTTACTGTATCTATATAAGTAAACCTTGAAAAGTAATTGGGTAAGCAAACATCTAGGCCCTGATCAGAGTGCTCATTTAACAACCCTCTGATCTGGGTCTACACTGTTTGCTTATGCCCACTTTTGTATGTGCTAGGCATAAATGGGTTTACCCATATCGTGTTAAATTTGACTTTACTGGCATGTAAACAAACAGCTTGGATCTAGATGAGACACTGAGTCACTCGGCTTTTAATTAGGGTCCAAACTAATTGGCTGAATAGTTCCTTGAAAGCTTGTCGAATCAGAAATAAACAAAAATTGGTAAGATTTTTAGCATCATCCATTTTTACAGCAGGACTAGGGTTTCAGCTTTGGTGCTTTGTACATACATGACACTGTTTACCCCTTTACTCCATAAATACGCCTTTCTACACCTTGGCAAGCACTGTAGTCCCAGATCAGAAGGCCCCTGTAGGAGCCGTCTGATCTGGGTCTGCTCTAGTAGCTTATGATATACAGTAAAACCTCTCTTTAACAGCCACTAAAATGTGTTAATTAGTTGGTATATCGGGCAGGTGGTTGCTTAAAGCAAGGTGAAAATAAAACGGAATAAAACGGTGTTCTGTTTTACTTTCACCTTGCTTTAAGCAACCACCTGCCTATAACACTAAATACTTGATGTAATTTAGTGGCTGTTTTAGAGAGGTTTTACTGTAATATTGATATGATTCTACAGTTTCTGCCTTTGCTAAAATTTCCTGCATCCAAGTTCTATTATAACCATGAATCAAATCAATGCTCATGATGTCATTATTTCTTACATGAATACCGGTATTCATGGAGTAAAGGGTTATCTGTCTGTTCATATTGGCTATATTATGAGCCTTACTTCTATTCTTGCCCACCAGGATGGTTACTTCTTGTATAGGACCGTATATGTTGGTCCTGAAGTAAGTCAGTTTTCTCTTGGGTGTTTTTTATGTTCTTACAGCATGGTTCCTGCCTGTGAACATTTTTGTTGTTTGTATAAGCTATACTGTGTATACTGAGGACGGAAGAAAAGGTACCTAAGGGAACTGTGTAGATCCAGATCAGCTGCCAAGTCAGACAGCAGGTGTCTGATCAGGATCTGCAGTGTTTGTTATACTATAATATACATCTTAAATATTTTGATATTCTCTTTCTTAAACAGGCCCTAAGGTTCATTCTTAAGCATCTGAATATTCAGATTTTGAGTTTACCCAAAATCTGTCCAGTGACTTCTAGACTCTTATTTGGTTGCTAGGACTGTGTCTGCACAGAGTGCAAAGTCTTACAAGTACCGTTTCTCCTGATGGTATGGCTCATGTGTTTTTAAATGCATCCCTTTTGCCAGACTATATGAATACTGGAAATAACGAAATATAGCATGACTGTCAGAGGATACAATGAAAGGAATTTTACTTTGTTTAAATTATCCCCCATTTGTTGTTTTATATTGTAACATCCGCTTTTAGCTGGGTGACACTTGAGGATTATTTCTGATATCTGTCTGTCTATCATGCTTTTTGCATCACATTTCATTGCCACACTACTGCCAACAGGTGACATACACACATATTCTTTTGAACACTGCATACACACATATTCTTTTGAACACTCTTCATACACACATATTCTTTTGAACACTCTTCATACACACATATTCTTCTGAACACTCTTCATACACACATATTCTTTTGAACACTCTTCATACACACATATTCTTTTGAACATTCTTCATACACACATATTCTTTTGAACACTCACCATACACACATATTCTTTTGAACACTCTGCATACACACATATTCTTTTGAACACTCTTCATACACACATATTCTTTTGAACATTCTTCATACACACATATTCTTTTGAACACTCACCATACACACATATTCTTCTGAACACTCTTCATACACACATATTCTTTTGAACACTCTTCATACACACATATTCTTACACACATATTCTTTTGAACACTCACCATACACACATATTCTTTTGAACACTCTTCATACACACATTTTCTTTTGAACACTCTTCATACACACATTTTCTTTTGAACACTCTTCATACACACATATTCATGAATTAAGTGTTAAAGTCTGAGTTTTATTCACAATTAACGCAACAGTTATCGTAATTTCCTTAAGAATTGGGACAGACATGCTTTAGGACAAGTACAGACCCACATTAAACAGTTCCTAAAGTAGCTGTTTGCAATTTTGTCGATATTCTTTTACCCTTTCCCTGTTCTGTATTTATCCAAAAATTTAAATACCTACTGAATATTCATGGACAAAGAGTTCTAATGAAACATGGAAGGTGAAACACTGTAGACATTTTAGAAAACAAAGAAACAGATCTATCAAATTCTATTAGCAAACAGAGCAGACCCTGATCAGACGGCTCCTCTAAGAGCCGTCTGATCTGGGTCTACTCTGTTTGCAAATGCGTGAAAACACATTTACATGAGGGAAAGGGTCAACATTGCCAAATTGACTTGTTCAGCTTTACAAACTGTTGGAGATGGGAGATTATGTGTCTGAATACCTTTGAGTAATTAAGTTACTTTGGAAGCGCTTGCAGAGTATAAATGTATACTGTTAACTGTCACACTTCTTGCTGCAGCATGTATACTTCGCTTGGTGACAGGTTTTTTTTTATTTTACTTCAGTCTAACAGAGGTCCAGATAAGATGTGTGAATTTTCAAGAATAATTTCTTTATTTCTCCACCAAACCCTATGTTATGACCACTCTTTAGAATCATCACTTCGAGACGATTCTAAAGAGTGGTCACAACATACGGTTTGGTGGAGAATTGATAGTTTTAGTATTTGAGTACACACATTTCTCTGTTGCTCTGGTATAATCTAACAGATTATAACTAATTTTCATCCGCTCAGGTCTTGCTTGCTTCATGTTTGGCTTATATATTTTTTGAAGAAATGAAGTCTAGATATTACCGTAGTTTGGATGTCGTCATGTGCTTTGTTGTCATTGTCGGACAAAAGCTTCGATATTTTGTCACATTGTCAACAACAATTCTGATTATTGACATCCGCATGCAGTGTTCTTGTTAGAATACAAGTTACATGTTGTGTCTCTTCCCAAACGGGAATATGGTTTTAATTTCAAATAGTTTTGATCCTGATGACACATTGATTCACTCAGTGTGTGATCTGGATCCACAATGTTTAACAATGTTATCATCAGCTTTCCATAGGATTTAATAGGTTAGCAGTATACAGTAAAAACCCTCTAAACTGGATGTTCAAATTCATATCAATGACGATCTGTAAGGCAGGTTGCAGCTTAATGCAGGGTGATAGTCATGCAGAAAGCTCCCAAAGGAACTTTCTGTATGACTTTCATACTGCATTAAGCATCTACCTGCCTAAAAAGTTCTAAGTTCTTCTTTACTTACATTCCGTTTAGAGGGGGTTTACTGTATCTTGACTAATTTTGTTAGTTCAGAGTTTAGAAAGCTGTATTTTGTGTTGTTCTGTGTATGCATAATCTTTATTATTGGAATTAACCCTATCGCTAAATTTTGCATAATTTGCCAACTATTAACTCATTCCCTTATATTGACGCCTTTTGACGACTCAGCAAATGTCACTTTTTGAAACCAATGTGATAAATTGAGCATTTGCTCCATAGTAGCAAATGCTGATTATCACAATGGCTTCACAGCTACACAATTCTAAATTTACCTTTTTGCTAGTAAATGCTCCTTTTCGGTAGATTTATTGAAAGAGGCTGGGTCTAAAAATAGCTTACTAGGGAATGGGTTAAGACTCCGAAAGGAAGATTCAGGTAATCCATAAGACCCAGACATGCACTAAATGTGATTAAATATCCTTTCAACTGATCAGTTAATTCAAAGAAATACATAATAAATTATAAAATAATGGAAAACTAATATTTGAATAGCCATTGTTGAATAAGCTAATTTATACTGAATAAAGAATTTAACCCTTTCCTCCATAAATACGCCTTTCTATGCCTCTGTAATAACTGCTTCTTGAAACCATTGTGATAAATAGAGCAGGAGCAAATGTTCTATTTATCACAATGGTTTCAAACTACAAAATTCTAAAATTTTACTTTTCTCTAGTAAATGCTCCTTTTGGGTAGATTCATTCAGAGGTTGGGTCTAAAAATAGCCTGTGGAGGAATGGGTTAAGTTTTGACCCTTTGAATGCAGGACACACATGCACTGGCCTTTGCAAACAGTGTAGGTCCAGATGAGAGAGTTTCCAGAGGAGTCCTCAGATCAGGGTCTGCACTGTGTGTCATTCAGAATCCAGTAGCAAGTTTAAGCCTTTGATACTGAGGGTACTCTATAGGTAACCCTTTCCCTCGTATAAATGTGTTTTCACACATCTGCAAACAGAGTAGACCCAGGTCAGACAGCTCCTATAGGAGCCATCTGATCAGGGTCTTCTCTGTTTGCTTATGGAATTTGAAAGATCTGTTTCTATACTTTCTAAAATGGCTACAATTTTCTACCTTCCATATTTCATTATAACTATTTTATGAATATTCAGTAGGTATTAAAATATGTGAAAAACAGAACAGGGAAAGGGTTAAAGACAGATAGGCTATTCCAGTGTTAATGCAGCTTTGAAAGGGCAAAGGTCACCTCAAGGGGTAAGGTCCAGTAATTTGTAATATTTGAAGATGAATTATCAGTGAAAGTGTTACCATAAACACACATTTATTGAACACTGTTTATACTGAATGGAGGACTAAGCATTCAACTATGAAACTTCTTGTTTAACGATTTCCTTCATACAGACAACTTCTTTTAACCCGCTGAGCAAATAAATTATTTTTACAGAATTTTTTACCTACTACATTTTCAGATTTCAAGCTGTAATCAATTTGTCTACCGAAATGCAATCAGGGTGTCAAACAGTTTGGATCCTGAGTTACTCGGTGTCTCATCTGGATCCAAACTGTTTGCATAGGTGTTCACTCATCCGCCCATAGCAGGCTAAATGTTAACTACATGTACTTTGCAAACAGAGAAGACCAGATCAGACAGGTACTGCAGGATCCATCAGATCAGGGTCTGCTCTGTTTGCATTTGATATGCAATGTATATGTATATAGATCTGAATCTACAATATCTGTCTCAGTAAAAATTACATGAATATTTATATAGGCCTATGTACATGGGAAGTTTTGGCCATGGCAGAACATGTAGAAATTAAATCAGATCTTTATTATTCCATAGGCAAACAGAACAGACCTAGATCAGACAATTCCTGTAGGAGCTGTACGTCTGATCTGGATCTATTCTGTTTGCAAAGGTGCCAAAGGTCATCTTTATAAGGGAAAGGGTTGACATAGTTTCACACTAATCTATTCCCTCATATTGACGACTCTGTAAAAGTCACATTTTGAAACCATTGTGATAAATAGACCATTTGCTCCTATAGGAGCAAATGCTCTATTTATCACAATGGTTTCAAACTACAAAATTCTAAAAAAAATCCTTTTCTCTAGTTAATGCTCCTTTTCAGTAGATTTATTCAAAGAGGTATCTAAAAATAGCCTATGAGGGAAGGGGTTAATGCTATTGTTTCTATTTTATTTTCTGTAGCAAGAGGAGTGGGAGAAGGATCAGCTGTTAAAAACTGTAGACTGGGACGGCACTCAGATTGACCCCGCCCCCTTCCAACTAGTGGAGAAAACCTCTCTACATAAGGTATGTGTAAACCTTTACCTCATGACTATTCATGTAAAAATTGTAGGGAATTATTGATAGCAGGTACTGTAGATTTTAGGTCTACTCTGTTTGCATTGCAAAGGTATCAACAACATCTGTTTCAGGTAAAATCATAAAGGACAGTTCCTGTAGATTTATTTGAACCTTCAGGAATGTTCACGTAAAAGTTTCATGAATTCATGTATTAATTATCCCATTCCCTCATAGGCTATTTTTAGATCAAACCTCTTTGAATAAATCTACCGAAAAGGAGCATTAACTAGAGAAAAAGAAAATTTTAAAATGTTGTAATTCTGAAACCATTGTGATAAATGCTCTGTTTATCACAATGGTTTCAAAAAGTGACTTTTACAGAGGCGTAGAAAGGCGTATTTATGGAGGAAAGGGTTAAATGAATTGTTATTTTTCCATTACAAAACTTTTGCCATGACAGACGTAGTGGAATCAGATCAATAACATTAACCCATTCCTCCATAGGCTATTTTTAGACCCAACCTCTTTGAATGAATCTACCCAAAAGGAGCATTTACTAGAGAATGGTAAAATTTTAGAAGTTTGTAGTTTGAAACCATTGTTATAAATAGAGCTTTTGCTCCTACAGAGGCGTAAAAAGGAGGAAATGGTTAAGCAAGCAAACCTAGCAGATTTGGGTCCTCTCTGTTTGCAAAAGTTCAAATGAGAATATATTTAAATAAGTAAATATAACATAAAGGGTTAAAGAAAGAATCGTGTGACAGGTTTGGTTCATAATTTCATGATAAGCATGTATACTGCTTTCATAAAGTTGCAACTTTTGAATGATGCCATGTCAAGGTCACTCTTCAAGGTCAAAGGTTAAAATCTTTAGGTCAAAGTGTCTTGTTTGCTATTAAAGTGTTTCTCAAAAACAATTTCATTTCATTTGTTTATTTTTACAGGTACATTCGCTGTTTTCTTTGCTGGGTTTGAATCACGCCTATGTTACTAACACAGGTAGACTGGTCGGCGTTGTTGCTCTGAAAGAGGTAAGTCTGAAATTATGATTTTATGTAAGATCTCAACCGTTTAAAGCATTTTTACACCTTTGCAAACAGAGTAGACCCAGAGCAGATAGCTCTTGTAGGAACTGTCTAATCAGGGTCTGCTATGTTTGCTTCTTGAATAAAATAGATCTGATTCTATAGTACTTGCCACAGCCATATATCATATTGTTCATATACCAATATCAGTTAATATTTTATAGTATTCTTATGCCCCCAAAGGCGGGCATATAGTAATCGCATTGTCCGTCCGTCCGTCTGTCCTTCCATCCATCCCAAATTCGTGTCCGGTCTGTAACTTCTTCATCTATCAGTGGATTTCAATATAACTTGCCACAAATGTTCACCAGACAGAGACGATGTGTCGCATTCAACTCCCTGGTCCATGGGTCAAAGGTCAAGGTCACAGGGTACAATTTTTGGGGGCATTTGTCACGTGACTGCGACATCTCTTGTTTCCATTAATATTCATGAATTAAAGGGTTAACTGTCTGTAGACACACAGTAAATCCTCTCTAAACCAGATTATTAATTTTGTATAAATATAGGTTTTGGAGAAAGGTGGCAGCTTAATGCAGGGTGAAAGTCATGCAGAAAGCTCCTCTAGGAATTTTCTGCATGACTTTCATGCTGCATTAACCCTTTCCCTGTTCTATGTTTATTCCATATTTCAATACCTACTGAATATTCATGGACAAATGGCTTATAATGAAATACAGATGGTGGAACATTGTAACCATTTTAGTAAGCAAAGAAACAGATCTATCAAATTTTATTAGCAAACAGAGTAGACCCAGATCAGACGGCTCCTGTTTGCAAATGCGTGAAAACACGTTTATATGAGGGAAAGGGTTAACCCTTTACTCCATAAATACACTTTTCTATATGTTTGCAAACAGAGTAGACCCAGATCAGAAGGCTGTCTGATCGGGATCTGCTCTGTTTGCTAATGGAATTTGATAGATGTGTTTCTTTAGTTTCTAAAATAACTACAATGTCCCACCTTCCATATTTCATTATGATTAGTTTGTCCATGAATATTCAGTAGGTATTGAAATTTGTACTAAATCTAGAACGGGGGAACAGGTTAACCCTTTCCCTCATATAAACGTGTTTTCAGGCATTTGCAAACAGAGTAGACCCAGATCAGACGACTCCTAGAGGAGCCATTTGATCAGGGTCTACTCTGTTTGCTTATAGAATTTAAAAGATCTGTGTCTTTACTGTCTAAAATGGCTACAATGCTCCACGTTCCATATTTCCTTATAACCTTTTTGTCCATGAATATTCAGTAGGTATTGAAATTTGGAATAAACATAGAACAGGGAAAGAGTTAAAGCATTCAATTTCGACAAGTATATGACAAATGTGGTAGTGACCCAAGAACACAAGTCTGTGGTTTCTTCTGTATGTATTTGTTTATTTTTTTTTCAAAAATACAATTTGTGTGTGAGGACAGTTTGGATGGAGATGAGACATCAAGTTAGATGAAGTCTCATCTGGATCAAAACTGTTTGCAAAAAAAAAGAAATTTTCCACTGGGTCACTTGAGTGCAAATGAGGGTAGTGTTAGCAGACCCAGATCAAATGTCTCATGTTTGCCTATGGGGACAATAAAGATCTGATTCTGCAGTTTCTTCTGTGGCAAAAAACAAAATTGCTGTGTTCTTATGCCATGATAAAATTCATCTAATTAATGCTCATGATGTCATTCTTTCTTACATGAATATTCATCAGGTAAAGTGTTATGATGCCAAGTTACTCAATAGTTCTTAACCTTTTACACCATAAATATGCCTTTCTATGCCTTTTGCAAACAGAGCAGACCCAGATCAGACTGCTCTTGTTCGAGCAGTCTGATCTGGGTCAGTTCTGTTAGCTTATGAAATACATGTGTTATACAGTGAATCCTCACTAATGCGACCACTTAATAAACAGCCACTGATGTCGTCTAAAGCAGGTGCTTGCTTAATGCAGGATGAAAGTTATGCAGAAAGCTCCTATAGGAGCTTTCTGCATAACTTTCGTCCTGCATTAAGCTACCACATGCCTCTGCCACCCAGAATTATGCCCCTTTTTGGTGGTCGCATTAGCGGGGTTTTACTGTAGATATGTTTCTACAGTTCCTACTTTGGCCAAATATTCATGTGTACATGTACCATAAAAACTAATGTCATTATTTCGTTCATGAATATTCAAGGAATAAAGGCTTAAAACCTATTTCTTCTTCAGCTTCGCAATGCTATTCAAGGACATATTGATGAAGAAGCAGAAAGGAAAAAAGCGAACCGAGCACATTTCGTAGCGGTAGATTCAGAATCTGAAGACGATTTAGACCCTCAGCACCTAGAAGTGGAGCATCCACAAAGACATGATGCGTTTACTCTTATTAATAGACAGAATCGAAAATTTGATATGCAACTTAGTCAGGATCTTGAGGAGTCTTCAAGAGTATGATGATTTTTCATATGTGTTATTGACTCTCATTTTTGCTTGAATTGCCCATACTGCAGAGGTCCCGATTAGATGCATAAATTAAAACTTTTTGTAGAATAACTTCTTTATTACTCCAAGAGACGATTCTAAAGAGTGGTCACAACATAGGGTGTGATGGAGAAATAAAAATTTTAATACCTGAGTATGCAAATAAGTTATTCTTGAAAATGTTTTAATTTATGCATCTTAACTGGACCTCAGCTTCAGTACATACTATTTGCCAAACAGTACTTATCGCAGTGATTTTGTAAATACATGATGTGGGATCAGAATTACAATTCAGGGCACATTTTTAGGTACTTAACCCAATACCTGACAGAGACATCTATTCATGCCTTTGTAGATCAGACGGGGCTCCTGTAGGAGCCATCTGAGGAAGGCCTGCTCTGTTTGATGTGACATAATGTAGGTCTTATTCTGGAGTTTCTGTCATGGCCAAATATAAGTCTTTATAAAGTCATGAATTCTTGTTTGAATATTC
Source organism: Azorinus chamasolen (assembly GCA_963576725.1). Lineage (NCBI taxonomy): Eukaryota > Metazoa > Mollusca > Bivalvia > Cardiida > Solecurtidae > Azorinus > Azorinus chamasolen. The sequence goes on from OY755249.1 coordinate 30,333,837, forward strand.
ATGAGGTAAAGGGTTACAGTAATTTTTGTTCAAATTTTATTCACACTATTTTCAAAATGATAATTGCTTATATCTCTGATAAAAAAAAACCCAGCCATTTCTACCAGAATTTGTAAGTGTTCTAGACAAATTTGTCTTCAGCAACCATTACAAATCTATTTAATTCTGGGTTGTAACCGTTTCACTGTTCTATACTTTGTCCTATTGAATGTTCATAGTATGAATATAAATTAACTAAAGTTTTTTAATAAACGAGGGAAAAAGGAACATTATGGCTACTATGACATAAACAGTAGAACCAGATCTGTATTATGGTGTAAGAAAATGGAGCAGGTAGCTCGTACAGGATCTTGGTCTATTCTGTTTGCATAAGGCATCAAACAGCTCTTAAATGACACTCCTTTATGTTTATTTTGTTCTTATTTATGATTCAATAGGCAAAACCTCCAGAGTGCCAATAGGAAATTTCAGATGATGTTAATATTACATGTACTTACATAAATACTGTAGTTGCTAATTAGTGCCCAGCAGCATCAATTCATGAGTACCAAAACGGCATAAATTAATGAGAAACAAACAGCATAAATTAATGAGCAAGAACAGCGTAAATTGATACAATGGCAGGGCTAGGTAAATGCTGTTTGTGGAGATGTAAGGTATTTTGGTACAGATTGTGTTGTAGTTGAATAAAATACCACTGTACTTTATTCTCAGTGCACTTGATATTACATTAAACACATTTCTCAGGGCATGTGTCACTGTTTGTGAATGAATTAAAAACTCATGTATGTGTAAATTAAATCGGTTAATGATTTTTTTTTCACAAAACACAAAAATGAAATTAGCTGGGTTTTTTCTAATTTGACCTAATACTCATCACAATCCTGTTGAATGCCCTTGTTGTCTTTGATTATAAAACATTTTTGCTTGAGACTGGGATCATTTTCAAACCAAGCATCTGATTGGTCAGATTCTGAGCTTGCTCAGAAACTGAACAATCAGATACCTGAGAATGAACTCAGACTTAGAAGTTTTATAAACCTTGGACCATGTTTTCCTTGATGTATAGATTCATTATACTCTCACTGAATTAAATTCATCTTACAGGTATCATTAATTTTGCTCATGTTCAAAAAAGGTTTAGGCAGGAATGGTCCTTTACTCCATGAATATTCATGTAAGAAACAATTACATCATGATTATTAATTAGATTGGTTGTTGCAATAGCACATGGGCACAAGAATGTATGGCCATTACAGAAACTGTAGAATTATATCTGCAATGTATTATATATTGTATAATAAGCAAACATAGCAGAGTCTATTTAGATGGCTCCTACAGGAGCTGTCTGATCTCATCTGGGTCTACTCTATTTGCAAAGGCGTAGAGAGGCATAGCTAGGCGTATTTATGGAGTAAATGGAAAATATGGAATATTATTGTATTATGTATGTGAAAATGACTCCATGAATAATGTAAACATAGTAGACCATGATTAGATGCTGCATTGAAAATATGATGTTACGTGAAGTTATTCAAGTTGATTAACCCTTTCCTCCATAGGCTATTTTTAGACCCAACATCTTTGAACGAATCTACCCAAAAGGAGCATTTATTAAAGAAAGTAAAGTTGTAGAATTCTGTAGTCTGAAACCATTGTTATAAATAGAGCATTTGCTCCTATAGGAGCAAATGCTCTATTTATCACAATGGTTTCAAGAAGTGGTTATTACAAAGGCGTAGAAAGGCGTATTTATGGAGGTAAGGGTAAACTGTTTAGTCCCACAGCTGATCAAGGTCTTCAGTGTTTGCTATTCACGAAAATGTCTTTTCTCATGGACTAATTTCAAATGCTAAAGTTTTTAACCATTTACTCCATAAATACGCCCTTCTATGCCATTGCAAACAGAGTAGACCCTGATTAGACAGCTCCTCTAGGAGCCATCTGATCAGGGTCTGCTCTGTTTGTTTATGAAATAGTATAGATATGACTGTACAGTTTCTGTCATAGCCATATTTTCTTGTTTTCATATGTCTTTATACATTATGAATATAATTAAAATTCATGACATCGTTATTTCTTGCATAAATATTTATGGAGTAAAGAGTTAACCCATTCCCTCATAAGCTATTTTTAGATCCTACCTCTTTGAATAAATCTACCCAAAAGGAGCATTTACTGGAGAAAAATGAAAACTTTAGAATTGTGTAGTTTTGAAACCATTGTGATAAATAGAGTATTTGTTCCTTTAAATAGGAGCAAATGCTCTATTTACATGTATCACAATGGTTTCAAAAAGTGACTTTTACAGAGACGTAGAAAGGCGTATTTATGGAGGAAAGGGTTAAAAAGTGGTCCTAGGATTGAATGGAGAAGTAAAGGAGTTAATATTGAAAAAATCTGTGACCCTTTATGCAAAGTAGACCCAGATCAGATGCTCTGTTTGCTTATGATATAATATTGACATGATTCTACAGTTTCTGCCATGGTCAAAAAATCCTGTGTCCATATGCTATTATAATAATTTATATCATTAATATTCATGATGCCATTAGTTCTTAATGACTATTCATGGAATCAAGGGTTAAAATATATAAATATCAAATGTGTTCGGGCATGAAACTACCCATTTAGCGAATAATGTTATGTTAGGAAGTGATACAAACTTATATGAGATAAAAGATGTTTATGCGTACATGTTTATATGTTATTCTGTTATATTATGTTCTATTATGTAATTATATGAGTTATGCACATATCATAGGCAACACATGTGATAGTAACACAATATCAGATGCCCAGATGAGATGCGTAAGTTAAAACATTTTAAAGAAAAGTTTCTTTATTTCTCCACCAAACCATAATGTTGTGACCACTCTTTAGAACCGTCTCTTCGAGACGATTCTAAAGAGTGGTCACAACCTAGGATTTGGTTGAGAAATTACAAATTTTAGTACATTGTATTAGAATACATGGTACACACCTTAGAATACACGGTACACACCTTTATCTGTAGCTCTTTAAGATGTATATAATAGCCGTATGCTTTGCTGATGGTGTATGTAATACACAATACATTGTATTTACCCATTTATGCCAAGGATCATACAAGTGTCAAGTTAGTTATAAACTATGCAAACAGTTTGGATACAGATTAGATCCCGACTAACTTGGCATCTCATCAGGATCAAAACGCTGCTTGATACACTTAACCCTTTCCCTGTTCTATGTTTATTACAGATTTCAATACCTACTGAATATTCATGGACAAAAAGGTTATTATGAAATATGGAAGGTGGAGCATTGTAGCCATTTTAGAAAGTAAAGACACAGACCTTTGAAATTCTATTAGCAAACAGAGTAGACCCTGATCAGACGGCTCCTCTAGGAGCCGTCTGATCTGGGTCTACTCTGTTTGCAGATGCGTGAAAACACGCTTATATGAGGGAAAGGGTTAACTGTATCTTTGAAGAGAAGTAGGACTCCAGTAGAAAATCAACTTTTGTAAACGCTTATTGTTTGGTACATCAAAGAAACAAATCTTGTAATGTATATTGTTTATGTAGAATTGATCAAAGGTCATAAAGTTTGAAGTTGTTCCCAACATTAATCCTTTCGCTGCCATGTCATGTCGTTTGCAAAATTTGTCATCTGCTACAGTTTTCATTTGAGCATCTACAGAAACATATGAGCATCAAATAGTATAGATGTCGATGAGACGTAGAGTTACCCAACATCTAATGCAGATCCAAACTGTTTGCACAGGTAATCGCAGATCTACCATTGGCAGTGAAAGGAATAATACAGTAAAGCCTCTTTATAACGACCACTGAATTGTGTTAATTAGTTGTTATTTAGGGCAGATGACTGCTTAAAGCAAGGTGAAAGTAAAACAGAACGCTCCTACAGGAGCGTTCTGTTTTACCTTCACCTTGCTTTAAGCAGCCACCTGCCTTTAACATAAAATACTTGATGTAATTTAGTGGCCGTTATAGAGAGATTTTACTGTAACATCAACTCCTTAGTGCATCATGAGGCTATATGCATATACTTCAATGATGTACATAGCACCTTGATGCATTCAGGTGATATTTATTATTAACTCTTTCCACCCTGAGTTATTTTTCGTCTGCAACAATATGTTGCATCTAGTCTGGATCCAAATTGTTTGCACAGGTTCTTGTTTATTAATGTGCTTGTGGAAAGTGGCATGTATACAGTGTTACCTCATAACCCATTCCTTCATATTGACGCTTTTTTATGCATTCCCTCATATTAATGCCTTTTGACGCCAATGAGGTTGTGTCTAAAAATAGCCTATGGGGTAATGAGTCAACACTCTTGTTGTCAATTTGTGATTACCTATGGAAACAGTGTGGATCCAGATGAGACGCTGAATAATTTAGCATCTCATCTTGATCCAAACTGTTTGAAGCTCAGGTCATAGGTTTTTTTTAAAAATTAATGGAGATAACTCGCTTGAAAAGTTTGTAGCAGACAACATTGCTGTGGAAATGTGCTCTTTTTATTTGTAACTGTTGCAAGTATCCTGTTTCCCATGATGCTGGCCATATGTTGATGTATTATTGTTTATGTTATGTGATATTTTTATATGCAATTAATGGTAACTCCCTACTTATGTTTGTGGTGGACAAGATGTGTTCATGCTCATGAAAGACCGGTGTGTGTCTAACAGATTGTTGCTTTCCCCCATGATCTGTAGATTGTGTTTTTAACCCTTTACCTTGCAGATATGCCTCTTAATCCTTTTCCTCATATAAACGCCTATTCACACATTTGCAAAACAAGAGTAGACCCAGATTAGATGGCTCCTATTGGAGCCATCTGATCAGGGTCAGCTCCGTTTGCTTTGGACATGATATAGATCTGATTCTACAGCTTTTGTCAAAGCAATAAATTTCCTTGAAAAATTTACATTATAAAAGTTAAGCTGATAAATACGATGTGCATGATGTCCGTAGTTCTTACATCAGTATTGAATAGGGAGACGATTAATGCCTTTACAAACATAGTATTCACAGACCAAATGCCTCATATAGGAGCAGTCTGATAATTGTCGGCTCTGATTGCTAATTGCTCTGATTGCTAATGGATTAATGTAAATCATAAATATCAGATTCTACACTTTCAAGCAAGGTCAAAAATTCCCAATTCAATATTTATGCAAGAAATCATGACAGCATGCATATTTATTAGTCAATTGGTCCATTGGTCTGTTTTTTGTTCCCAACTTTAACATTGACAGTTTGTAACATACATACTTCAAACTTGGCATGCATGTGCAACATATGGAGGCGAACATTTTTAGGGGTTTCTTATGAAGGTCAAGGTCATATATCAAGGTCAAATTTATATTGGTGATAATCGGGGGCATAGTGTTTCACAAACACACAAAAACTATAATCAGAACTGTATTATGTCAAAAGCAAACAGAGCAGACCCTGATCAGATGGCTCCTCTAGGGTCTGCTCGGTTTGCTAATGTGTGAAAAGGAATTCAAATGAAGGAAAGGATTGATATAACATTTTAAGAAATTCCGCTAATTAATATTCATATGGTAAATATTTCTTACATGAATATTTATCAGGTAAAGGGTTAATTAGTATGTTGGTGTGATTTTTGTTTTGTTTGTGCAAATGAGCATATAAACTTACTTGTTATAAAATAACTTACAGGAAAATAGTTGCTGGTCTTCCAAAGAATATTCTTGTAATTGTGTTTAATGCTGTTGTATATAGATATCATTGAAATTAACCCTTTACTCCATAAATACATGTACTCCTTTATGCCTTTGCAAACAGGGTAGACCCAGATTAGATGGCTCCTGTAGGAGCTGACTGATCAGGGTATGCTCTGTTTATGAACTAATATAGGTCAGATTCTACAATCTCTGCTATGTGTTTCGATGTTATAATAAAAGTTCAGCATGATGTCATTAATTCTTATATGAATATTCATGGAGTGAAGGGTTAATATAAAGAAGTCATTTTGTTTATTGGTGTACATAAATACTTTTTCAAAATTATACCTCATGAAGACAAATGAAGATGCAATACATGTATTCAGTTAAATAGGTCACAAACTGTCTTATTCTAGGATTCGAAAATAAAGTGGATGGGAGTTGAGAAATATTGAATATCAGAAATATTGAGAATATTCTCAGAGTTAAATGGAATTTGAAGTGAGTAAAGGTCTAACCCTTTCCTTTATATCAACGCCTTAAGGCTTTTCATGTATTTGCAAACAGAGAAAACTCAAATCAGACGGCTCATTAGGGTCTGCTCTGTTTGCCTTTGACATGATATAGATCTGATGCTAGTTTTGTCAAAGCAAAACTTCTTTTAAAATGTGTACTTTATAAAAATTCAGCTAATTAATATTTCTCATATGAATATTGAACATGGGAAGGGTTTATTAATTCATTTCCTCCTAGACTATTTTTTAGACTCAACCATTTTGAATTAATCTATGGGAAAGGAGAATTTTATAATTGTGTAGTTATGAAACTATTGTGATAAATAGAGCAAGTGCTCCTATAGGAGCAAATGCTCTATAAATCACAATGGTTTCAAAGTACAAAATTCTAAAATATATCTTTTCTCTAGTTAATGCTCCTTTTCGGTAGATTAATTCAAAGATTAATTCAAAGAGGTTTAGTGTAAAAATAGCCTATGGAGGAAAGGGTTAAGCAGACATCAGTCTTAGAGGAGGATCAAGGATGGTCTGTACTTTAGTTGTTATTGTTTGTGTTCTCTTGTATAGGGAATAAATGGCCATTTCAGATTTCTTATGTTAATGTATTTGGATTATGTATATTTTTGTTAAGTTCTATACATAGTTTGTGTTGGTGCTTCTTCCTTGTTACTCATATTGCTTTGTGTAAAAAAGTACTTAAGTTAACCTATTCATTCCAGCCATCTACAGATGCTGGCATAGTGAAATAGTGTAGATACAGATCAAATGGGTACCAGACAGGCAATGCATTGTTTGCCTCATCAGTTATATTGCAAGTTTTGCACAATCAGAATTGAATACATTTCTGGTTTACTCCATATATGTAAACCCTAATACCTGTTCAAGACATCATGAATGTTAATTAGATTATTTTTTATGATGGCAAATGTACATAGGACTGATTCTCTGCTATTAGCCACGGCAATAAAATTACTGGATTGAGTGTTGGTATCGGTACAAGAATAAACCTGATTGAGTGTTAGTACCGATACAAGAGTTAATCTGATAGAGTGTTAGTACTGGTAGAAGAATTAATCTGATTGAGTGTTAGTACCAGTACAAGAATTAACCTGATTTGAGTGTTAGTACCGGTACAATAATTAACCTGATTGAGTGTTAATACTGGTTCAAGAGTTAACCTGATTGAGTGTTAGTACCGGTACAAGAATTAACCTGATTGAGTGTTAGTACCGTACAAGAATTAACCTGAATGAGTGTTAGTGTCTGTACAAGAGTTAACCTGATTGAGTGTTAATACTGGTAGTACAAGAATTAACCCGATTAGTATTCATGATGGGCAGCACTTTCAGTGCTGAATTTTCAAAGTGGAATGATCCAACGACAGGTTTTAACCAAAATATAAGTGGAATGGTCCAACGACAGGTTTTAACCTAAATATAAGTGGAATGGTCCAATGACAGGTTTTAACCTAAATATAAGAGGAAGGGTCCAATGACAGGTTTTTACCTAAAGATAAGTGGAATAGTCCAGGTTTTACCTACCGGTAGATATAAGGACACCCAGTCTCCCTTCACAACCAGTTTGATAACTTTAACACTTTTCTACACCCTTGCAAACAGAGTAGACCCAAATCAGATGACTCCTGTAGGTGCCGTCTGATCAGGGTCTGCTCTGTTTGCTTATGAAATAATATAGATATGATTCTAGTTTCTGCCATGGCCAAATATTCCTGTGATTATGTGCTATTATAATAGTACATGTAATACATATATATATACATTATAATATTAAATATTTTTAAATTTGTAATTATTTCTTACATGAATATTCATGTAGTTAAATGAAACTTATGTGTTAGATAAAACCTTCAGTATCATACCCTGATCAAACCTTCAGGATCAGTTTGGTCCGTGTCTGCACTATTTTTCTAAATTTGTCTCATTATTTAGGATAATTACAGGTATATGTGCTCAGAGCTCCAGATAATATGCGTAAATTAAAACATTTTTAGGATTAACTCTTATTTCTCTGCCAAACCCTATGTTGTGACCACTCTTTAGAATCTTCTCGAAGAGATGATTCTTAAGAGTGGTAACAACATAGGGCTTAGTGGAGAAATGAAGGTTTTAGTATCTGAGTACACACATTTATCTGTTGTTCTGTATACTGTTGTTGATTGGGGATTGTTGGGTCACTATGATCTGTAAATGTACTCCACATATTTCATACAACTGTGTTATATTCATTAACCCGGAAATGTTTGATAATCCAGAAATTGTCATTGGAACTAATGGATCTGGATCACCTAGAGAGTACATGAACGACCTATCTGAGGGTTTAGGCCACCTCAGTTGTATATTTGTACCTTTATTCTTTCTGTCTCTGCATATTTTCTGTTGTCAAGTATATTCAAACACTTGTAAATTGAGCTATAAGAACAGGTGTTTTGGGGAAGAATTGCAATCGGTGTAGGCACAGACCAATTATTTGATCAGAGTGAACAGGACAGTGGTGTTACTAAGAATAGACACAGTAGAACCCGTATAAGACCCTCTTAATCCATGAATATTCATCTAAGAAATAATGACATCATGAATATCAATTGGGTTATTTATTTTATCATGAACACAATATTTTTTTTTTACCAACGCAAACACAGCCGAACCTGATCAGTCCAGTCTTCTAGGAGCTGTCTGATCTAGATCTTCTCTATTTGCAAAAGTGAGGAAAGGTGTATTTATGGAGTAAAGGGTTAACCCTTAGTATTTTGAAAAAAATGTGTGCTAAACTTTTGATCTGTTGCAAGTTTTACTGCCGATTTTATAAAAGCTATTAACCCCTCCTCCATGAGTATTCATGTATTAAAGAAATAATATCATGAATTTTAATTACAGTATATTGGCGATATTTCGAGCACCATCGGGAATCAGCAAAAACCTCGGATTATCGCGATGCTCGAAAGAACCGATCTATAGCATTTTATGTCATTTCCAAGAGCATTGTTTGACGACAAGAGGAAGCATATTTCTTCACAGTAAACCTTTTTAACATTATCATAAACTTCAATGCATATATAATCCATTGATTCTTTCCTTATATAAATGATAACAGAAAACTTCACATCGGCGACCGAAGTTTCAGTATAATTTGTACGCGTCCGTTCAATGGACCCTTCACAATAAACTCAAAACTTGTTTCAAACCATTTAGACATATCCCTAGAACAGTCGTAGCGTATGCATATTTTTCCATTTGTCGACATTAATTTAGTTGTTGGTGCTGAGTTGGGTGCAAAAACAGACATTTTCGTTTCGATCCTGTGCTGTTTCGTAGTAAGGAAATCAGGGCGATAGACCAAATTAATTAATAATCGGAACACTCGGCTTTTTTCGTCTGACATAGTTATTCTCGTTCATCTCTCGTAGCAAGAGTCTGCGTGAACGAGACTGTCTAAAAGTAACAAAAATATTGCGAATTTCAAAGCACTACACGAAGAGCTGTGTACTATTTCAAGATTTAAAGCAGAAAGACGTTATATGCGCACTTTCAGCGGTACCGAAAAATCACTGCACGTTTGCGAACGTATGCAAATTATGATTGTGACTCTTTGTTTATTTAGACTTCAGTCTACTAAATTTTCATCATTATTTACACCAAAGTAAAGTCTGTATTCAATGAATGTGTTATTCACACATTTGGAAGACCTAACGTCCCATAGACGGATCTTTCAAAAGGTCAGGACAACGTATCGAGAAGGTGTGAATAATTATCTCGGAGGTGGGAAAACATCGTGCTCGAATTAAACAATCAATAAAGGGAACCAGAATGATCCGCGGGACCAGCACACATGCTCGAATTTTCGGATTATAGCTATTCGGATTAATGCAGGTATTTTCAATGAGATTTGATAGAATTTGGGCCGGGACCTCAACATTCCCTCGGATTAAGCGGGTATCTCGGAAAAACGAGTCGAAATAACGCCGTTATACTGTAGTTTAATTTTTGTAATGGTAGAAGCTGTAGAATCAGATCTATACTATTCCATAAGCAAACAGAGCAGACCCTGATCAGACTACTCCTATTGGAGGCGTCTGATCTGGGTCTTCTCTGTTTGCAAAGGCGTAGAAAGGCGTATTTATGGAGTAAAGGGTTTAGAAACTATTGACTGCCAGTCAAGTAGCTTAGTTCCTGATGAGACACTGAGTTACTTAGCGTCTCATCTGAATCGTAGCTGTATGCAAATACAAGTCAAATCACACTTAGTAAGTAAAAGGTTAGCTGAACATTGGGCTGTTAAAATGCAGGTAACTGCCTAATGCAATAGAAAGTAATGCCTAAAGCTCCTTTTGCAGAGTATACCAGATCAGAATATTGTAGACATTTTAGAAATAAAAGAAATATTTATCAAATTCCATAGCAAACAGGTCAGACCCTGATTTGATGACTCTTATAGGAGCCGTCTAATCTGGGTCTTCTCTGTCTGCAGATGCGTGAAAAAGGAAAGGGCGTCAATATTCCTCACAAAATGTGTACGAGGTTAAGTGTTAAGCTACCATCTAATATATAGACCCAGAATTAGGACTTTTGATTGGCCCTTTACTGCTAACCCTTTCCTCCATAGGCTATTTTTAGACCCAACTTCTTTGAATGAATCTACTCAAAAGGAGCACTTACTAGAGACAAGTAACATTTTAGAATTTTGTAGTTTGAAACCATTGTGATAAATAGAGCATTTGCTCCTATAGGAGCAAATGCTCCATTTATCACGATGGTTTCAAGAAGCAGTAATTACAACAAAGGCGTATGTATGGAGGAAAGGGTTAAATCTTACTAGGGTCATTGTAGACTTCACATGCCAGTGTCAAATTCACAGTAACCCATGACAACAATTTGGATCAAGCTGAGGTGCCAAGTCACTCAGCATCTCAACAGGATCTAAATTATTTGACGCCGTGACTGTATTATTGAAGAAGGGTCATTGTATTATGTTGAAAATTGCAGCAGCCAACATTTTAGTGGACAACAAATACTTAATACATGTACTTTGTGTGTGAAGAATTATTCACTTGCTAGTCTGGTTCTTCACTTTTTGCCAAACTCAGTTATTTTGAGCAATATATTGAAACATTGTCACAAACTCAGTCTCTTTAATAGAGCAATATATTGAAACATTGTCACAAACTCAGTCACGTAGAGTAATATATTGATTTATTGTCACAAACTCATTCACATAGAGCAATATATTGAAACATTGTCACAACCAAATGTATTGCTGTGTAAAACACATTCTTATCTAAAGTGCCTTTATAATAGAACAAATACGAAGGAATAAAATATTGTAAAAATACATGTAAATATTTGTTCTGTGTTTTATTCCCATTTAGGTACATGTATACTGTAAATCAACTCTAAATTGGAATATTGTTAACGAATTTAGATACTTTCAAGGCAGGTGGCTGCCTAAAGCAGGATGAAAGTACTTAATAACTTTCACCCTGCATTAACCCATTCCCTCATATTGACGACTTTTGACGACTTTGTAAAAGTCACTTTGTGAAACTATTGTGATAAATGGAGCATTTGCTCCTATAGGAGCAAATGCTCTATTTATCACAATGGTTTCAAACTACAAAATTCTAAAAAAATCCTTTTCTCTAATTAATGCTCCTTTTCAGTAGATTAATTCAAAGAGGTTGTATCTAAAAATAGCCTATGAGGTAATGGGTTAAGCTGCCACCTTTTCTATTGTTATGCAGTGGTTGGTTTGGGTCTACACTGTTTGCAATTTATTTTCTGAATGCCCTCTTTCCCATGATGCTGGTCAACATGTTCACATAAGCATCACACATCTCTCATAAGCAATAACTCCTCACTAATTTTTCATCGGCAAAAGTTGTCGTCTGCTTCTTCAATTCTTATAAAATCTTCAATTCTTATAAAAAAAACTTATCTCATTTCTTTGAAAAAACATGGTTGAGGTGTCAAACAGTTTGGATCCTGATGAGACACTGCATTATGCATCTGGATTTTAGAAAGTAAAGAAACCAATCTTTCAAATTCCATTAGCAAACAGATCAGAAAGGTCCTATAGGAGATCTGGGTCTACCCTGTTTGCAAATGCGTGAAAACACGTTTATATGAATGAAAGGTTTAAAATTGCTGCATTGCTAAACTACAATAATTTAACAGTATACTTTAACAAAATATATAATACCGGTAATATAATATATAGTACATATATTAATATAATATAAATGTTAAATTAACCCTTCGCTTGCTATTCGCGTCAATATACCTACCTGTAAATAGTGAAGACCCAGATGAGACAGCTCCTGCAGGAGCTGTCTCATCAGGGTCTGCACTATTTACAAGTTGACTGTGTAACCAGCGCACTCCACAGCAGTGATTGCACAGCGAAATACTTGCACACAGTGAAGATATATGTAATTATACAACAGGGCATGGGTAAAGAAGGTGAAATGTATTTTAAAATTCAGCAAGTGAAGGGTTAATAATTAATGTATATGAATATTCATCAGATATGAGTTATATCACTAATTGTCTTGGAGAACAAAATCAAGAGGCTGTTTACATAGCTCCATTGCTTACTTTGGTGTGTACACGGCAGAAATCTGATCAGGAGTAGAACAGTTTGGTGAACATGGTATCATGGGTGTTTTGTACAATGTCCACATGGGCGTGCACTATGCAGGCGTCTTCACGTGTATAGAATTTATATCTAAAACAAATAATAACAACTAAATATTTATCATGCAACGTCACGAAATACAGTCACTTCCTACTAGCATAATATTTTCCACGTCGACGCTGTATTTTGTGAGGTAAAGTGCATATGTACTGACCCGACTGGAATGCAAGTTTGGTTCAGCCAATAGGAGGAAAACAGAAGGATGAAAAAGGCATAATTAAACATAAACATCAAATTAACACATTTTCTCACCTTTGTCTCAACTATCTGTCCATATAAAAGGATTAAATCAAGTTTGTTTATGTTGTAAAAGTCGACGACGTCACTGCATGCCAACATGACGTCACATAATTCGTACTTGCGTGTATTTTCATTCAAGGGACGAAACCGCTTTAGCAATCTTTCTATTTTTTCCATTTTTCTTGGTGTTGCATGATAAAAGAATTACTATGCTAGTAGTTTGGAAGTTCAACTGTATTTTGGCTCGTCAGAAAAGTAGTTAAATGCTCGCCAAGGCTCGCATTTAACAACTTTTCTAACTCACCAAAATACAGCTGAACTTCCAAACTACTAGCATAGTAATTCTTATATATCATAGGAGTCACTTCTTGAGATGGTATACAGTATCAAGTAAGGCTTTGCAAACACAGTAGACCATATCAGACATGCGGCTCCTGCAGGAGCCATCTGATCAGGATCTGCTCCGTTTGCTAATGAAATAATATAAATCTTAGTTCTACAGTTTCTAATACTTTCTATTGATAGAGGTAAAAACTGTCTCTTAGGGTCTTCTCTATTTGCTTAACCCTTTCCTCCATAAATACGCCTTTCTACGACTCTGTTAAAGTCACTTTTTGAAACCATTGTGATAAATACATGTAGAGCATTTGATCCTATGGAGCAAATGCTCTATTTATCACAATGGTTTCTAAATTACAAAATTCTAGAATCTTCCTTTTCTCTAGTAAATGCTCCTTCTGGGTTGATTTATTCAAAGAGGTTGGATCTAAAAATAGCTTATGGAGGAAAGGGTTATAGAATATCTTGGACCTGACTACTTTTTGTCTCGCTTGTTTTATATAACTGTACTTGTATAAGAAATAAGTTTACCAATATGTATTCATCAGGTAAAAAGTTACCTGTGTCCTCCATGAAAAAGCCTTTTAATGCCTTTGCTGTCTGACCTGGATCTGCTCTATTCGCTTATAGAATTACACCGTATATAGATTTGATTTTACAGTTTCTGCCATTGTCAAAATTTCCTGTGATCATGTGCCATTATAAAAATGATATTCATGATTTCATTATATGAATATTCATAGAGAAAGGGTTAAATATGTATGATTTGAATGACATGTACTGAGAAAATGTGGGTTTTTTTTTCATTCAGATATTTTGATAAAATAGCACAGCCATCATCAGCTGACTTCATCAGATGAATTTTATCTATTGTCATGTGACGCAATACCATGTTATGTGATCTCCACAATACCATGTCATGTAATCTCCAGCAGCAGACAAAAATCAAAATCAGTTAATGACAGCATTGTACATCAATAACAAGATGTGTTTGTGAAACACTATGCCCCCTCATATATTTGACCTCTGACCTTGAAGGATAACCTTGACCTTGACATGTCACCCCTCAAAATGTGCAGCCTCATGAGATACACAAGCATGCCAAATATCAAGTCTCTATCTCTACTGGTCCAAAAGTTATGGCCAATGTTAAAGTTGGCGATTTGACCCATATATTTGACCTCTGACCTTGAAGGATGACCTTGACCTTGACACGGCACCCCTCAAAATGTGCGGCTTTATGAGATACATATGTATGCCAAATATCAAGTCTCTATCTATACTGGCTCAAAAGTTATGACCAATGTTAAAGTTGCTGACAAACAAACAGACAAACAGACAAACGGACAAACAGACAGACAGACAGGGCAAAAACAATATGCCCCCCGACTATCGTCAATGGGGGCATAAAAATGCTGAAGTCGGGAACAAAGCTTGCTTTGTGTCCGGGACTTTACATACATCTTCCACACATTGTTAAACCCTTGGAATGCAGAATAGTATGAAAGCCTTACATCTGCACGACGATTTCCACCAATAAACTGCAGGCCATGATCAAAAGACTCCTGCATAAGCTCTCCGATCTGTTTTCACGGGCTAGTGCACTTGTTCCCCACATTCAAATGGTAAAGGCACTCACCTAGTAATTATGTCTGGGATGAAACCTTGGATCTCCAGTTGTATTGACTGAGCCTATGAAAGAAAAGAAAATCTTCCAACTGTATATATACAGTAAAACCTCTATAACGGCCACAAAATTGTGTTGGTATTTAGGGCAGGTGGCTGCTTAAAGCAAGGTGAAAGTAAAACAGAATGCTCCTATAGGAGCATTCTGTTTTACTTTCACCTTGCTTTAAGCAGCCACTTGCCTTTAACACAAAATATTTCATGTAATTTAGTGGCCATTATAGAGAGGTTTTACTGTAGACTATTCTCTCAAATAAATGCCCAACGCTAACAAATGCCCACTTCTAGATGAAAACTAACAATCAATAAAACAACTAAAACTCTATCTAATACATATAACCACTATAGGAAGAAATCTTGGTTTTTCAAATATCCACAAGGGACCCCTAGGAAGGTATCAGGATTCATATTGTACGACACATGGTCAATAATTTCTCAAAAACTTGATTGAATCAGTATTATAAAGTAAAAACTGCTTCAGATCAGAGTTTTGAGTCATCATATATAGCATGCATTACAATGCTTGGACATTGGAAAACATTGTACACTTGAACTTCAATATCTCCAATTTCAAGAACAAATTAGTTCGAGATAATTGAAGTTTGTGTTGCCTGATTTCTAATTAGGATAATTTCCCAAGTTCACAGCTTAATGCAGGTCAAATGTAATGCTGAAAGCTCCTGTAGACCTGCATTAAGCTGTCACGTGTGTTTCTTAATATGTGTAGTCATACATGTTAGAGCAATTCTGTATTGTAAATTTTGGAAGGACTGAACTATAAGTTTGAGTTATCCCAAAGTTCGAGTTATCTGAGTTTGAGATATTGAAGTTCAACTGTATATACAGATCACCTACTGCATAAGAAAACATTGTCTGTTCCTGTTTTTAGTTTTTGTAATATATATTTTCTTCAAGAGCAAACAGAAAACCATGATCAGTGTACACTTACAGGAGTTGTCTGATCTGGGTCTACTCTATCCACGAGGGCCTTTCCCTCATAGACTATTTTTAGATCCAACCACTTTGAATAAATCTACCGAAAAGGAGCATTAACTGGAGAAAAGGAAAATTTTAGAATTTTGTAATTTGAAACCATTGTTTCCTATAGGAGCAAATGCTATATTTATCACAATGGTTTCAATAGGTTATATTTACAGAGGCATAGCCAAAAAGCATATTTATAGAGGAAAGGGTTAAAAAAGTACCGTAATTTATGAAGTAAATAGTTAACTTACCTCAATTGGTCCAACTTTGTCAAGTCTAACAGCACTGGCAGTAACTGTTCTCAGCGAGCTGTACAGGAAAGAGACCATACAGGAATGTAGATCCACGCCTAGCACCCCACACACAGCCCCAAACACAACTGGCTGATGTTTATATGGCAGGGCTGTCACCAAATGCTGCAGTTCCACGTCTCTAAACACTCTCACGCATGTATCCAACATAGAGGTACCCTGTAAACAAGAGATGTTTGTAAAACATGTATACCCCCAGACCCCCTGACCTTTGATCTAGTGACCTCAACTATAAGAGGTCATCTAGCGGTCATGACTAATCACCACAGCAACTTTGAAGATCCTAAGTCAAACCACTGATCATTTATTGATCTGAAAACATTTCACATATTAAGGTCATGGTGACCTTGACCTTTGACCTAGTGACCTCAACAACTATAGGGG
Organism: Azorinus chamasolen; assembly: GCA_963576725.1. NCBI lineage: Eukaryota > Metazoa > Mollusca > Bivalvia > Cardiida > Solecurtidae > Azorinus > Azorinus chamasolen. The sequence continues at coordinate 30,350,705 of OY755249.1, forward strand.
TCATCTAGTGGTCACGACCAACTACCACAGCAAGTTTGAAGATCCCGAACCAAACCATGGAGCAGTTATTAATTGGAAACCATTTCATCAGTTAAGGTCATGATGACCTTGACCTTTGACCTAGTGACCTCAAAATCAATAGGGGTCATCTAGTTGTCATGACCAACCACCACAGCAAGTTTGAAGGTCCTAAGCTAAACCCTTGAACAGTTATTGATCGCAAACCATTTCACTAGTTAAGGTCATGGTGACCTTGACCTTTGACATAGTGACCTAAAAAATAATAGGGGTTATCTATTGGTCATGACCAACCACCACAGCAAGTTTGAAGATCCTAAGCCAAACCCTTGAGCAGTTATTGATCGCAAACCATTTCACCAGTTAAGGTAATGGTGACCTTGACCTTTGGCCTAGTGACCTAAAAAACAAAAGGGCTCATCTAGTTGTCATGACCAACCACCTAAGCAAATTGAAGATCCTAAGCCAAACCCTTTAACAGTTATTGATCAGAAACCATTTTACAAGTTAAGGTCATGGTGACCTTGACCTTTGACCTAGTGACCTCAAATACAATAGGGGTCATCCAGTTGTCATAACCAACTACCGCAGCAAGTTTGAAGATTCTAAGCCAAACCCTTCAGCAGTTATTGATCGGAAACCATTTGACCAGTTAAGAGTATGGTGACCTTGACCTTTGACCTAGTGACCTAAAAAACAATAGGGGTCATCTAGTGGTCATTACTAACCACCACAGCAAATTTGAAGATCCTAGGCCAAACCCTTGAGCAGTTATTGATCGCAAACCATTTCACCCTTTAAGGTCATGGTGACCTTGACCTTTGACCTAGTGACCTAAAAAACAATAGGACTCATCTAGTTGTCATGACCAACCACCACAGCAAATTTGAAGATCCTAAGCCAAACCCTTGAGCAGTTATTGATCAGATACCATTTTACCAGTTAAGGTCATGGTGACCTTGACCTTTGACCTAGTGACCTCGAAATCAATAGGGGTCATCCAGTGGTCATGACCAACTACCACAGCAAGTTTGAAGATTCTAAGCTAAACCCTTAAGCAGTTATTGATCGGAAACCATTTAACCATTTAAGGTCATGGTGACCTTGACCTTTGACCTAGTGACCTCAAAATCAATAGGGGTCATCTAGTGGTCATGACCAACTACCACAGCAAGTTTGAAGATCCCAAGCCAAATCCTTGAGCAGTTATTGATCGGAAACTATTTCACCATTTTAGGTCATGGTGACCTTGACCTTTGACCTAGTGACCTCAAAAACAATAGGGGTCATCTACTTGTCATGACCAACCACCACAGCAAGTTTGAAGATTCTAGGTCAAGTCGTTTATTAGTTATCGTTCGGAAACCATCGATCTACCGACCGACCGACCGACCGACCGACATGTGCAAAGCAATATACCCCCATTTTTTCAAAAGGGGGGTATAAATATGGTAAGAAGCATGCTTTCTGGGGTTTGCCAAGACCAAATGAAGCATTAATTGTGACATAAGTTGACTAATATGTTAACCCTTTCCTCCATGAAAAAGAACAGACACCATTACTATTAGCATTAATTTTTTGAACAGACACCATTACTATTAGTATTAATTTTTATACCCCCCTTTTGAAAAAATGGGGGTATATTGCTTTGCACATGTCGGTCGGTCGGTCGGTCGGTAGATCGATGGTTTCCGAATGATAACTAATAAACGACTTGGCATAGAATCTTCAAACTTGCTGTGGTGGTTGGTCATGACAAGTAGATGACCCCTATTGTTTTTGAGGTCATTAGGTCAAAGGTCAAGGTCACAATGACCTAAAATGGTGAAATAGTTTCCGATCAATAACTGCTCAAGGGTTTGACTTGGGATCTTCAAACTTGCTGTTGTTGTTGGTCATGAACACTAGATGACCCCTATTGTTTTTGAGGTCACTAGGTCAAAGGTCAAGGTCACCATGACCTTAACTGGTTAAATGGTTTCCGATCAATAACTGCTCAAGGGTTTGGCTTAGAATCTTCAAACTTGCTGTGGTAGTTGGTCATGACCACTGGATGACCCCTATTGTTTTTGAGGTCACTAGGTCAAAGGTCAAGGTCACCATGACCTTAACTGGTTAAATGGTTTCCGATCAATAACTGCTCAAGGGTTTGGCTTAGAATCTTCAAACTTGCTGTGGTAGTTGGTCATGACCACTGGATGACCCCTATTGTTTTTGAGGTCACTAGGTCAAAGGTCAAGGTCACCATGACCTTAACTGATAAAATGGTTTCTGATCAATAACTGCTCAAGGGTTCGGCTTAGGATCTTCAAATTTGCTTAGGTGGTTGGTCATGACAACTAGATGAGCCCTGTTGTTTTTGAGGTCACTAGGTCAAGGTCACCATGACCTTAACTGGTTAAATGGTTTCCAATCAATAACTGCTCAAGGGTTTGGCTTAGAATCTTCAAACTTGCTGTGGTAGTTGGTCATGACCACTAGATGATCCCTATTGTTTTTGAGGTCACTAGGTCAAAGGTCAAGGTCACCATGACCTTAACTGGTTAAATGGTTTCCGATCAATAACTGCTCAAGGGTTTGGCTTAGAATCTTCAAACCTGCTGCAGTAGTTGGTCATGACCACTGGATGACCCCTATTGTTTTTTATGTCACTAGGTCAAAGGTCAAGGTCACAATGACCTAATTGGTAAAATGGTTTCTGATCAATAACTGCTCAAGGGTTTGGCTTAGGATCGTCAAACTTGCTGTGGTGGTTGGTCATGACAACTAGATGACCCCTATTGTTTTTGAGGTCGTAGGTCAAAGACCAAGGTCATCGTGAGCTTAACTGATGAAATGGTTTCCGATTAATAACTGCTCAATGGTTTGATTCGGGATCTTAAAACTTGCTGTGGTAGTTTGTCGTGACCACTAGATGACCCCTATAGTTGTTGAGGTCATTAGGTCAAAGGTCAAGGTCACCATGGCCTTAACTTGTGAAATGTTTTCAGATCAGTAAATGATCAGTGGATTGGCTTAGGATCTTCAAAGTTACTGTGGTGGTTAGTCATGACCACTAGATGACCTCTATAGTTGTTGAGGTCACTAGATCAAAGGTCAGGGGGTCTTGGGGGTATACATGTTTTACAAACATCTCTTGTTTATAATGACATTTGTACACATGCCAGTTTAGGCTCAGACAGAAGCTGTAGAATTAAATCTATATTATACCATAAGCAAACACAACAGATCAGCCTGATCAGACTCTCCTATAGGAGCCATCTAATCTGGGTCTACTCTGTTTGCAAAGGTGTATAAAAGTGTATTTATGGAGTAAAGGGTTAACTGTTGCTGAGCATCAAACATTGAAGACTCCAATATTAATTGTATATTGTGGTTGCAAAGCCGTAAACATAGGCACAAATTAGATGCAGGAATTAAACCTTTTTCACATATACCTCCTGTATACATTAATGTTATAAAAATTCAGCTAATAAATATTTATTATTTTTTACATAAATATTCTTGATGGAAAGGTTTAACCCTTTCCTGCATAAATACGCCTCTGTAAAAGTCACCTGTTGAAACCATTATGATAAATAGAGCATTTGCTCCTATAGGTGCAAATGCTCTATTTATCACAATGGTTTCAAACTACAAAATTCTAAAATTGTCCTTTTCTCCTCCTTTTTTGGTAGATTTATTCAAAGTGGTTGGGTCTAAAAATTGCCTATGGATGAATGGGTTAAATCCTATCTAGCCTGTACATGAACCAACTTTACAGAATTTGGTTGAGAAATAAGTTACACAAACCAGCATGGTCCTTTTATCACAGATTTATATACCATTTCCTCCATAATAAATCCCTAACTCTACATAAAAGCCTCCTCACTTCTGGGAGGATACTAATGATCAATAAAACAGATAAAGCGCTATAAAATGACCATTAAATAAAGAAATGCAAGTTTTTCAAAATACAGGTGGTAGCTTAATGCAGACTGAAAGCCATGTAGAAAGATCCCAAGGAGCTTTCTGCATTGCTTTCATCCTGCATTAAGCAACAACTTGTAAAAAGCAATAAGCTCCTTTTAAAAAAAACATAAATGTATAATGAGCCCTGGAGATTATTAGAGATAACAGTATTTCAAAGTGCATTCTTTTCTGTGACAAAATCTATACAAGATGTACCTGTCTAGTGCTTGCTCTCCTGGCTACATGGTTTGAAGTACAAGCTTCACACAATTTGTCAAGCTCGCACAGGCTCTGAGCATCTTGGTGTGACGAGAATGCTTCCCTCATAAATGGAAGGGCAAAGGAACCTTAAAAATGATAAAACAAATGATGGAAATTCTTAACACTTTAAATGTTAACCGCATGAATGCTGAATTTTTAAAGTGGAATGGTTCATCATTGTTTAACTCATTCTCTCCTAGGCTATTTTTAGACCCAACCTGTTTTAACTAATCTACCGAAAAGGAGCATTAACTAGAGAAAAGGAAGAATTTATAATTTTGTAGTTTGAAACCATTGTAATAATTAGAGCATTTGCTCCTATAGGAGCAAATGCTCTATTTATCACAATGGTTTCAAGAAGTGAAGCAAAAATGCATTACTAGGGCAGTGATTTTTTTACCTGCGAGTCCCGAGTCCTGTACTCACAAAAATCTCTGGGGATGCAAAGTTTCAAATTATGTGAGTCCCAATAATGCATTGCAATTTCAAACAAAATTTAATTTTGAGGTTTTTTAATATCTTAATTATAATCAGTACCCAATTTTTCATCAGCTGTTAGTAGGAAAAAACCAGCTTTACAAATACATGTACCTTTGACTGGGTGCTCTAATGCACTTTCATAGAATATTTGGACTCATTCTTTCAATTTGGGGACTCGCAGATTTGCAGTTTATCGAGTCCCAGGACTCGTGGAAGAAAATTTGTAAAAAAAATCACTGCTAGGGGGTAATGTGTTAATGGCAGTGCCCATTCAGTATGAAAATGTAACAATTGGCCCTTTACTCTATGTATTTAATTAATGACATCATGAATATTAGATAATCTTTTATATTGAAACATGAACACAGGAATTGTTAGCAAGGCCAGAAACTGTAAAATCATATCTATATTATATCATAAGCAAACAGTGCAGACCCTGATCAGACGGCTCCCCTGATTGCAAAGACGTAGAAAGGCATATCTATGGAAGAAAGGGTTAATCTGAAAGAGAATTTTAAATGAAAGACTAGGAAGACCCTGATCAGAGCCTCTGATCTTGGTTTAAAATATTTGCAAATGTCTGCAGTTTTGTGCAAAGCTCATGATATGCATGCACTTTTTCATCCGAGTATATCCTTTTTATACGCCCGTATGAAAAAACGGGACGCATTATGGAGTGGCGCTGTCCGTCTGTCTGTAACATCTCTAACTCAAGTTCCGCTTGGTGGATCCTTCTCAAATTTTAACACAATGTATATCTAGACATGCTACAGTAGCCTGCCAAGTCCCGGTTTGTTTATCCAAGGTCAAGGTCACACAATTGGACTTGGAATTTGCGTTTAGCAAAAATGTTAACCAGTCTGTCTGTCTGTAACATCTCTAACTCAAGTTCCGCATGGTGGATCCTTCCCAAATTTAACCACAATGTTTATCTAGACATGCTACAGTAGCCTGCCAAGTCCCGGCTCGTTTATCCAAGGTCGCTTAGACTTAGAATTTGCGTTTAGCATTTGCGTTATTAAAGCAAAAATGTTAACCTCAATTTATGTGGAACAAGTCCACTTATTTACATAACACTTTGTGATAAAGCTTTGAAACTTGGAACACTTGTTCGACGTCACAACCTTCACCTGTAGGCAAGAGTAAAAACTCTGTCAAGCATTTTGACAGAATTATGCCCCTTTTTAACTTAGAATTTTTGGTTAAGGTTTTGGTTAAAGTCCACTTATTTACATAACCCTTTGAGATAAAGCTTTTAAACTTGGAACACTTGTTCACCATCACAAGTAGGCAAGAGTACATAACTCTGTCCAACATTTTGACAGAATTATGCCCCCTTTTAACTTAGAAATTTTGGTTTAGGTTTTGGTTAAAGTCCACTTATTTACATAACCCTTTCAGATTAAGCTTTTAAACTTGAAACATTTGTTCACCATCAGAAGCTTAATCTGTAGGCAAGAGTAAATACAATGTAACTCTGTCAAGCATTTAGACACAATTATGGCACTTTTTAATTTAGAATTTTTGGTTAAGGTTTTTTGTTAAAGTATGCCTAATTACAACCTTGAAACTTGGTCGCAAAATTGAGTTTAGCAAATACGTTAACCCCAGTTTATGTTGAACAAGACCTCGACGGGCGTATATTGTGCCCACTGGCACTCTTGTTCCATTTCCTGGACCAAATGGGAGAAAAAACATGACTGCAGAAACAAAGTTTTCAGCTTACCTGAGTTTTCTAGACAGCAACATAGAAATTCCTTCAGTGATTCTGAAACAAAACAACCGCAAGATACCGTGAAAGTGTTTTTAACAAATCACATAAAACCAAAAGTGTCTCCAGGGCTTTTTCTCTCTTGTTTGGGAAGGGGCCTTAGCCTGCTGATTTTGGGAAGAATTATCGCTAAAATTGTTGATTTGGGAAACAAAAAAGCTGGTGTAAGTTTGGATTTTTGGGAAAACTGCATGATTTTAAAGAAATTTTCAATTGGGAAGGGGCCTTTTATAGGCCTCTGTTATAGAAGGTGAAAAAGCCCTGGTCTCATCAACCAATTGCGGTACCTTTTAACCTGTTATAAATAAACCTGCCATAAATAATTCTTTGCAAACAGAGTAGAGCAAAATCAGACGGCTCCTGTAAGAGCTGTCTGATCAGGGTCTGCAAGGTTTGTTTATGATACAATATAGATCTGTTTCAGCCATCGCCAAAAATTTCTGTATTTAACCCATTACCTCATAGGCTATTTTTAAATACAACTTCTTTGAATAAATCTACCGAAAAGGAGCATTAACTAGAGAAAAGGAAAATTTTAGAATTTTGTAGTTTGAAATCATTGTGATAAATAGAGCATTTGCTCCTATAAGAGCAAATGCTCTATTTATCAGAATGGTTTCACAAAGTGACTTTTACAGCGTCGTCAATATGACGGAATATGGGTTAAATGCTATTATAGAAATTAATCAAATTAATATTCATGATGTCATTATTTCTTACATGAATATTCATGGAGTAAATGGTTAAGTGCACATGATAATACTGGCTACATTATTTGAAGCCCATGCAACTGCATGTGAATTTGCCACTCATTGTCATCTGCAAACTTGACTTCTCATATAATTTCCACAGTTTATTTTTTATCCCTTTTCTTACAAAAACAGTTTATTTTTTATCCTTTTTCTTACAAAAATAGTTTATTTTTTATCCCTTTTCTTACAAACACAAACAGTTTTGAATTCTAATGGTCACACGTACTGCATGAGTAACTCGTAGTCCCATCTGGATCCAAACTGTTTACATATAGGTAATCAAAGATTTGACATTGGCAACATCAGAGCAAACTAGCTCTGACATACTGCAGTTTAAAGCCTGATGAAATACATTCTATGACCCCTCTGCTGATCTGGATCTACTGTAGTAGCAAAAATTTTCAAAATGTCCTTTCCTTCTATCATCTATCACATTAAATTAACAAAAATTACCCTTGTTTGTTATCAGACCAGACTTCACAGCAGCTTCAAGCCCCAGACTGTGAGAGAAACCTCCAGTTGGAAACCCTGTAAAGAGCAAAGTTGTATACTTTGTATGAGAGGTATTGATATATAGCTTTTTACTGATCGAGCAATGTTCAGATAAATATGCTTGTGTACTCAAATACTTAAATCATCATTTCTCCACCAAACCCTATGTTGTGACCACTCTTTAGATCGAATCCTCTCGAAGAGACTATTCTAAAGAATGGTCATAACAAAAGTGTTTGGTGGAGAAAACAGAATTAAGTTATCCTTGAAAATGTTTGAATTTATGCATCTTATCTAAATGTTTTAATTTACGCATCTGGTCTAAATGTTTTAATTTATGAATCTTATCTATATATATTATAAATGTTTTAATTTAAGCATCTCATCTAAATGTTTTAATTTATTAATCTTATCTGGACCTCTGTATTTAACTCTTTTCTCTCCACAAAACTCTATCACATCAAAGAGGCACTTTTAACTCTTTCTTTCATACATATATGCTTTTTCAAACAGAAACAACCCAGATCAGATCCTGTAGGAGGTGTCTGATCAGCATATGTTATGTGTAGGTGGTGTCTGATCAGAGTCTGTTATGTGTAGGAGGTGTCTGATCAGCATCTGTTATGTGTAGGAGCTGTCAGATCAGCCGTCTGTTATGTGTAGGAGGTACGTGTCTGATCAGCATCAGTTATGTGTAGGAGCTGTCTGATCCATGTCTGTTATGTGTAGGAGCCGTCTTATCAGTGTCTGCTAGGTGTAGGTGGTGTCTGATCAGCGTCTGTTATGTTTGCTTATAAAATTATAACATATCAGACTCTACAGTTTCTACTAGATATACTACTGCTAAAAATGTTCAAGTTTGGAGTTTGACCATTGACCTTGAAGTTTGAACTCGACCTTGACATGGTTCCTCTCAAATGTTGCAGCCTCTAGAGATGACCATGCATGCCAGCACCATGTATGAAGCACTATATTAATAAATATAGGTCTAATAGTTCAAAATTTAGACCAACCTTCTCACCAATTATTAAACTCTAATGTGAAGAACTTATATAATGAGTTTCTGATCAGAAACCATTTTGGCAAGTTTGATCATTGACCTTAATTCAAGTTTGACCTTGACCTTTCATACGCTAGGTTGATGGTTCAACGATCAGAAACCATTTGGTCTACTGACTGACTGTGACATAGGGACACACCAACTTCACATTGGCGATAAGCTAGTGGAATTATTATATGAAGAACTAAAAGCAGAAAACGGATTAGAAAATATATATATCTAGATTTAAATGATTTTTTTATAGATATAGATCGATTGCTTTCAATTTCTTGAAGAAAAACGATGTGCTATGTATGAGTATCTGGCAATGAAAAACATTAAGAAGAAAACAGGAGGAGTGAGGAGGTGGAAAAGAGAAGAACATGGTACAACAGGAAGACATGAAAACCGATCGAATAAGAACAGAGGGAATGTGAGAAAGAAGCATACTTTACCACTGTCACATATTTGTAAAAGACGCAAAAGCTTGTCGTGATGTAACATGTCCACTCTCTGATTTCGTTACACTCTGAAATATAAGACACAAAATAGTATTTGACTATGGGTAGATCTTAACACTTTCATCCGACACCATGTTTTGTCCGAATTACTAAATACTCGAAATGAAATCGTTTGGGTAGAGAGGATACACTGCTTTAAAGAGACGATTATCAACTCCAGTTAGTACTTAATATACATATATTAATTGTTTACATATAGATATATTGTGTTAAATCTGCAGTAGTGAACAATATTTGACAATATTTTGGCCTACGGACTATAACACGAAAATGATAATTTATCCTAGGTTTACCTCCCTGTGCACACCGAGGTAGCGTGGCCGAGCGGTCTAAGGCGCTGGTTTAAGGCACCAGTCTCTTCGGAGGCGTGGGTTCGAATCCCACCGCTGCCAAATATTTTTTTTATATCATACATGGTTATATTTAATGCTATGATTGCTATCTACTCAATTATATTTTCCCTAGTCTAGTGGCTAAGAATCAGGGTCTTTTAAATGTATTGCAGGTTTGAAAGCGTAGGTTTTTTTAGGGTAGGGCCGGTGTAACGTGATGGAAGTTCCCCCGTGATGAAAGTTCCGGGCGTAGATTTTTAAATGTTGGATGGCATCACTAGTGCACTGCTACTGTCTTTGTGATGCATGTTGAGAAAGAGCGTACTTGTCAAGTTGAGTGAGGGAAATGATAATAATAAAACAAGAGGGCCATGATGATATCACCCCTGGGGCCCTGATATCGCTCACTAGACAATCAGAGGAGATGATTTTCAAAGTTTTCACTATATGTTTCTATTGAAAACTGGCCACCCCTGGGGCGGGGCCAATTTTAACCCCAAGGGGGAGGGGGCATAATTTATATAACTTTTGTAGAGGACCTGAACATGATGCCATCACGAAGTAAATACAGATCTGTATTTATACTTCGTGATGCCATGTACCAAATATGAAAGCTGAGAACCTTCCCGTTACAGAGCAGAAGATTTTTTAAAGTTTTCACTATATATTTATTGAAAACTGGCCACCCCTGGGGCGTAGCCAATTTTGATCCAAGGGCATAATTTATAAAAACTTTTGTAGAGGGCTTGAACATGATGCTATTTATGCCAAATATGAAAGCTGAAGACCTTCCAGTTTCAGAGGAGAAGATTTTCAAAGCTTTCAATGCATGTTTCTATTTTTTTTAAAAAATGGCCATGCCTGGGGTGGGGCCAATTTTGACCCCAGGGGCATCATAATTTATATAATTTTATTTGTAGCGGACCTGAACATGATGCTATATGCCAAATATGAAAGCTGAGAACCTTCCAGTTTCAGAGAAAAAAACTTTTCAAAAGTTTCACTATATGTGTTTCTATAGAAAACTGGCCACCCCTGGGGAGGGGCCAATTTTGAAAAGTATAGTATGTTTCTTTTTATCATTTATTATTAAAAGATCTCTGCACTTGCCATGCACAGAGACATATACATACATGTATGTATTTGTCTCTGCCATGCCGCACTTGCCGAAGGCTATGTGCAACTCATTCCAGTTTTACGGAGTTCATACAAATGCGCGAAACTGATCGACTGTTTTTTCTGTGAATGTCAAAATTCACTACAACCGTGGCATCAATACAATCGATTTACACAACTAACCATGGTAAAAGCACTAAAAGATGACCACCAAAATCCGGGTCGCAAGCTGTCGCATATTCTGAAGATATACATATCATATTTAACGCGGACCACAGTGAGTTATTTCCCTTGTATATTTTTGTCCATTTGTGTAAATCCCTACAGTGTACAAACAACGAGTAGAGTTCTTTTAACGGAGTGTCTATTGCCACGTATTTTTATAACCGGTGACAGGGTAAAAATCACACGCACCGTGAGAGTTACACAATACGGCCATATATTCAGATGGCATTATAATATCATCATAAAAACTCATTTATTTGTGCTAATTAAACACCTTGATGAATTAATAAGTAGTAGGATTGTGCATGGTATGGAATAATAATGCAATAATAGCGATGAAAATTAATACTAGATAAATTACCCACCGTAGTGTTGATCCACATATAAGTAAAAATTCCATATTAAATTCTTATCACAAATTCACATAAATCCAATTTAATATACGTCACAAATATATAAATATCACTTTTGTGAGAAGTTCCGAGTGGTTCCCACCAACGTCCTTGCAATAATGAAGAAATTAATGGAAAAGCCAAATTGGACTGATAACTCAACATGCAAGCCGAGTTTCTGTCAGCTTTGATACACAAATATCACAGTCGGTAATTACGAGTTGTTTGCAATACAAACACCAAACAGCACGCTTAATTACGCCTAACAGCGTTGGTAAGCCGACAAACGCATTAATTGGAGTTGCTCATTCACACCTCTAAACACCTAACAGCAAGCCAACCTACTGTGGAGCAAAAAATGACCAAGCTGGCCAAGCTGATTGACACATGATTTACAGTATATAAGCTTCAGAGAAATCGAAGTTCATCGAATAATCTGTTTCTCACGAGGCAAAGAATATTCTTTTGATGCAATGGCTGTTTTGTACGTCGGAGATTCCATCTTCAAGTACCTGGATGTGGGTAACGGGTGCGTCCGTTCTTTGAGCGGAGCCCGTACGGAGGACCTCATGCCGATGGTCAGGGATGCTGAGGAGTTTGGGGTAAGTGGCTTAGATAACTTATTTATCAAAATAAAGTGGTATCATTGAATCGCCCATATTTCTGCAGTGCACATGTCGTCATTTCTATAAAGATTATCAGCCAGAGTTATGTACCTTCTGCATGACACTTCCTCTTATCATGCTCTTTCCATATATGAAGTTTCAATCAACTGGCATCAGGCAGTATCAACAGTAATTACGTCCATTATGATATTAGGCATCAGGTATGTTCTTTCTTAAAATTCCAAGGCAGGTCATTGAAATTTAAAATCAAAGAAATGGACGCTGGAAAAGGGAATAAAGATTGTGGAGTTTTCGGTATCGCTTATGCTGTAAGTTTGGCAAATTCTAAAAACCCTGATGAAATCCTTTACGACCAGCACCGAATGAGGCAGCATCTTATTCATTGTATTGAAACCAAACAATTCACAGATTTCCCGCAGATTTCCAACAAAAAAACCAAAACATGATGCGTCTAACCCTGAAATGATACAGTGTTCTAAATGTAAGGAATGGTTTCATTTGACATGTTTAGCAAGACCGAGACCTGAACTTGAAAAATTCCTCCTATCTTCATGTACTGACTCCTTCTTTTGCAGTGAAAATTGTAATAAACGATCTAAAAAGAAATTGTAAATTGGATCGTTATATATGGACATTACTTAACTGATGTAAAATTCATTGAGCGAAATATGAAAAATTCATTCAAACAGAAAATACGGGTCAATAAGAAAAATACGTGTCAATAAGCAAAGGGACATCACCGCTGCAAATTCAATGACCGTAGGCTAGGTTATCGTTCCTTTGGTGACACGTAATGCGATTTCTCCCTTGTTTTAAGACATAAAACTACTTTTTTCATTGTAATAACTATTTCATATAGCAGGTTTTCTACTACAATTTTTTGAAAACGTAAGGCAAATTTTCTCTTATTTTAAGACATAACACTAATTTTACCATTGTAACAAATAGTTCATATATTAAGCTTATTATTATACATCTGTTTGCAACAAAGGTGGAGCAAAACTGTACATAATAAGGTATTAAAAGGCCATACGTGGCACTAAGCACTGTGCAGATCTACTTACGTGATACTAAGACATCTCAAATTATAGTAAATGTTTTTTAAAAAATCGTCCATTTCTTCGTTTTATACAACAACAAACTTTAATTTATTCATGTAACACATTAAAAGTAAAAAAAAAAATCTTACTTTTTCTTCTTATATTATACTAAGACTATTTGTATATATAGGCCGGAAACTTTCTTGAGATGGGGGTGATTTTCACGAAAAGGTAATTATTATGTGCATACGTGGTTTTAGACGACTTGCTAATGACACGTAATTACGTGGTAATAGCCTCTGCCTTCTTTTAATCCTGAAAACTAGATCTACTGGCGTTAAATTTAACTAAGCAGTCGTTAATGGTATGTATGACTCAATTCCGAATAAATGAACTATCCAAGAAGTCCTGATAGAAGAATATAAAGTTTGGAAAACGATAACTATCCTGCAAAACGGTCACAAATCACATGTACGATTTACAGTCAAATCGGCCTCAAGCCAAACCGGCCCCTGGTTAAACCGGCCTCTAAAAAGTCAAACCGGCCTTACATGAATTATTTGTTTGGTCAAACCGGCCCCACATTTTTAAATCGAATTTTTAACCATGTTTAATAATAATTATTTCTAGAAACCCCTGTAGTTGCTTATGGCATATATTTTGGTTAGTTGGAAATCAGGCAATTTAATGTATTAGTTTATATTCGACTCACTTTAAGATTAAATGACATTTGCGCTTAGTTAATACCAATTAATGGCATACATGCGTGTCTTTCGGTAGGTGTTATAATCCAATTAATGGCACACGTGTGTATGTTTTTGTGACACGCTTTCATTGTGTCAGTTGAATGAACGTAAGGTATTGTTTATCTTGATATGTAGGCATATTTGCACATGAAAATAAATAACGTTCAAAAGCACATTTATTTCAAATGCTGTAGAATAATGACATCGAGTGAAACTTTCGGGAAAAAAATCCGAACCAGAATAACGCTTTTATTCATATTAATATGTATTCATGCATTTACAAACAGAGTAGGAGCCGTAGGATCAGGATCTGTGCCCTTTGCTAATGGAATTTGAAAGATCTGTTGCGTTAGTTTCTAAAATGGCTACAATGTTTTTTGACCATGATAATCACATGGTTATGAAATTTGGAATAAATATAGAACATGGAAAGGTTTTAAGTCCCGAAGTGGAAAAAAATCTCAAATAGAACACAGTTTATTAACCCATTCCCACTTGGGCTATTTTTAGACCTAACATCTTTGAAAAAGTCTACCCAAAAGGAGCATTTACTAGAGAAAAGAAAATATTTAGATTTGTGTAGCATTGAAATAATTCTGATAAATAGAGCATTTGCTCCACAGGAGCAAATGCTCTATTTATCAGAATGATTTCTAAAAGTGACTTTTACAGTGGCGTCAATATGCGGGAATGGGTTAATTAGACAGAAGCTATTTGCCGACCCACGTTCATGAAGCAAGAAGAACAACAGAACACAGAGCCAAGGTTTAATATTAAATAGCACATATCAAGTCAAGTCAAGTAATATATATATTAAAAGTATGTTTTAACCCTTTACTCTATGAATTAGTTTTTATTAGTTTCACTTTTATCATGGCGTAGGCAGAAACTTAGAATCAGATCTATAGTAGAATGTAAGCAAACAGAGCAGACCTTGATGAGACATCTCATATAGAATCCGTGTGATCTGGGTCTCCTCTGTTTGCAAAGGCACAGAAAGGCGTATTTATGGAGTAAAGGGTTAACTTCAATGTATTAACTTATCATCAAAAAATCAGTTATACGCCAATGCAAACAAAGGAGACCCAGATCAGACGGCTCTTACAGGGTATGCTCTATTTGCTATATGGAATATTATAGGTCTTGCTAACATAAATAATCATGGATTAAAGGGATAAAATTTTATCCATTTAATGAGCATGGCACATACATAGAAACACATACATACTCTAAAACACATTAAAAAAACCCCTAAAAACATGTCTATATATATAAAACACACATAAATAATCTGTCTATGACTTGTCGGTGTTGTTCATGCGGAACAAACATAGAACAGAATATTGGTCTTCAAATAAGCCGAAATATTAAATTGTTTATTGACGGAACCCAAAAATGAAAACAAGGGACTTCCAACATTGTTTACGAATTTCTTCTTAGCACTACATTAATAATTTACATTCACTTGATACATCTACAGGTATGGCAAAATATTAACATTATAACTGTGTACAGTAAAACACCTAAACCAGATGTTCAATTAGTATCAATGTTGGTCTTTCAGACAGTCGGCAGCTTAATGCAGGTGGCAGCTTAATGCAGGTTGAAAGGCCCAAAGGAGCTATTTGCATGACGTTCAACCTGCATTAACCCTTTTCCTCGTATAAATGCCTTTGCACCTGCTAAGGTTACAAAATTCTGTCGTCATGTACCATTTTAAAAACTCAGCTTATATATGTATTGTAAAACCTCTCTATAACGACCACTAAATTATGTTCATTAGTTGGTATTTAGGGCAGGTGACTGCTTAAAGCAAGGTGAAAGTAAAACAGAACAGAACACTCCTTTAGGAGCGTTCTGTTTTACTTTCACCTTGTTTTAAGCAACCACCTGCCTTTAACACAAAATACTTGATGTAATTTAGTGGCTGTTATAGAGAGGTTTTACTGTATAATGTTCATGATGTCTTTATTTCTTACATAATATTGAACAGATAAAGGGTTTAGCAAACACCTGCCGAAAAACAGTTTTTGCACTGTACATTATACAAGGTTCCAGTGGTAAAAGGTCAGATTGTTTTGGGGTTTTTTATTTTCAGGAAATGCAGTAACAGATCTATGATTTGGGGTGAAATCAAACAGAGTCAGTCATGTCAGACGTACCAAAGATAAACAACTTAGAGGTTGTAGAACCAGGAATTAAAATTCATACATTTCATGATAAGATCATGGACAAAGACATGTATTTTCATCTCACTAAGCTCACCGACAGTTTTCATCTGTGGATTGGAGCATCAGGCACTTTTGGTGACCTTTCAGTTGCCATGACAATGCAGGGACAGTTACCCAGCTCAACTGTGCTGGTAGGTGGAAGTACCTCACATACCCAAACAATGGCCGCTAGACTAAGCAAAAAGTCTGGAAAGCAAGTGTTTGTTGGGGGTGACTTGAACAGCTTCAGTCAGATGGAGTTGCCATTGATAGAGAAAAGAATTGCTGAGGAAATAAGACAGAACTTCTAGATTCCACTTAGTCACCTGTGACTCTGCATAGGCTACTGTACATAATGATAATCATTGTTTCATTCATTGGATAAGAGTGAAAGCCACATTATGTTTAGTAACATGGAGCGTTGCAGGTTGTATGGGCTGGTATTAACTCTTTGCACGCTAAGTAATTTTTCGTCTGCAGCAATTGTCGTCTGCTTCAATTCTTAAAATCAACTTTCTCCCTTTTTTTTTTCAAAAATATGGTCAAGCATTATGCGATGTCTCATCTGGATCCAAACTGTTGGCATAGGTAATCACAGTTTCGCCGCTAGCGTTCAAGGAGTTAATAGTGTAGATACTGTATTTCTGGAGGCGGGAGCTGAAGGAAATAGGACATTTGCACTGGTCATACAGTCTGTAACCTTACCAAAGGTCCATGTAACAAACTGATTACCAGTCAAGATACAAGAAACTTTACTTATAGTCGGGGTTACAGAATAGCATTAAACATTAGCTTGAAGCTATTTACCGACTAAAACAAATTGTTTCTTAACAAAATACATTAACCAACTTAAAACCTGTGGATAAGAACATGTTAAAGACAGGAATAGCTATAAATAAATAATACATCACAGTTTTTATATTTGTTGTAGATGGCTTAAAAAATATGTATATATATATTTGTCCATATTATATATACATGTATAGTAATTAGACAAATTTCAACTTAAGAGTTTTACCTTATTAAAAGCTGTGAGAGAGATGATGATCTAGACCAGAGACCAGACATGAGGTGTGACTGCTATATTTGTTCTAAAAACATATCACTGAGAACTGATCAGCATTTTCCTCACCATAAATAACATAGCTGATGTGGTTGTTCATACATGTATATGAAGTCTTTGAAGTGTAATACATGCCCTGTTGTATAATTACATATATCTTCACTGTGTACTAGTAGTTCGCTGTGCAATCACTGCTGTGGGGTGCACTGGTTGCACAATCAATTTGTAAATAGTGCAGACCCTGATGAGACAAATGAGTACAAAATGTTTTCCCCTTGGTTCACCCAATTCAAATCCTAGGTAGATAGGTTTTAACCACAAGAATCACGTGCGTACAAAAGTGTCCACTTACAACCGTTATCAGGACACTTTTTCAATAGCTTTGCTGGGGGTCTGTCGTACAAGTAGGTATATTGACGTGAATAGCAAGCGAAGGGTTAACATGTTTTGCAAAGATTCTTAGCAAAACTTTTTACTTGAGTTTTTGTGTTGTTTCTCATGCTATTCAGAATTAATATGTATGTAAATAACAGAAAAATATTTTGTTTGTAAATATTTGTTTGTAAATACAGTAAAACCTCTCTAATGTGACCACCTAAAAGAGTTATAATTCTGGGTGGTAGAGGCAGGTGGTAGCTTAATGCAGGACAAAAGTAATGCAGAAAGCTCCTAGAAGAGCTCCTGCATTAAGCAACCACCTGCTTATATCGACACCCATGTTTATTCATTAAGTGTTTGCTTTAGAGGGGTTTTACTGTATACCAAAATGTATACTTAATTACCTTAAGTATTCAGACACACAAGGTATCCCTCTCTGTCAGTTTATAAAGCTGAATAATTGAATTTGGTACCATTTTGATTTTGATAACTTTAGAGTAACATACATGTAGTAGCAAATACTGTACTCTGATCAATGACTCCTTCCGGTCCAATTTGATTCAGGTCTGCAATATTTTGCTAAAAAACAGTTTGTTTGAATACTTATGGTAATTAATATGATTAGAATTTTATGATTTTTAGCTCACCAGAGCACTTTTGTGCTCAGGGTGAGCTTTTTTGATCGCCTGATGTCCGTCGTCTGTCGGTGTGGGTCGTCGGGCGTCAACAATTTCAACCTTTAAAAATCTTCTTTTCTCAATCTGCATGCATAGCATCATCTGTAGGTCCTATACAAAAGTTATATAAATTATACCCCTGGGGTCAAAATTGACCCCGCCCCAGGGGTTTTCAGTTTTCAATAGAAACATATAGTGAAAACTTTGAACATTTTCTCCTCTAAAACTAGAAGGTTCTCAGCTTTCATATTTGGCACATAGCTTCAACAAAAGTTATATAAATTATGCCCCTAGGGTCAAGATTGGTCCCACTCCAGGGATTGCTAGTTTTTTGTAGCTGACTGCTTAAACAGCCCATGGGATCATGTAGTACAGCTCGATTGTTAAGCTGTAGAGAACGTTTGTAGAATAGTTGAAGAACTGTAGAATGTGGAGTTGGTAGATGGATAACTGCTCCGATAGTATTTTACATGTTTATTATGTATCCTGGACTTCCAGTTCGTAATATATAACAGTGGTAATCCACAGACAGTAAAATAACAAGTCCAAATGTAAAAAGTAACTATATGAAATAGTCAGGATATCCCGTGTACTAGAAATCTAGCATGGCCTAAACAGGTGTTTCTTTGTCTAGCTCTACACTGTAACTCCTGCAGAAAGGGGGCCGAAGGGATTTAGTACATCACATGACTTTTGACAGGTAATTTGTACACATCGCTTATCGCATCTTAATGGATTAAATCTTGCGTAATAGCTATCACCGTGCCGGCGGTATGTGTTGACAGTTATTACACTAGATAAATGATCTGGAGAACAACAATAAATATGAATATGTGAAGTGTATGAATTTACCGATGTAATATGTGGGGATATCCATCTACCAGCTCCACATCCTACAGTTCTTCAACTATTCTACAAACATTCTCTACAGCTTAATAATCGAGCTGTACTACAATCACTAGTTATGCATAGGAAAATCTTCTTGTCAGAAACTACATGTCCAAGAGCTTAGATGGTTGGTGTATAGATTTACTTAGCATACCTTTATGAGTTTTATAAGTATCATAGTTCTGGGGTTAAAATTGGCCTTGGCCTGTGTGTATAGCCTTCTTCACATCAGAAACTACAGTCTAAAGGTTTCTCCCTAATATCAGACTGAGACCAGCCAGTGTGAGTGCTGATGTTATCACCCTTAGTCTGATCAGTAGAGTAGAAATTGTGTTTAGACAAATAACACACACTCATTTTAGATTGAGAAAACTGGATAATTCTCAAAATGCAGAAAACTCTTAAAGCTTTTTTTAATACCTATGCCCTGCATTAAGCTGCCATCTATCAATATAGAGCGTATCTGTTGTGAATTTCAGCTTAACTCTTTGCATGCTGGGTAATTTTGTCATCTGCTAAATTGTTGTCTGCAGAATATTCATAAGTTATCCTAACTACACACTTTCTTTCTAAGTTTTTCAGAAGTTCAGTCTCATTGACAAACAGTTTGGATATCAGATCAGGCCCAACATTATGTGGGGCCTGATCTGGATCCAAACTGTTTGCATATGTCATTAGTGGTGGGAGAATCCCACTACACACTTTCTTTCTAAGTTTTTCAGAAGTTCAGTCTCATGGACAAACAGTTTGGATATCAGATCAGGCCCCACATTATGTGGGGCCTGATCTGGATCCATACTGTTTGCATAGGTCATTAGTGGTGGGAGAATCCGCCTCTAGCATCCAAAGAATTAATACAAGTTCCAGTGGTCTATGTTTTACCCATTCTTTCACTACATTCTTTCAGCATCATGTTCAGATCCTCTACAAAAGTTATATAAATTGTGTCCCTGGGGTAAAAATTGGCACCGCCCCTGGGGTGTTCAGTTTTCAAGAGAAACATATAGTGAAAACTTTGAAAATCTTCTCTGATTGTCTGGTGAGCGATGTCAGGGCCATTCTGGCCCTCTTGTTTAAAAATATTATAGAAGAATTTCAATGCCTCCTTACGCTTAAGATCACAATGCCAACTGTAAACAAAAAATGATGATGTCATGTCATGTAGAATGTACAATAAACCTGTCTTAAGGGACCTTATATTGATTGGACACAGGATTCTTAAAAAGTAGGAGGTTGCTTAATACAGGGTAAGAGTAATGCAAAAAGCTCACTTTCGATCTGTATTAAGCTACCACCTGCCTTACATAACCATAATTTTATCTCAGTTTAGATGGTCGCTTAACACTTTCCTCGATAGATACGCCTCTAGATCTATGCCTCTGTAAAAGTCACTTTTTGAAACCATTGTGACAAATAGAGTATTTGCTCCAAAGGAGCAAATGCTCTATTTATCACAATGGTTTCAAGCTACAAAATTTTAAAATTTTCCTTTTAAAATTCTCTAGTTTATGCTCCTTTTTGGTAGATTTATTGAAAGAGGTTGAATCTAAAAATAGCCTATGAGGTAATGGGTTAAGACAGGTTATACTGTAGCATAGTCTGTGATAGAAGTCAGGTGTTTTGAAGAGTCAAGTGGCTCTGTTCGATGTAAAGTGATAATGCATGATGTACATCTGCTACTGAGACCAAACATAGGAACTGAATAAAATACATTTATGGTATTTTTAGTTTGTTATCTGTTTTCAATTTTTATTACATGCGAAATCTTGCAATATATGTATGACATTTTGATAATATACATATAAAAGTTTACATTATATTTACGTCTTTAACCACAGGTGTCTGGACCGCTTCATGGGGGTCTATATGTACTATATAATAATGTTATTATATAGTACATATAGACCCCCATGAAGCGGTCTAGACCCCTGTGTCTTTAACCACATATATATTGAATTTTACCATACGAATATGACTTTATAGAACACATGTATGCAATTTTATCACAGATATACAGATATAGAATATTGCAACTTCTGACATGGCTATGTTAAACAGGTAAAAGATTAGATATTACACTCTAAAAATGCTCTCATCTGTAGAATCCACCTAAATGTTACACTCTAAAAATGCTCTCATCTGTAGAATCCACCTAAATGTTACACTCCAAAAATGCTCTCATCTGTAGAATCCACCTAAATATTACACTCTAAAAAATGCTCTCATCTGTAGAATCCACTCAAATATTACACTCTAAAAATGTTCTCATCTGTAGAATCCGTTTAAATTTTACACTCTAAAAATGCTCTCATCTGTAGAATCCATTTAAATATTACACTCTAAAGATGCTCTTATCTGTAGAATCCACTTAAATATTACACTCTAAAAATGCTCTCATCTGTAGAATCCACTTAAATATTACACTCTAAAATGCTCTCATCTGTAGAATCCACTTAAATATTACACTCTAAAAATGCCCTCATCTGTAGAATCCACTTCAATACTGCACTTTAAAAATGCTTCCATCTGTAGAATCCATTTAAATATTACACTCTGAAAATGCTGTCATCTGTAGAATCCATTTAAGTATTACACTCTTAAAAATCTCTCATCTGTAGAATCCACTTAAATATTAAACTCTTAAAATGCCTTCATCTGTAGAATCCATTTAAATATAACACTCTAAAATGCTCTCATCTGTAGAACCCACTTAAGTATTACACTCTAAAAATACTCTCATCTGTAGAATCCATTGAAATATTACACTCTAGAAATGCTCTCATTTGTAGAATCCGCTTAAATATTACACTTTAAAAATGCTCTCATATGTAGAATCCATTTAAATATTACACTCTAAATGCTCTCATCCATAGAATCCATTTAAATATTACACTCTAAAAATGCCCTCATCTGTATAATCCACTTAAATATTACACTCTAAAAATGCTCTCATCTGTAGAATCCACCTAAATATAACCCTCTAAAATGCCTTCATCTGTAGAACACACTTAGATATTACACTCTAAAAATGCTCTCATCTGTAGAATCAACCCAAATATTACTGTCTAAAAATGCTCTCATTTTTAGAATCAATTTAAATATTACACTCTAAAAAATGCCCTCATCTGTAGATACCATTTAAATATTACACTCTAAAAATGCCCTCATCTGTAGAATCCACCTAAATATTACACTCTAAAAATGCTGTCTTCTGTAGAATCCACCTAAATATTACACTCTAAAAATGCCCTCATCTGTAGAATCCAATTAAATATTACACTCTAAAAATGCTTTCACCTGTAGAATCCACCTAAATATTACACTCTAAAAATGCTCTCATCTGTAGAATCCAATTAAATATTACACTCTAAAAATGCTCTCATCTGTAGAATCCACTTAAATATTACACTCTAAAAATGTTCTCATCTGTAGAATCCACTTAAATATTACACTCTAAAAATGCTTTCATCTGCAGAATCCATTTAAATATTACACTCTAAAAATGCTCTCATCTGTAGAATCAACTTAATATAACACTCTAAAAATGCCCTCATCTGTAGAACCCACTTAAATATTGCACTCTAAAAATGTTCTCATCTGTAGAATCCACTTAAATATTTCACTCTAAAAATGCTCTCATCTGTAGAATCATATTACACTCTAAAAATGCTCTTATCTGTAGTCTGATGCAGAATCCAATTCGGCCAAGCTAATTTATCCCTTTAATCCATTATTATTCATGTAAGACATAAAAATATGTGTGGACATCAATTAAGTTAATATTTATAATGGCATATAAACAAAACAAGAACAGTTTGGCTCCTGGTAAAGTAGAAGTCTTCCCAGATCTCTATATGAACATACCCTGATCAGACGGTTGTGGTAGAAGCCATCATCTGGATTTATTCTATTTGCAAATACATATTTACAGAGTAAAGGGTTATATGTGTATTTTAAGAATTTGCATTACTGTGACCAATAGATGAGGTAAATATTCAAAACATAATGTAGGGCGAAACGGGATGGGTACTTTCAACAATTTGTCCGGTATGTCCGTTCAGAGCTCTCTTTTGTGAAAACAAAAAAAATAAGCACATTTCCTGTTCGAAATGATGTGAAGCATTTAACTTTCTAATAATATCTGACTTTCCGAGGTAAATTTTATGGATTTTTTTTTCATGAAGACTGCATTGTTTATTTAACAGATATTTCTTCTTCGATAAAGTATCTAAATTCTGTTATGCATCTTCAAAATACTTAGTGTCACTGGTCGATATGCGACTGCAACTCTGAGCCCACAGGCATTCGGCTCATGAAATATTATGTCTAAAATAAGTTAAAATGTCTCTACATTGACGTTAAATTAAAATTTTAAATTAAAGTTTGGGGTGTTTTGAGACAAAGCTGAAATTTCGTATATTCTACACATCTAAGAGAAAGGCAAATACACGGGCCATCTGATCCACGGGTGCATCTTCAAAATACTTGGTGTCACTGGTCGATATGCGACTGCAACCCTGAGCCCACAGGCGTTCGGCTCATGAAATATTATGTCTAAAATAAGTTAAAATGTCTCTACATTGACGTTAAATTAAAATTTTAAATTAAAGTTTGGGGTGTTTTGAGACAAAGCTGAAATTTCGTATATTCTACACATCTAAGAGAAAGGCAAATACACGGGCCATCTGATCCACGGGTGCATCTTCAAAATACTTGGTGTCACTGGTCGATATGCGACTGCAACCCTGAGCCCACAGGCGTTCGGCTCATGAAATATTATGTCTAAAATAAGTTAAAATGTCTCTACATTGACGTTAAATTAAAATTTTAAATTAAAGTTTGGGGTGTTTTGAGACAAAGCTGAAATTTCGTATATTCTACACATCTAAGAGAAAGGCAAATACACGGGCCATCTGATCCACGGGTGGAGCCCGCTCCGCTTCAACTGCAATTATTTTCGATCGGAGGGGAATTTTCAAAGAAAATAAAAAAAATATAGAAAGAAAAATGTTTTATCTACATGCTGGTACCAAATATCCCATACTTTGTCTCTGTTTTAGCGAGTACGAGGGGCAAATACCTTCAGAAAACTGTTTTTTATTTAGTCGAAACAATAAAGTTGGTGACTAAGTGCTCGATTTCACTAAAATCCCCATTCGGAAGCGAAACTGACACCACTTTCTGGTAGATCCTGATGAGAAATGATGAAATATTTTCAACAGGAATCTTACACACCAGTGACATCGCATTTTATTGCAACAGATCCGATTATATCTTTTCCGACAATTCCGAGGACCAGAAACGGCTAACTTTCATTTTTACCGTGTCAAGTAGGGCTGAAACAAGTACCCGGGTACCCGCGGGTCAGGTAGAAATTGGCGGTAACCGGGTACAAAATCACTACCCGTTACCCGATATGAATTCTTAAGCAGAATCTAATTGTTAGTTTTCGTAACTGAGTGAAAGAAAAAAAGCTAAAAAAACATGTTAAAGATAGATATTCAAGCATCCCTTTGTTTATGAGCAGATAAAGCTTAAACAGGCAAGTAAACATAAAAACAGACATATGAAACAAACCGCCGTTAACACATTGTTCGTTCGTACTCGACTGGTAAATGTGCATTTGTAACTATTCGTTATATTTCGTAAGGGTTCGGAATATAGAAATAGCTGTGTTCAGTGTGGTAATTGTTGCTCCGCAGAGAGAATCAACCAATCAAATTTGAGGCCGCGAATTAGCCATGACATTTTTAAGTGTAACCCTTTCACAACGGAATATAACAATATATAGTCTACATGTAAGGTGTATAAGTTTATTAACTGAGGACATTACCTTGATCTTGAAACAGTTATTTACACAAGATTTACGTCGTGGGGCAACGAAGAATGATGGAATAGCCTACACTCTCGCCAGTTATGTACAACGCACTTTGCTTTCACAAACAATAAACTTTCATTTTAACAAGTTCTCAATTCCATGCATGGCCCGGCACATCTGTTATAGTCAGGTTATGTCACGTTGCTGCTTTTTTTAGCGAAATTCAAGCAATGATTCATATTTCATTCGAGAAACCAATGATAACCAAGGGAGGATACTACAGTAGGTACTTACCATACGTCTATACTATAGCGTTATCGGGTAATTGCAAAATGGGTACCCGGGTAGAAAATTTGTACCCGTTTCAGCCCTAGCTCAGAAGATTGACCCCGATGGTGATTGGCTGGAAGGTTTTAAGTGATTAGGTCCCGATTTAAATCAATATCATAAAGCGTATGCATGGAACCAACGATTTGTTTACACGCCTTTGCCCCAGACTGCTTAGCATACTGGTTCCCCACTTTGCCGTGCACTATCACGAAGAAAGCGTTCCATAATCTGAATGTTTACATAATTTGACAAGTCGGTTAACCAAATCAATTCAAATAGACGCTTGCTGGTCAAAATGGTTGAGTCTGTTAGCGCTGAAGTGTTCGATAAGATATATTGGAGTTGAAGTGGAGCACCCGTGGATCGGATGGCCCGAGAGTTATTTGCCTTTCTCTTATATAGAATATATGAAATTTCAACTTTGTCTCAAAACGCCCCAAACTTTATTTTTTCGGCTCCAAATGTTACAAAACGTCAATGTAGAAGCATTTTCACTTATTTTAGACATATTTCATGAGCTGAACTCCTGTGCCTGAGCCGGTCAACATCCGATATCCAAGTCCGTGCACACTTGAATCTGATCCCAGTTTCACAAATATTCTTAAGTAATTACTTAGCCTAGCATGGTCTCAGTTGCACGAACATTCTTAAGTAATTTAATTACGTAGCTAAGCCTGATATTTAGAAATTATACAAAAGCATAACTATTTGTTTGGAGGCAATATCCTGGAATAGCCCCCACAGCTATTACCGCAACATCTCGGAATGAGTGTATACTTAAATACCAATGGAGGCAATGTCAAAGGTATTCCGATTTATTCCGTTGTGTGGGGAACTATTCTGGTGTGGGGAGCTATTCTGGGATAATGCCAAATAGGCATGGAGAAAATTGCTGTAGGGCAATAGGGAACAGGCTTCGAAAATTTCTCTGGAAGTCATTTGTCAGGTGTAGGACAAGTAACTAGGAATTTCTAGTCTTCCTGAAAAGTTACTCCTGCAACATTTTAAGGCTAGACTACACTTTACCGGTACGTGTACTGCACATGTCACATGTGTATAAACAACAATGGCCATCGCAATTTTGATCTGAAACTGGTGATTGCCTTCGTAAAAACGGGAGTTTGGGGGCAGCTAGTCTCATCAATGAGCTGTAAGACAGCATGATAAATTTTGTGATGGTTGCCGTCTGCGGGATATCATTAAAACCGAAATGAGCTCGATATCACCATTTAGAGTACACAAATGTGAACTAGGGGGCGGTAGCCCCAGACATGAAGCAGAGAAACACATGAAATTGAAGACAAAAATCAGATAAATCCAGGTTTATCCTTTACCTGTTCAATATTCATGGAAGATATAATGTCCTCATTAATATTTATTAGTTGGAGTTTTATAATGTAAATTTTTCAAGAAAAATTCCTTTGAGTCATATGATCTAAAACATGTCTTAGCAAACTGAAAAGACCCAGATGTGATGGCTCCTGTAACAACAATAAGATGAGTTTCTTTTTCTCTATTTTTCCATCTAGCATTGTATCATCAGAAGACCATTGGCAAAGCTATGAATGTTGACTGATGATGGACAAGATAAGCTTAGCAAGACAGAACAAACTGAGATCGACCTCATGAAAGGTCTCAATCGGGAATTCCATACATTCCTCAGTTCCTGCAAAGGAAAATCCCTCAGCGACCATATGAAGACAAAGAACTTCTACACGTTGGTTCTCTTCCTGTTGGCAGCTGTAACGACCATTTGGCTCCTCATAGACCCATCCCCCAACTTTCATACCATAGTGACCGAAACCCACAAACAAATTTCTAATATTAAAAACATTCCATCAAATATTCGTAACACAAAAGCAGAACGCCTTAAAGTGAAAAGCAAATACTTGGAGTTACTGGGGTTTACAGATGAAGCAGTCTCCAAGGTGAATAGAAGTGATGCAGTTCTTAAGACAGAGCCTGTTATAGTGTCACCAGTGACCTCAGGGGAAGTGGAACACGCTAATCTCTTCATTACCTCGGTTAACAAATACTTACCAGGAAGGTTGGTCGTGTTTGTTAATATTGATCTTGGAGGAAAAGACACAACTCTGGTAGGTTTAGTAATTTTTGGCATTTAAACTAACATATTCTCTCTAATTAACCCCCCCCCCCCCCCCCCCCCCCCCTCCGGGATGTCCGCTCAATAACTTGATTACTATTAGGTGTGCTATCTTCATACTTTGTAGGAAGGTTGGTCATGGCCAGACAGGCCAGTAGGTGACCCCTATTGATTTTGAGGTCTGTCCGTCAATGGTCAAGGTCACTTCTGGCGTATAATTCTCCGACACATGGAGCTCTGGTTGAATTGTTGAACAGAGGAATAAGTAAGATGCATAAATGAATACCTTTTAAAGAATATATGTAGCTCCATTAATTGTGACCACTCTTTAGAATCGTTTGGAAGACTTTATTCTATAAGAGTGGTAACAACATTGGGTATGGTGGAGAAAATGACAATTTTAAAAATTGAATATGCACATTTGTCTAAAGCTTAGTGTTGAACCTGTTTCAGTTGAAGAAGCTGTGTAATACAACGAAGCACAACTGTGAGGTGAAGCAGTTTAACTTTAACAACTATCCTTCCCATGTCAACTCTCTTGGTCTGAGGAGCTATGTGCCAATTTGTATACAGGTGAGACACATTCCAGATAGGCATGTCTGGTGCCATGTGAGAATTTTTATACAGGTGAGACACACTTCCAGATAGGCATGTCGACTCCCTTGGTCTGAGGAGCTATGTGCCAATTTGTATACAGGTGAGACACACTTCCAGATAGGCATGTCCACTCCCTTGGTCTGAGGAGCTATGTGCCAATTTGTATACAGGTGAGACATACTTCCAGATAGGCATGTCGACTCCCTTGGTCTGAGGAGCTATGTGCCAATTTGTATACAAGTGAGACATACTTCCATATAGGCATGTCCACTCCCTTGGTCTGAGGAGCTATGTGCCAATTTGTATACAGATGAGACATACTTCCAGATAGGCATGTCGACTCCCTTGGTCTGAGGAGCTATGTGTCAATTTGTATACAGGTGAGACACACTTTCAGATACCCCTCACATGTCCACTCTCTTGGTCTGAGGAGCTATGTGCCAATTTGTATACAGGTGAGACATACTTCCAGATAGGCATGTCCATTCCCTTGGTCTGAGGAGCTATGTGCCAATTTGTATACAGGTGAGACACACTTTCAGATACCCCTCACATGTCCACTCTCTTGGTCTGAGGAGCTATGTGCCAATTTGTGTACAGGTGAGACATACTTCCAGATAGGCATGTCCATTCCCTTGGTCTGAGGAGCTATGTGCCAATTTGTATACAGGTGAGACACACTTCCAGATAGGAGTTGTGTGTATTTAGGAAATCTAATATCTATAGAGCTGCAGATAATTGTGCATACCCAAATACTAAATCGTCATTTCTTCACAAAACCCTATACTGTGACCACTCTTTGGAACTAAAAATGGTCATAGTATAGGGTTTGGTGGAGAAATAAAGGAGCTATTGTTGAAAACGTTCAAACTCACGCATCTTATCTGGAGCTCTGTATCAATCCAAATTTGTTGACACTCATTAGATTCATCTCTCAGAAGTTAAACCTTTCACTTATGAATATTCATGAGTGCTCTCCCTCATGAATATTCGTGAGTATTTTTTTTAGCAGATGATTTATAACAGTTTATGAACAAAAGATGGTTTTGTTGGGCAGAAACTGTAAAATCATATCCGTATAATTTCATAAGCAGATAGGGAAGAACCTGATCAGACGGCTCCTACAGGAGTCGTCTGATCTGGGTCTGCTCTTTTTGCAAAGGTGTGAAAAGGCACTTATAAGAAGTACAGGATTTACATTATCCATGCATGATATATGATTGCCTGATACATGTTTGCTTTAACCCATCCCCACTTAGGGTATTTTTAGACCTAATCTCTTTGAAAAAATCTACCAAAAATGAGCAATTTACTAGAGAAAAGGAATTTTTTAGAATTGTGTAGTTTTGAAACCATTCTGATAAATAGAGCATTAAATTTTGCTCCTATGGAGCAAATGCTATATTTATCAGACTGGTTTAAAAAGTTACTTTTACAGAGGCGTCAAAAGGCGTCAATATGCTGGAGTGGGTTAACAGGGAAAATGGTTAGATACATATTGGTTTATCCAAATTTACACTGTCTCCATGGAAATTCTAATTAGAGTTTACCTCATAAATATAATATTTGGATTGATCATTATGCTTGGTGTGGGTCTTCTAAGTAACAGTCAGTTACTCAGTAGCGTGGACCACTTGACCTGCAAATTTTATGGTGAGAAGCTAACAATACAGCTCAGACTCTGCAGCAAGAAGGTGTAAACAATATGACATTTGATAATTACGATGCTGCCCTTTTCACCGATCCAAGTAAGTATGATGTAGATATTCAATTAACCCTTTCCCTGATCTATGTTTATTCCAAATTTCCATACCTACTGAATATATACGGACAAAAACGGTTATAACGAAATATGAAAGTTAGAAAATTGTAGCCATTTTAGAAAGTAAGAAACAGATATTTCGAATTCCATTAGTAAACAGAGCAGACCCTGATCAGACGGCTCCTTTGTGTAAGTTTGGCCTTTTTTGAATAGTCCGCTTGGAAGGGTTGAAGTAGAATATTTGAACTTTCCTCATTGAAAGTGGGCATTGAATTAGTTTCAAAGATAACAAAGTAAGGAAATATGTACCCTATTGCCACTCAATGATAACAAAGTAAGTAAATGTGTACTCTAATGTCAGTCAATGATAACAAAGTAAGTAAATGTGTACCCTATTGCCACTCAATGATAACAAAGTAAGGAAATGTGTATCCTATTGCCACTCAATGATAACAAAGTAAGTAAATGTGTACTCTAATGTCAGTCAATGATAACAAAGTAAGGAAATGTGTACCCTATTGCCACTCAATGATAACAAAGTAAGGAAATGTGTACCCTATTGCCACTTAATGATAACAAATTAAGGAAATGTGTACCCTATTGCCACTCAATGATAACAAAGTAAGGTAATGTGTACGCTAATGCCACTCAATGATAACGTAAGGAAATATGTACCCTATTGCCACTCAATTATAACAAAGTAAGGAAATATGTACCCTATTGCCACTCAATTATAACAAAGTAAGGAAATGTGTACCCTATTGCCAGTCAGTGATAACAAAGTAAGGAAATGTGTACCCTATTGCCACTCAATGATAACAAAGTAAGGAAATGTGTACCCTATTGCCAGTCAGTGATAACAAAGTAAGGAAATGTGTACCATATTGCCAATCGGCGATAAGAAAGTAAGGAAATGTGTACCCTATTGCCACTCAATGATAACATATAAGGAAATGTGTACCCAAATGCCACTTACTGATAACAAAGTAAGGAAATGTGTACCCTATTGCCACTCAATGATAACAAAGTAAGGAAATGTGTACCCTATTGCCACTTAATGATAACAAAGTAAGGTAATATGTACCCTATTGCCACTCAATGATAACAAAGTAAGGAAATGTGTACCTTGTTGCCACTCAATGAGAACAAAGTAAGACAATGTGTACACTATTGCCACTCAATGATAACAAAGTAAGGTAATGTGTACCCTATTGTCACTCAATGATAACAAAGTAAGGAAATATGTACCATATTGCCAATCGGTGATAAGAAAGTAAGGAAATGTGTACCCTATTGCCACTCAATGATAACATATAAGGAAATGTGTACCCAAATGCCACTTACTGATAACAAAGTAAGGAAATGTGTACCCTATTGCCACTCAATGATAACAAAGTAAGGAAATGTGTACCCTATTGCCACTTAATGATAACAAAGTAAGGTAATATGTACCCTATTGCCACTCAATGATAACAAAGTAAGGAAATGTGTACCTTGTTGCCACTCAATGAGAACAAAGTAAAAGTAAAGTACCTAGTTATAGTCTACTTTCAGTCCGAATGACCGCTCAGCCGACTGTACATTTACTCCCCTGGTCATTGAGTCATTGGCCTACAATATTGAGCACTGCTAACATATGGCGCAATCATGCAGCCGCAGTACCGGCGAGTGACCCTCACAGGTACCCATTTTAACCCCTGGGTGGAGAGTATGTGCGGGTGGGAGACACGGAAAAGCGTCTCTGAAATTTCCGGGTGGGACCGGGATTTGAACCCCGGACCTCCGGACTGATAGTCAAGCGCGTTACCACTAGACCACCGCCACCACCAAAGTAAGACAATGTGTACACTATTGCCACTCAGTGATAACAAAGTAAGTAAATGTGTACCCTATTGTCACTCAATGATAACAAAGTAAGGAAATGTGTATCCTATTGTCACTCAATGATAACAAAGTAAGTAAATGTGTACTCTAATGTCAGTCAATGATAACAAAGTAAGGAAATGTGTACCCTATTGCCACTCAATGATAACAAAGTAAGGAAATGTGTACCCTAGTATTGTCACTCAATGATAACAAAGTAAGGAAATGTGTATCCTATTGTCACTCAATGATAACAAAGTAAGGAAATGTGTACCCTATTGCCACTCAATGATAACAAAGTAAGGAAATGTGTACCTTGTTGCCACTCAATGAGAACAAAGTAAGACAATGTGTACACTATTGCCACTCAGTGATAACATAGTAAGGAAATGTGTACCCTATTGTCACTCAATGATAACAAAGTAAGGAAATGTGTACCTTGTTGCCACTCAATGAGAACAAAGTAAGACAATGTGTACACTATTGCCACTCAGTGATAACATAGTAAGGAAATGTGTACCCTATTGTCACTCAATGATAACAAAGTAAGGAAATGTGTATCCTATTGTCACTCAATGATAACAAAAAAAGTAAGGAAATGTGTACCCTATTGTCACTCAATGATAACAAAGTAAGGAAATGCCACTCAATGATAACAAGGTAAGGAAATGTGTACCCTATTGCCACTCAGTGATAACAAAGAAGGAAATGTGTACCCTAAAAATAACTGGTTTAAATAATGATACAAAATAAGAAAATTTATTGCCATGACAATAATGAATCATATCTGTAACATAATAAACAGAGCAAACCCTGATCAGACTGCTTTTACAAGAGTTGTTTTATTTGGGTCTGCTTTGTTTGCAAAGGCATACAAAGACTGTATAATCAAGTAAAGGGTTATCTGATTTTATTATTCCTTTTCATCTTTCTTACAGGAATGCCTGAATCAGTATGGAGCCATCCTATGGTCGACACCAGGTGAATACCTACTAACCAGGGACCTTGTCAATGCTGTACAGCAGGCCAGAGAATCACAGATTCTAGCCTGGACCATAGAGGATACTACCTCTTCCATAACATACTCAAAAATGTTTACATACTTCGATGTGAACCCCGACAAGTATTACTTTCATCGAGCCATAAAGACGTCCCATTTAATTATATTTTATACAGAAAAAATTAAGCGCGAAGTTATGATGCCATGGGTGAAGTGTGCTCTCGTTGAAGAATGCATCAGCCCAACTGGATCACAGAATTCTGGAATCTGTAACCAAAGGCGACCTAGATATTTGTATTCTGGTTGTCATAATTATGATCAATCAGCTTTAAATGTTATTCTAGGTAAAGTTTTTAATTTTGATGAAAGACATTACACCACAAGTGAAATCATTTTCGGTACCAAGACTCCAAACCAAAATACCACATCACGGGTGTCATTTCCACTAGATGACAATAGTCAGGCGGACAAATTGAGATAAACTTGTAACTTTGAAATGAGAACAGAAGATAAGAGCTATTATGCTGCTATATTCAATCCCCAAACCCAATTTTGATGGTATTCAATAGAATTTCTTAGAGAGGAAATTTAATGACTACTGAAAAAGATAGGAGATAGGGTTTTGTGGAGAATACAGCCTCTAAACGACCACTTTATGAATAAACATCTATAGGTGTTTTATAAGCAGATTGTTGCTTAACCCTTTACCTGTTCTCTGTTTATTCCATTTCAGTACCTTAGTACCGAATATTCATGGACAAAATAGTTATAAAGCAAAATGGAAGGTGGAACATTGTATTCATTTTTTAAAGTAAAGAAACAGATCTTTCAAATTCCATTAGCAAACAGAGCAGAAAGGTGTGAAAAAATGTTTGTATGGGGGGAAAAGGTTAACTCTTTTCTCCACAATCTCAACTTTTTCAGCCTTTGCTAACTGGGTAGACCTAGATCAAACATCTCCTGTAGGAGCTGTCTGGTTTGCTTCTATCTTACAAGATTGTCAGCTGTTTTCCATGGCATAAAATTTCCTGATTTTATGTTTTAACTCTTTTGGCGCCAAATTTAAAAGTGTTGTCTGCAATAATAATTTCATATTAAAATATAATTCTAAACTAAATACATGTAATAAGGTATATTAGTTAAACATTCGTTTTTAAAAACCTGTATGCTTTGTCTGAAATAATACAGAAAGCAGTGAAAAACAAGAATGAAAGAAAATATTCAAAAGTGGTGTAGTTTGGCATGAATATTCATGAGGTAAAGGATTAAAAATGACGGAAGGAAAAGAATCTCAGTAAACATAATCATTGGAGGTACTTGAGGATTGAAGTCCAAACCTTCAGTCTGCTTTATAGCAAACCTTTGGTGGCAGAAATGATAACCGTTTAACACTCGTACATGGAGGCTTTACTGAGCCATACAATATGTTGTATAACATATAGAGGCTTTACTGAGCCATACAATTTGTTTTTGTTGAGCCTGATGAATTGTTTAGAATCAGACACTGATCTATTTCTTATACCATTCTTAAATACTCATTGTGCTAGCAATGGCATATAGAATTAAAATGTTATGAATCTCTTGCAAACACTTTTTACAAGTCAACAGGTACATGTATCTGATCTGTAATAGTGATGTTAAATGATATTTACTTTTCAGTGCAAAGATGACTGTCTATGATGACTATTAACATAACTTATTACGGTTGACTGATAAATTCTTAATGACTGTTAACCCATTTCCTGATATTGACGCCTTTTGACGTCTCTGTAAAAATCTCCTTTGAAACCATTGTGACAAATAGAGCACTGCTCCATAGGAACAAATGCTCTATTTATCACAATGGTTTAAAAACGACAAAATGCTAAGTTTTCATTTATCTAGTAAATACTTCTTTACAGTAGATTTATTAAAAAATGTTTTAAAATAACTTATAATGGAATTGGTTAACCCTTAACTCCATAAATACGCCTTTCTACGCCTATGCAAACAGAGAAGACCCAGATCAGACGCCTCCTATAGTAGCCGTCTGATCAGGGTCTGCTGTGTTTGCTAATGATATAATATAGATTTGATTCTAAACTTTCTGCCATGGCCAAAACTTCCTGTATCAATGTACATGTACTATTATAACAGTTCGTCCAAATAATATTCATGACAACATTATTTCTTAAATGAATATTCATGGAGGAAAGGGTTAAATTTATCAGGCAGTCATGTATCATGCACAGATTATGTTAAACTGTTTTTTGATAATCCTGGCTTTACATGCCTATACTAATTGATATTCATACAATCATACAATCATAATCATTCCTTAGTACATGAATATTTAAGTGAAGTGTAGAACCTCTCAACAAAGTCACTTGATGAATGTGCATGTGGGTTACTCCATGAATATTCATATAAAAAGTAATTACATCGTGAATATTAATAAGTTTACTTTTTACATGCCTGTCATCAGACGGAACGTATTATGTCATGGCACTGTCTGTCCATCCGTCTAGGCATCCGTCTCTCCGTGAACTATTGCTTGTCTGCTCTCTAACTCAAACAAATGTAATCCAGTCCTTTTCAAATTTGATCAGCATGTATATTACCATAATGTCTCAGTCAAGTTTGATTACCAGCAAGATTGCCCCAGACACTCCAGAATTATCTCCTCTTACTTTATGAATTTCTGTGAACTTTTGCTTGTCTGCTCTCTAACTCAAACGTATTTCAATTCTTTTCAAATTTCACTTTGTGAAATCACTGTGATAAATAGAGCAATGCTTCTATAGGACACAATGGTTTCAAACTACAAAATTCTAAAAAAAAATCCTTTTCTCTAGTTAATGCTCCTTTTCGGTAGGTTTATTCAAAGATGTTGGATATAAAAATAGCCTATAAGGTAATGGGTTAAAGAGCCAGATGAGACTTGTTGAGAGGTTTTACCATTGTCTTTACTGTAGTTTGCATTGTAATGGGCAATTCTTTTCAGTTACTGGTTTTGGTGCTATTATTGTGCAATTTGGCTGTGTTATACTCCTTGTACTCTTGTTTTATTGTGCACACAGACATACAGAAACACACACACACACACTCACACACACACACACACACACACACACACACACGGCATATAGCCTTTGCTCTAGTCTTATTGTGCAGTTTCACTGTACCCATATCCATTTACCTGATGAATATTCGTGTAAGAATTATTATTATTATCATGAATAATTATTAGCTGATTTTTTATAACAGTATATGAAAACAGGATGTTTTGGCCTTGTAAGGAACTAGAATCAGATGTATATACATGTAATTCCATAAGCAAACAGAGCAGACCCTGATCAGATGGCTCTACTCTGTAATGACACCAGGGTCCATGCTTATAAAGCTTTTAGTCGAGTCTGAGTTTTGTTCTCAAGCTTTTGATTGGTCAGATTTGAGTTCTCAAGCTTTCGATTGGTCAGATTCGAGCCAGAGGCTCAAATCTGACCAATCAAAAACTTGAGAACGAACTCAGACTGAACTAAATGTTTTATAAGCATGGACCCAGAAGTCCTCTGTATCTGGTTAAGGGATATCCTGAAACAAACATTGTTGTCTCATAATATAGAGTAGAACTTGTCCTAAGTGACCATCAAAAACAGGTACAGTTATGGTCATGTAAGGTAGATGGTAGCTTAATGCAGGTCAACAGTAATGCAGAAAGATCCTATGTTCAATAAATGAATGGTCACTTAACCCTTTCCCTGTTCTTTATTTCAAATTTCAATACCTACTGCATATTCATGGACAAAATCGTTATAATGAAATATGGAAGGTGGAACAGTGAAACCATTTTAGAAACTAAAGAAACAGATCTATCAAAATCCATAAGCAAACAGAGCAGATCCTGATCAGACGGCTCCTGGAGGAGCCGTCTCATCTGGGTCTACTCTGTTTGCAAATACGTGAAAACACGTTTATATGAGGGAAAGGATTAAGACAGGTTCTTACTTCTACTGTACTACCAGTCTTTTTCATAAACTGAACTGAGTAATGTGGTATTTGATATGGACACAATCTTAGCATTTTGAAATGCCAAAAATGTCTCAAATAGTAAGATACAGTTTGATGCTGTTGCTTTTGCTACAGATAATTGCATTTCTTATTCGTATGTATTTTTCACCTCCTTGAGATGTTTTATCTTTGTATTTTAACCCTTTCGCTGTTCTATGTTTATTACAAATTTCAATACCTACTGAATATTTATGGACAAAATAGTTAAAATGAAATATAGAAGTTGGAATATTGTAGCCATTTTAGAAAGTAAAGACACAGATCTTTGAAATTCTATTAGCAAACAGAGTAGACCCTGATCAGACGGTTCCTCTAGGAGCCGTCTGATCTGTGTCTTCTCTGTTTGCAAATGCGTGAAAACACATTTATATGAGGGAAATGGTTAAATGTAATCTTTGTGGTCGAGTGGTTATTGTATTCAACTGCATATGACCTATTCCCTCACTAATGTGGTTTGATTCCTGGCCTAGGCATTGGGATTTTTCATGTGAGGAAGCCTTCCAGCTGGCTTGCAGTAGATCGATTGTTCTACCTGGATGTTCTTCTATGCATGGAACACTGCAAAATGTTCCATGTGCAGAAAAATCTCTGTGGTCTTCCTTCACCTGTAATTAACTGGATATCGTGATTTAACTGAAATATTTTGAAATTGACGTAAAACACTGGTACAAACTAAACTGAACTTAGAATAGATGTAATGTGTCTATGAATACCACACTGAAGACTTCTCCCTAACAACTTGGGTTAAAGATTTAACCTTTTCCCTCATATAAACGCCTTTTAACACCTTTGCAAACAGAGTAAGCCCAAATCAGATGGCTTCTGTAGGATCCGTCTGATCAGGATCTGCTCTGTTTGCTTTTGACATTGCAATA
This sequence comes from Azorinus chamasolen, assembly GCA_963576725.1. NCBI lineage: Eukaryota > Metazoa > Mollusca > Bivalvia > Cardiida > Solecurtidae > Azorinus > Azorinus chamasolen. The sequence goes on from OY755249.1 coordinate 30,388,082, forward strand.
GATCTGACACTACAGTGTCTACCAGTTCCAAAACATCATGTGTACACATGCCATTATAAAAATAGCAGATGATGAATGTGTGCATGTCATTATTTCTTACATGGATACTCAACAGGGAAAGGGTTAAAGAAGTAATTTTTGAAACAGTGTCATTGTTGTCATTACTGTATACCGTAGTATGATTCTTTCTCACATAACTTCCCTTATCTACGGGTTAGTACAATGGGTTAAGATTCTCTTATCAGTAGCATGTGTAAGAACACTTTAAAATATATATGACGTCATATATGACGTCAAACTGGGGGCAAACCGATGTTTGCATGTCATTAAAAGGGCAAAAATAGATCTAGATCTACACTGTTTGGTTATGTGAGAAAAAGAATCTGATGCTCGTTGTCTTTTAAGAGATCACATGTTCCTAAACTTACCCAGAAATTTTCTAAGGCTCGTTTAGGAACATGTGATCTTAAAAGACAACTCGCAACAGAGTGCGGACTTAAGTCGCTTAGAGAAACAGTCTCAAATAACAGACTCAGCTGAGTCGCTTATTTGAGTTTGAGCTTGTTATCAAAGTTGAGTTGAGTAGGAAGTTGAGATTGTTCGTGAAACCGGGCCCCTGGAGTATGATTCTATCTTCGTCACAGTGTGTCATGTTGACTTGCTTGTTTGCTTTTTCTTGCCACAAAACAAATTATTATTCATATACATTGTTAAGACTTTTAAATAGATCTGATATTATACAAATGTAGTAAAACCATAAAATGGGATTTGCTATAACTTTGCTGTAGAAATTAGACATAGGTAGACAAACTCGATCAAAGGTGTTTCGAAGGCTAGGTTACCTTGGTAAAGGAGTGGTGGCCTGTGATTGGTCAAAGTTTAGATGTTATTAGATTGGTAAGTAGGGGTAAACGGGTACTCCAAACTTATGACAGGTGTTTCAAAAGTGTTGGTTACCATGTTAACTTGGTGATGGCCTGTGATTGGTGAATATTTAGAATCAATACCTGTTGACCATTTCGTTTGGGGGACATTCTGTAACAGATTCCGTTACAATTACATCTTGGTATTATTTTTATGCAATTACATCTTGGTATTATTTTTATACAATATTGTGTTTACTCCGTTTCTTCTTATTATATAACTTTTGGTTTTAAAATGTTGCCATGGTAACCAAATGGTAAGCTCTGATTGGTTGAAATTTATATATCGTTAGAATTTGCTGAAAATTGGTTTGATTGGGTAATTGGGTACCCCAAACTAAAGATTTGGTTTCCATGGTAACGGAGTGATGGTTTCTGATTGGTCAAAATTTGGATATTAGATTTTGTTGAAAATTAGTAAGTAAGGGCATATGGGTACCCCAAGCTTAATGTAACCTGGTGATGGTCTGCAATTTGTGAAAATTAAGATATTTTGCTCATCAATACCTGTTGTCTGTTTTGTTTGGGGGATATTCTAGAAAGGATTCCGTTTCAATTAGATATTGTTAGATTATTTATTATAACAGCACTTGGATACAAGAATTTTTGGCCATGGCAGAAACTGTAGAATCATATCTATATCATATCATAAGTAAATAGAGTAGACCCTGATCAGAAGGCTCCTACAGGACCCAAATGATCTGGGTCATCTCCGTTTGCAAAGGTGTAGAAAAGCATATTTATGGAGTAAAGTGTTAAACCAAAATTAACTACGCAAAATTTATTTATTTGAGGAAATTTTGCTGACTGTGTTCCAGTTTATTACGTGTAATGGTTTTAATTTCCTTGCCGAGTCAAATGACTATGTACCTAATTTATTATTGTTTTAAGTCATGGTGTTTTTTCTTAAATAAATTTATGATTACAATGTTGTTTAAGATTTGTTTCTTGGATGACCATGTATGAACTTCATTAGATCATTTTTATAGCTATTAGTTGGATGTGAAAATGTGTAGACTAAGCCTTTAGAGCTAAAATGTTGAGCAGATTTTTGTTTGCACAAATTTTGGTCCACTTCATGTTGGACTATAGAACATATTCCATTTCTCTGTTTAACCCTTTACTCTATTAACCCTTTACCCGATAGAAGCGGCTTTTAGCGTGTTTAATTTATACCTCCACTGAAGAAAATAGTTCAATTTTATATAGTCATGAACAAATACCATAGGAAATATTTTCTATATCCTAGCAGTTGGTAGCTTAAAGCAGGCTGAAAGTAAAGCAGAATGCGCCTTAAGACGCATTCTGCTTTACTTTCAACCTGCTTTAAGTGGCCACCTGTCTCCATAACTAGAAACAGTCTATTGGGTAAAGGGTTAATACACCTTTACACACAGCAGACCCAGATTAGATGGCTCCTCTAGGAGCCGTCTGATGGGTTCTGTTTGCTTATGAAATGATACATATCTGGTTGTAAGTTTCTGTCATGATAAAAAATATCCTTTGTTCATAGTGCCATTTAATAATATATATTCAATTAATTAATAGTCCTAGTGTTATTAATTCTTACACACATATATTCATGGTGTAAAGAGTTGACCCTTTCCCTCATATAAACACCTTTTCACGCATTTGCAAATAGTAGACCCAGATAGGAGCCGTCTGATCAGTCTGCTTTGTTTGCTTTCAACATAATATTATATAGATCTAAATTTAAAGTTTCTGTCAAAGCAAAACATTTCTTGAAAAGTTTATGTTATAAAAAACATGAATATTGAACAGGGAAAGGGGGGTTAAATGCATTCACTAAATAAGAAACTTGTAAAACAATGGTTTGAAAAATCAGTCATACAGTTTTCTTAACCCTTTCCCTGTTCTATATTTAGACCAAATTTCAATATCTACGGAATATTCATGGACAAAATAGTTATAATGAAATATGGAAGGTGGAATATTACAGTGATTTTGGAAACTAAAGAAACGGATCCATCAAATTCCATTAGCAAACAGAGTAGACACTGATCAGACGGCTCCTATAATGCATGAAAATACGTTTATATGAGGGAAATGGTTAAAATGTCAGGGTTTTAAGGTAGACCCTTTCTTTTTGGTGCTCATTAGTATTTAGGAGACAGGATTATAAATTTATAATAATTAATCTCTCCAGTGTGATTCCTACGAGTAATGAAGATCTTGTTTTATGTAGAAATGTAGAAAGTATGTTAACCCATTCCCTCATATTGATGTCTCTGTAATAATCACTTTTTAAAACATTGCGATAAATAGAGCATTTGCTCCTAAAGTCTCAAATAATATTTGCAATAAAGCTAATAGATGTTAGGTTTCCTCAAAAGAAATTTGAATATCATTTCTTCTTCAGTTAAAGAACAGGCCTATAAGTCATAGTACATCCATTATTATATGTACAGTGCTCCCTCTCTACAACGACACACTTTGGGATATGAATATTGTATGTGTTGTTCAGAGGGAGTTGTGATAGGGAGGGAAACCCTAACATAATTAGCTTGTTTGCAGATCCCCAGATCAGGTGTATTTCGAGAACTAAAACCGTTGTGCCTCTATAAAACCCTATGTTGTGACCCACTCTTTAGAATCGTCACAAAGTGACGATTCTAAAGAGTGGGTCACAACATAGGGTTTGATGGAGGCATAAAGAAAATACGATGGAAAAAGGTTGTTTCTGGAGCCTTGTTGTTTCGGAAACAGTGACATGCATTGTTATAAGGAGGGAATCGTTATTGAGAGGGCCGTTGTAGGAAGGGAGCATTGTATGCACAGTCTGGGATCATTACCTGAATGTAAATATTGCTGACATAACAAAAGTTACAAATTTGTTAAAATATATATAGGAATACGTCCAATGTAAGTAACATGTAAAATAACTTAAAATGGAGAAGCCTTGCTGATAGAAAAACAGATGCATGTCTAACTATACTCTTTAATATAACACTTTATATAGTTGCCATTCCAAAAACAGATTAACACCATCAGTCACGCAAAATGAATCACCTCATCTATCAAATTCCATCATTCAGAACACATTCTTTCCCTAGACACTCAAGGTCCGGAATAGTCCTCATATAAATGTAGTGTTCCCTAGACACTGAAAGACTGGAGTAGTTCCTTAGACACTCAAGAACCAGAGTAGTCCCCATATGAGTGTAGTGTTCCCTAGACACTCGAGGACTGGAATAGTTCCTTAGACACTCAAGGACCAAAACAGTGCCCATATGAGTGTAGTGTTCCCTAGACACTCAAGGACCGGAATAGTCCCTATATGAGACATTGAGTGTAGTGTTCCCTAGACACTCAAGGACCAGAAAAGTCCCCATATGAGTGTAGTGTTCCCTAGACACTCAAGGACTGGAATAGTTCCCTTGACACTCAAGGACCAGAAAAGTCCCCGTATGAGTGTAGTGTTCCCTAAACACTCAAGGACAGGAATAGTTCCCATATGAGTGTAGTGTTCCCTAGACACTCAAGGACTGGAATAGTTCCCTAGACACTCAAGGACCAGAAAAGTCCCCATATGAGTGTAGGGTTCCCTATACACTCAAGGACTGGAATAGTTCCCTATACACTCAAGGACCAGAATAGTCCCCATATGAGTGTAGTGTTCCCTAGACACTCAAGGACTGGAATAGTTCACATATGAGGTTAGTGTTCCCTAGACACTCAAGGACCAGAATAGTCCCCATATGAGTGTAGTGTTCCCTAGACACTCAAGGACTGGAATAGTTCCCATATGAGTAGTGTTTCCTAGACACCTCAGGACTGGAATAGTTCCCTAGACACTCAAGGACCAGAATAGTCCACATATGAGTGTAGTGTTCCCTAGACACTTAAGGACTGGAATAATTCCCTAGACACTCAAGGACAAGAAAAGTCCCCACATGAGTGCAGTGTTCCCTTGACACTCAAGGACTGGAATAGTTCCCATATGAGTGTAGAGTTCCCTAGACACTCCAGGACTGGAATAGTGTAGTGATGAGTGGTTCTCTTGAACCCTTCAAACTACACCCAGAAGTCATACATGCAATCACTAACTGCTCATCTAAGTAAATAGTTTTTACAATATTGTATATATAGACTGCTGTCCAGGCATGACGCATCCATCACCGAATAAACTTGAACTACTTGAAGGCGGTCACTTATATATAGATGTACAGTAGAACCAGACTTCAACCTGTCTTAAGCATCCATCAAAAAGAGGTCTAATGATGGGTTTGTAGGGCAGGTGGTAGCTTAATGCAGGCCATAAAAAATCACAAAGCCCCTTCAGGAGCTCTCTGTATTACTTTTGCCCTTTAGTAAGCATGTATGAAGGTTGATCGAATCGGAAGTATTGCAATTTGCACCAGATCCGAATTTGAGCATTTTTTCCACAGGAATACGATTGCAGAGTGATCACAACATAGGTTTTGGTGGAGATACGATGATTTAATATTGAAACTGTTTATCCATTGCTACAAAATTAAAGTTATTTCTGACCGCCTTCAATTAACCTTTAGCCTGCTATGGGCGGATGCGTGAATACCTATGCAAACAGTTTGGATCCAGATGAGACGCCAAGTTACCCGGCGTCTCATCAGGATCCAAACAGTTTGACACCCTGGTTGCATTTTGGTAGACAAGTTGATTATAGCTTGAACTTTTGAAAATGCAGTAGATGAATAATTCTGTAAAAATAATTTGCTCAGCTTGCTAAAGGTTAAACATATACCAAGTATTCTTACAGCTAATGCAACATTATGATGGCAATGACTCGGATTTACAGACGAAAAGTGAATACATCACTTACAAAAGTGCCTCACTAACGGTTATAGTAGTATTGCATTGATGGCTGTGACAAACCCGGTTTCCTAATTATTTCAAGGAAGATGAAAACTTGTAAACTTTTAGATTAAAACAGATATATACATACATATATGTATATCTCTGATTAATCAGAATCACACTAATCGACAATCAAAATTTGCTTTTATACATGCTCATAGCTCCGTTACATAATACGGCTGGTCCTGTGATTCAGACCTTGGACTCATCGATTGTTTTTCCATCATGTCAAACCCGTCAAAACTGCGACTTCCACTCATGCGCAGCTCGTCGTTATTCACGAGAGCGTGTTTACTAATTCTATTACGTTTTCCGATGTTGAATGTGGACGTGCGAGCTCTGAATTCTGTACTCGGCTCCAGCCAAGATTCTGAGGAATAGTTAGAAGGCTGTCGCTTAGCGCGTGATTTCGACCGGGAAAACCGGAAGCGTTCGTCGTCACTTAGAGTGCTCCGTCGGATGATAGATTGGCGGAAGGTGTAGTCATCGTTGTAGATGGACGAGGCTCGACTCAACGCACCGCTGGAGAATCTAGGCTGTTTTAGCTGGGCTAGCGGAGCGTTACTGGCATCAGATGACCTATTTTTGCGTGATGGTGGAGCGAGTTTGTAATCCATGAAATTGTCGTTGATGATGGTGTTATGGAAGGTTGACATAGACCAGATGTCGGTCCTCTGGCGTTCCTCCTGTAACTTCCGTCTCCTGAAATCCAATGGTTGTTCATAAGCAAGCATGCTAAATGTTACGAAAATATTACAACATACATGTACATGTATGTATAGACATAATGTCAAAAGCTTTTGCCACCCTAACCATGCTAACTGTAACATACTGACAAACTATGGTCATCTTCGACATCGAAGGACGAAATATTAGAACATACTGATGTGTCTGTTCATGCCGCATACCACAGCAAACATACACGTTTTATTATATTACTGTTATATTAAGATGAAAGTCTTAAGAGCGCCATATTTTGATTATGTAAAGTTATTTCGGAAAGATTACACTGAACATATTTGATTAACTCTTCGTCTGCAACAAGTGTCGTCTGCTTCAATTCTTAAAATAAACTTTCTCTCATTTCTTTGCAAAAATATGGTCAAAGTGACAAAAAGTTTGGATCCTGATGAGAAGCCGCATTATGCGGCGTCTCATCTGGATCCAAACTGTTTGCATAAGTAATCGCAGTTTCGCCGCTAGCGTGCAAAGAGTTAAAATACAGTCTTAATTATTTGTACTGATCTGTCAAAATTCGAATGGCTTATTTTACAGTTGCACCTGCTCTGGGTCTACTCAATTTGCAGACATCTCTATCAGATAATAGGTTAATTTGAAACACTAAGGAAAACAACAATGGCCTGTTGCCATGAGAATCCATCACAAACATAGTGTCTCATGTTAGAGCATTTAATTTACATGAAATGTTCACTCATCATTTTTGCCTCCCCGCGTGTTACGCTACCCGTAATTCCCCTAGGTACACCGATTGATAATTACCATAACCATATACATTGTACTCCAAACACTGCTTCCGCCCCGCCCCAACTTTTTTACGCCCTTGCAAACAGAGCAGACCCAGATCATATAGCTCCTGTTGGTCTGTCGGACCAGTATCTGGTCTGTTTTGTTATATCTAATGCATCTAATTCTCTACATTTTGCCAATAACTGTCTTCATTATATATTTTAATACCATGATTAAATGAATAAGCTTTAAGGAAGACTTACATTTATGAAGTTAAGTTTTTTACATAAAACAACAACAACCCTTATGGAAACATTTTGAAACTAATTTTGCAGCATGTTTGCATTGATTTTCACTTAGCGACAGTTAAACATGTAGAGAAAAAAACTGTTTATAGTGCGATCTAGGTACAAATTAATGTAATATGTATGCAATTCTGATATATGTAACATAAAAACAAAACAGTGCTCTTATGATTTATCACCTCTATTTAATCAAGTTTGGAAGTTTAGAAAATTGTGAATTTTAACTTACCATTTTTGCCTCATCTTGTATAGACAGACAACAAAGATAATTACAGTTACCACCCAGACAGCAACTGCCACTGCCACAGTGACACCTGTAAAACACAGACATCATTTATTAGTTACTGTCACAGTGACACCTGTAAAACACAGTCATCATTTATTAGTTACTGCCACAGTGACACCTGTAAAACACACAGTCATCATTTATTAGTTGCTGCCACAGTGACACCTGTAAAACATATAGTCATCATATATTAGGTACTACCACAGTGACACTGTAAAACACATAGTCATCATTTATTAGTTACTGCCACAGTGACACCTGTAAAACACATAGTCATCATTTATTAGTTACTGCCACAGTGACACCTGTAAAACACACAGTCATCATGTATTAGTTACTGCCACAGTGACACCTGTAAAACACATACCAGTAGTCATCATTTGTTAGTTACTGCCACAGTGACACCTGTAAAACACAGTCATCATTTATTAGTTACTGCCACAGTGACACCTGTTAAACACAGTCATCATTTATTAGTTGTAATGACTGTCTTTAAAACACACAGTCATCATTTATTAGTTGTAATGCCCATCTGTAAAACACACAGTTATCACTTTTTAGTTGTAATGCCTGTAAAACACATAGTCATCATTTATTAGCTGTGATGCCTGTAAAACACATAGTCATCATTTATTAGTTACTATCACAGTGACACCTGTAAAACACATAGTCATCATTTATTAGTTACTACCACAGTGACACCTGTAAAACACATAGCCATCATTTATTAGTTACTACCACAGTGACACCTGTAAAGCACATACCAGTAGTCATCATTTGTTAGTTACTGCCACAGTGACACCTGTAAAACACAGTCATCATTTATTAGTTACTATCACAGTGACACCTGTAAAACACAGTCATCATTTATTAGTTACTACCACAGTGACACCTGTAAAACACATAGTCATCATTTATTAGTTACTACCACAGTGACACCTGTAAAGCACATAGTCATCATATATTAGTTACTGCCACAGTGACACCTGTAAAACACATAGTCATCATTTATTAGTTACTGCCACAGTGACACCTGTAAAACACATACCAGTAGTCATCATTTATTAGTTACTGCCACAGTGACACCTGTAAAACACAGTCATCATTTATTAGTTACTGCCACAGTGACACCTGTTAAAACACAGTCATCATTTATTAGTTGAAATGACCGTCTTTAAAACACACAATCATCATTTATTAGTGCAATGCCCATCTGTAAAACACACAGTTATCACTTTTTAGTTGTAATGCCTGTAAAACACATAGTCATCATTTATTAGCTGTGATGCCTGTAAACATAGTCATCATTTATTAGTTGTGATGCCTGTAAAACACAGTCATCATTTATTATACCCCCACCACCTGTGGTAGGCGCTATATAGGAATCGCCTTGTCCTTCAGTCTGTCGGTCCGTCAGTCCGTCACGTTTTTCCGGAACATTTGCTTTTTTCTTGAAAACTACTTTTGATACCCTTTTAAACTTCATATTTTGTCTCTTAATTTGGACATATTTTTGGGACATGCCATTTTCTTGAAACCTATTTATGATATTGTCTTCAAACTTGGTACACATTATGATGGTGATGACAGGATATGCAATCAACAAGGGTTGTAACTCAAATTCATTTTTGAATGAGTTATTATCCTTGGTTACTTTTCAGAAGCAATTTTTGTCCGGAGCATACTTTTCATGTATTGTAGGCACAAGTGTGAAACTGTATGTATGGATAGAGGGTGATGAGGGGACGTGCAGTCAAAAAGGGATGTAACTCTAAATTCATTTTTGAGAGAGTTATTATTACCCTTTGTTACTTTTCAGAAGCAATTATATGTCCGGAGCATAACTTCTCAAAAAATATAGGCACAACTGTGAAATTTTATGTATGGATAGAGGGTGATGAGAGGTTGTGCAGTTAACAAGGGTAGTATATCTAAATTCTTTTTAATGGAGTTATTGCCCTTAGTTACTTTTCAGAAGCAATTTTTGTCTGGAGCATAACTTCTCAAGTATTGTAGGTACAACTGTGAAACTTTATATATGGATAGAGGGTGGTGAGAGGATGTGTAGTCAATAAGGACTGTAACTCTAAATTCATTTTTGAGGGATTTATTCCCCTTTGATACTTTTCATAAGTATTTTTTTTTTGTCCAGGGCTCACTTCTCAAGTACTACTTCTACATTTCTTCACCAATTAACCTCATTGAACCTAAACTTTTGCATATGCATTTATAATGATGTGTAGTAGTTTGTGGCATACTTTTTATGTGAGTCATTTCTTGATTGGAATTAAAAAAAAATTTCTTTCCACAAGTGTGCATGAAAGGATTATTTAGCTATTGCTTTTTGTATTGAAATCATTGGATCTTTTGACAAGGTGGTAGGTTGGGTATCAACCACCTTCAGTGATAGGTCTAGTTAGTTGTGATGCCTGTAAAACACATTGTCATCATTTATTAATTACTACCACAGTGACGCCTGTAAAACACATTCATCATTTATTAGTTGCGATGCCTGTAAAGCACACAGTCATCATTTATTAGTTGGTTGGTTGGCATATTAACTCTTACCTCACTGTCATAAAACAATGCTCAAATTTAGATTTGGTGCAATTTTGACTACATTCGATTCAGTCAAGCCTTTTAGAAATCAACCAGGGTCCATGCTTATAAAGCTTTTAGTAGAGTCTGAGTTCGTTCTCAAGCTTTTGATTGGTCAGATTTGAGTTCTCAAGCTTTTGAATGGTCAGATTTGAGCCTTTGACTCAAATCTGACCAATCAAAAACTTGAGAACGAACTCAGACTCAACTAAAAGTTTTATAAGCATGGACTCTGAATGCCAAACATCTTGGATTCTGATAATATGATGGGATGCTAGACCTTTCACCTGGATACAAGTTACTTGATAATTCGAGTCAGGTCGCGAATAGCGAGACAATGATAAACTGTTATCCTTCTAGGAGTGACCTGACACGCATTTCCTAACATTTCCTCTTCATGTGCAATAATGAAAGTTCAATTTTGTTGAACCCGCATGCGGTGAGCTCGATATAGTCGCTGACGCCACAATGTCTGCGTGTATGTTAGTGTGTGCATGCATTCGGATTTGTCCAGGCTCTAACTCAGAGTTGCATGTAAGGATTTTGAAATGACGTTGCAGAAATGTTCTTCTAGAGAGGACGGCGTGTCACATGCAAGAACCAGGTCAGTAGCTGAAAGGTCAAGGTCACACTTGGAGGACAAAGGTAAAAAATATGTACTTTTTTCTTGTCCGGGCTCTCTCAGAGTTACATGGAAGGATTTTGTAAAGACTTGGCAGAAATGTTCTTCTAGAGAGGACGGCGTGTCACACGCAAGAACAATGTCAGTAACTGAAAGATTAAGATCACGCTTGGAGGTCAAAGGCCAAAAACATTAACATTTTTGCTTGTCCTGGCTGTTACTCTAACTCAGAGAATGGCTGGATTTTAAAATGACTTGCCAGAAATGTTCTAGTAAGGATGGTGTGTTACGTGCAAAACCAGGTCTATAGCTTAAAGGTCAAGGTCACTCTCAGAGGTCAAATATTAAAAACATTCATTTTGCTTGCCTGGACCCTAACTCGGAGTTTTGTAATGACTTAGTAGAATTGTCCTTCATGATGGTGTGTTGCAAGCAAGAACCGGGTTAGTATCTGAAATGTCATACTTTGAGGTCAAAGGTCAAAAGCATGTACATTTGTACTTGTTTGCTTGTTTTGTCACATACAATATCAAGCGGGCTCGACATGTTGCCCTTATATAACTATTTTTTGCATAAATATCAAAGTAATAAGAGACTATGGTGACATGCAAATAGAAAATGTGTTGTGTTATCAGATTATAGATCTACATGTATAATAAAACGTTAAAATGTGTTGTATTGTTTTGTTTCAGGACATTGTTTCGTGTTCTGTTTCTGAATGGAAAGACTCTGTAACAGGATACCTACCGATAGCTCTTGAGAGATCTCCGGATGTTGGTTGATCAGCTTCCGTGTTGTGTGTGACTAGGCCGGATGTTGATAGGCTGCCTAAGTGGATAAAGAACACTAAGTCTTCATATGTTAAGCAAACAAGTTGCATGTAAAAAGTATCGTCTGTTGCAATTGTCATAATGAGTTTTTCCTTTTTTTTTGAAAATATACAAATAGTCTACAGTTTGGATCGTGATCGTGATTAGCCTACAGTTTGGATCATGACCGTGATCTAAAAAAAGATTGGAACTCTTTGCATACATGTATATTATAGAGTTAAATACTACGTGCATTTTGTTGTTTATAACACTAGACGCTTTAACCTTTAACCCATTACCTCATGGCTATTTTTAGATCCAACCCCTCTTTGAATAAATCTACCGAAAAGGAGCATTAACTAGAGAAAAGGAATTTTTTTTAGAGATTTGCAGTTTGAAACCATTGTGATAAACAGAGCATTTGCTCCTACAGGAGCAACTGCTCTATTTATCACAATGATTTCAAGAAGCGATTATTACAGAGGCGTCAAAAGGCGTCAATATGAGGGAATGGGTTAATCCGTTACACCATGTAATAGTGACATCGTGAAGATCATGATGTATTTATTGTATTTATTAGTTGGATTTGTATAATGGCATATGAACTTGGGATAGTTTAATTGGCCATGACAGAAACTGCAAGCTCAGAGCTGTATATTTCCATAAGCAATCAAAATAGACCCTGATCAGATGGTCCCTACATGTGCCGTCTGATCTTGGTCTGTTATGTTTGTAAAGGCGTAATAATGCGTTTCTATGAGGCAAGTGATGCACTCCGTAACAAAATTATTACAATTTGTCTGCGGAAATGATCGTCTGCTTCATTTATCAAGATATACTCGTCTTCCACCTCTTTTCAAGTGCTCGATAAGGGTGTCGGGCAGAGATAGAGAGAGAGAGAAGAGAGAGAGAGAGGGGGAGAGAGAAAGAGAGGGAAAGATAATGGGTGTCAATGGCTATTATAAGAAGAGAGAACGGGGTTATATAATTATGTTTGCGTGAAAAGGGGAGAAAAACGATTGGAAGAGGTGGTTTAATCCATTTGCTCCCACGATCACATATATGGGACGCAAGCAAACAGTGTAGACTCTGATCAGACGCCGCATAATGCGGCGTCTGATTAGAGTCTACACTGTTTGCTGATAGGAATTTCAATATAAAACAAAACAGAAATGAAAATGTAGACCAGACATCCTTTAGATAAAAGATAGACTAATCCAATATATAAGCATGGAATAATCCACTGGGAGCCAAAGGGTTAATTTGACTCATTTACCCGTTTTTCTTTCATAGTGAATTCGTCCAGATATGTACAGTATTTTCAATGAATAGAAATCTAATTTTCAAGAATTTTGTATTTTTGTGTGCAGATAGGAAATTGATTCACGAAGATTACAGTGTAGATTCTGATCAGATGTCTACATTAACAATTCTTTATTCCGTGTCTATACCACAGAGGGCCATTTCGTGGGTCTAGATGGTCAAAAAAGTAAACAAACAATGATTGGATCGATTTAGTGTTATATTATATAATATAACACTTAATCGACCCAATCATTTTTTTTACCTTTTAGACCATCTAGATCCACGAAATGGACCCTGTGGTCTATACTGTGTGCATGTGTCCTCGTTATCCCTAACCCCGCTATTCCAGACAACTCGCATTTGCAAACTATTTGTATCTAGATGAGACGCTGAGTAACTCGGCATCTCATCAACCCTTTCCCTCATATAAACATGTTTTCAGGCATTTACAAACAGAATATACCCAGATCAGATGGCTCCTAGAGGAGCAGTCTGATCAGGGCCTGCTGTGTTTGCTATAGTGGAATTGAATAGTTCTGTTTCTTTGCTTTCTAAAATGGCTACAATGTTCCACCTTCAAGGTTTCATTGTAACTAATGTATTTTGTCCATGAATATTCAGTGGGTATTGAAATTTGAAATAAACATAGAACAGGGAAAGGGTTACATATACTCGGTCAAGGTTTCTATTCGATTCGGAATTAGTCAAACTTTATCAGATCCAAAATCTAAGGACACGTTCTTTTTCACAGCGACTGGCACTATATACGAATGGGTGTTTACCATTCCCTTCATATAAACACATTTGCAAGCAGAGTAGATCAGGTCAGACGGCTCTTGTACGAGCCGTCTGATCAGGGTCTGTTCTGTTTGCTTACAATATAATACAGTGAAACCTCTCTATAACGACCACTAAATTGTCTTAATTAGTTGGTACTTTGGGCAGGTGGTTGCTTAAAGCAATGTGAAAGTAAAACAGAACGCTCCTGTAGGAGCGTTCTGTTTTACTTTCACCATGCTCTAAGTACCCACCTGCCTTTAACACAAAATACGTAATTTAGTGGCCGTTATAGAGAGATTTTACTGTAATAGATCCGACTCTACAGTTTCTACCAGTATATCCCGTTCCAAATGCCATCATGAGAACTGAGCTATGACCATAACTAACGAGACCCACTTTTACCCTTCAACTTATGAACATATATGCAAGAACTTAACCCTTTCCTCCAGACTATTTTTAGATCCAATCTCTTTGAATGAATCTACCCAAAACGACTATTTACTAGAGAAAAGTAAAATTTTACAATTTTGTAGTTTGAAACCATTGTGATAAATAGAGCATTTGCTCCTTTTGGAGCAAATGCTCTATTTATCACAATGGTTTCAAGAAGTGATTATTACAGAGGCGTAGAAAGGTGTGTTTATGGAGGAAAGGGTTAATGAATATTCATCAATGTATTTTTTAATAGTGTAGCATGTTCTTGAAGGGAATTTTCGGAGCCGTCTGATCTGGATGCACTCGGTTTGTAAAGGCGTTAAATGGTGTTTATATTAGGGAAATGGTTAAAGCGATTGCTTTGTGAGTAAATAAGATCTCTTTAGAAGCGCATGTGTTCTGAATGTAGAATGAAAGTAATTCACAAAGGTTCGTTGGGAGCTTTCTGTGTTATTTTCACAGTGCATTTAGCTACCATCCACCCTGCTATATTCATAAGTATATGTACAGTGAAAGCTCTTTCTCTGTTCTATGTTAATTCAAAATTTCAATACCTACTGAATAATTATGGCAAAAATAGTTACAATGAAATGTAGAAGGTGGAACATTGTAGCCATTTTAGAAACTAAAGAAACAGGTTTATCAAATTCCATTGGCAAGAGCAGACCCTAACCAGGCGGCTCCTGTAGGATCGAGATGTGTTTTTTGATGGTCGCTTTGACAGGTTTTAATATATTCTTTCTACTTTTCATTGAATTCAAACAGGCAACAATACAGCGACTCATGTTTGAATGGGCGGAAATAAAATTATGTCCTTTTCTTTTTGCGCGCATGTAATTGTATTCCTGTATAGTACACTCACTTCACACTTTAGAACCTATGAATAAATTAACTCATTCCCTCATATTGACGACTTTTGACGACTCTGTAAAAGTCCCTTTGTGAAACCATTGTGATAAATAGAGCATTTGCTCTTGTATGAGCAAATGCTCTATTCATCACAATGGTTTCAAACTACAAAACTATAAATTTTTCATTTTCTCTAGTTAATGCTCCTTTTCGGTAGATTCATTCAAAGTGGTTGTATCTAAAAATAGCCTATAAGGTATTGGTTAATCCGAGCAACAAACACACGTGCATATTCAAATACTAAAATCGTCATTTCTCCACCAAATCCTATGTTGTGACCACTCTTTAGAATCGTCTCCTCGAGACAATTCTAATGAGTGGACACAACATAGGGCTTGAAAATGTTTCAATTTACGCATCTTGTCTGATTAGTAACAATTGCAGATAATGTGAATACAGACTGGACGTCCAGTATGATTAGGCGTATCACGAGACATGAAAAGTCACGACACTTTGTTTGACCCTTTCCCTGTTGAATATTCATGTAAGAAATAATGACATCGTGAATATTTATTAGCTTAATTTCTATAATGGCGATATATGTATCAGGGCCCGTTTAACCATGGCAGAAACTGTAGATCCAGAGCTATATTATGTTCACTAGCAAACAGGGCATACACTGATAAGACTCATCCAACAGGTGCCGGGTGTTAACAGAATTACAGTTGAACTTCGATATCTCGAACTTCAAGGGACTATATAAATTAGTTCGAGATAACAGAAGTTTACATCTAATACAGATCCACAGTAATCTGTAGGAGCTTTCAGCATTACTGTAGGCCTGTATTAAGCTGTGAAATGTGTTTCTAGATATGCGTAGTGATACATTTTAGTGTAATTCTGTTTTGTAAGATTTTGGAAGGACCGAACTTTTAGTTCGAGTTATCCCGATGTTCGAGTTATTCGAGTTCGAGATATCGAAGTTAAACTGTATTAACAAGGGAAATGTGGAATCTGACAGAAACTGTTGAATCAGATCTATATTATCCAACTAGCAAACAGAGCAGACCCCGTCCAGACGGGTACTATAGGATCCGTCTAATATAGGTCTATCCTGTTTACAAATGCGTCAAAATGCATATCTGTGAGGTAAAGGGTTAACCCTTTGCCCCATAAATACGCCTTTCTGTGCCTTTGCAAACAGAGTAGACTCGGATTAGACGGCTCTTGTAGGAACTATCTGATCAGGATCTGCTCTATTTGCTTATGATAATATAGATATGATTCTACAATGTTTGCCATTGCCAAAATATTCTGTATCCATTTGCTATTAAAACAATTAATTTAATCAATATTTATGATGTCATTATTTCTTACATGAATATTAATGGAGTAAATGTTAAACCACATTTACATAATTACCTGCTGCAGAAGCTGTGTCAAATGTCGTATTTAATTTAGTTGTTACCGAAGCAGTGGAAGTCGTAAGCGGTGAGGTTTGTGAATGTCTTGTCGTTTTATCGGCAGTTTGTACATCAAAACTTGACCCTTTTACAACATCTGTCACATCTTTAAACCCACTATCACTTGTTTTATTTGTTGAATTGAACTGATTTTGACCAGAAACTGTCGAACTAGTTATGTTCAAAACCGACGAGTTTGAGGTTGACTGTATAGTACTCGATAAAGTTGGCAGTGGTGTTGATGAACTCTTCGGTGTTGCCTCAGACATGCTGCTCTCCACTGTTGCCACTGAAGAAGTCGTTTCTAAAGTTGCAGGTGTTGTGCTTGAATTGCTATGCGCTCTAGTAGAGTCATTCGTTACCGCTGCGTCATCAGGAGATGGTTCAGTTGATGCTCCATGATTGTCATTGATGCTCTCCGTACTTGTACTCTCAGCTAAAACTGTCGACATGTCATTTGAACGCTCGGACTATTCCTCGTAATTAAGCCAAATAAAAGGTGAAAGTGATATTCCAAACCATACACATAGACTGAGATTAATTCACACTTCGGTTTTAGATGATTGAAGTATCATTAACAACAATCAAATCCACTGCAAAACAGGTGGCTGCTTAGTGCATTGTGAAAGTCATGCAGAAAGTTGCTTTGGGATTAGCGATGTTTTATTACACATTCTGGGCAGACGAAACTCAAAACAATGTTCAGATGTATGTTATACATAGCACGGAAATAGATAAGATATAACATCCGTAACATCTTGTGGTCCGTGATTGCTCGGTGGTTAGTTGTTCAATAGTCTGACATATACACATGACCAGTGTAGTGAACCCTTAGTCTGAAAGTGACGCTTTTTGGCTCTGTTTTTGGATCTGAAAGAGATGCGTTTTGGTTCGCCTTTTTATTCTAAAAGTGAAGCCTTTTGGTTTTTAAAGTGACCCCTTTTTATTTCATTTTTTAACTATAGCGACACATTTTGGTGCATTTGCGATCACAGTAGACCCGGCTCATGTAGGAGCCGTCTGACCTATTTGTTTATTTGAATTATATAGTTCCGATCATGTATTCATATACATTGCACCTTTATTAAGTTCAGCTAATGCATATTAATGAATTCACCATTTCTTACATGAAGTGTCAAAAGGTCAGGGTCCACTCTGTATGCTTGTGGAATTATATAGATCTAATTATACAGTTTATGTACAGGTTACAATCATATCTGTGCGCTGGGGAGTGCCTGCTCGCGTGCGCGCGCGCGTGTGTGCGCGTGTGTGTGTGTACGTACGTACGAAAGTCGGCATTATGTGTAGCCATAGAACCCTCATTACTAAGCACAATCAACCCATGTGTGCCCAGTGTCATAGGCTAACAATTTAGACCCAGATCAGAGGGCCTCTGATCATGCAGGTTCTACACTGTTTGCTGAAACCATCTATGCAGATGGCTTATTCAAGAAACGTATTTGTTTGCTGTGCCCCCTCAACACAAAATATGATTGGGTCCAAAAACTGGACGAGTTTTACTTGGATAATATGGGAATATATGGGTTAAGGGTGATTTTGTTTAATCTGAAGAGCAGTTTGGTTGTATTTCAATAATTTAAAAAAAATCGACCAAAGAGCGGTATTTAAAGTTCTTTAAAAGAAACAAATGCGCATGGATTGATCATTCAATTTACCGTTTCACTTTGAATCCCCTTTTTAGCTCACCAGAGCACAAAGTGCTCAAGGTGAGCTTTTGTGATACCCCTGTGTCCGGCGTCCGTCGTCCGTCTGTCCGTCTGTCTGTCCGTCAACAATTTCAAACGACTTCTTCTCTGAAACCGACTGCCCAATTGTAACCAAACTTGGTCAGATACATACTGTGGGTGGGTGCTTCAAAAGTTGTTAAAAGATAGTGGGCGGGGCCATCGGTCTTGTTGCCATGGCAACCGGACACAATATCTAGAAAAATCTTCTTCTCCAGAATGACTTGTTGGATTTGAATATAGTTTTCACCAAAATGTTTCTCAGTTGATAGACTTTAAAAGTTGTTAAAAGAATTTTGATCGGGCAAAAAACATGGCCGCCAGAGGGTTTGATCAATATTTCCATATATGGTAATATGGAATTTTCATAGGAAAATCTTTAAAAATCTTCTTCTCTGAAACTGTAAAGCCTAGACCTTTGATATTTGGTATGTAGCATGATCTTATGGTCCTATACAAATATTGTTCAAATTATGACCCCTGGGCCAAAAATGGCCCCGCCCAAGGGCTTATCAGTTTTTAGTAGGAAAATCTTTAAAAATCTTCTTCTCTGAAACTGTAAGGCTTAAACCTTTGATATTAGGTATGTAACATGATCTTATGGTCCTCTACAAATATTGTTCAAATTATGACCCCCGGGCCAAAAATGGCCCCGCCCAAGGGCTTATCAGTTTTTCATAGGAAAATCTTTAAAAATCTTCTTCTCTGAAACTGTAAGGCCTAGACCTTTGATATTTGGTATGTAGCATGATTTATGGTCCTCTACAAATATTGTTCAAATTATGACCCCCGGGCCAAAAATGGCCCCGCCCTGGGGCTTATCAGTTTTTCATTGGAAAATCTTTAAAAATCTTCCTATCTGAAGCTGTAAGGCCTAGACCCTTGATATTTAATATGTAGCATGATCTTATGGCCCTCTACAAATATTGTTCAAATTATGACCCCCGGGCCGAAAATGGCCCCGCCCAAGGGCTTATCAGTTTTTCATAGGAAAATCTTTAAAAATCTTCTTCTCTCAAACTGTAAGACCTAGACCTCTGATATTTGGTATGTAGCATGAACTTATGGTCCTCGACAAATATTGTTCAAATTATGACCCCCGGGCCAAAAATGGCCCCGCCCAAGGGCTTATCAGTTTTTCATAGGAAAATCTTTAAAAATCTACTGAAACTGTAAGGCCTAGACCATTGATATTTGGTATGACTAACATGATCTACTGGTCCTCTATAAATGTGTAGCTGTGGTTTGTGGTCCTCTGCCAAGAATGTTTAACTTACGACCCTGACCACTGGGCGAAACTTGGCCCTGCCTCAGGGCTTATCAGTTTTTTCGATGGGAAAAATATGAAATATTATTTTTCTCTGAAATCATAAGGCTTATACCTTTAATTAATGGCATACTGCTTTGCCTTGTGGTTCTCTACCAAGGTTGTCCACATGATTTCTTGTGGTCAAAAAAGGCCCTGCCCCTGGGGTTATCTCAGGTGAGCGCTTCAGGGCCTCGTGGCCCTCTTGTTGCTTAAATTTTAATCGAACCTTATGTTTATACAGAAAGCCGATATTTAGACATATTTTACCTTCAAAATGCAAAATATACTATTTAAAAAAGATAAATATTTGCGAAATTTCATTAGATGGATTCTGTAGAATTATGAAAGACGAATTATTACGTTTAAAAATGAATGTAAATCAAAAGCCGAATAGGCCCGGTCCGAATTATCCCGGGTCCGACTTGATCCACGGGCCGAATTTGTCAATAGGCCGAATATATCCCGTAAATATAGCGCTCTATTAAATCACTGTCAAATGATTTCGTAACAATACTATATCCATGCAGTTATGATTATCTGCACAGATTAGGATCATATAAATAATAATATTACAGGTAAAAAGTATAGCTCTGCCAGAGTCATTACCATAGAATAGAACAGTCATTATGATACCATAGGTTGCGTTGATCGACTACTCCACAAATACCGGTCTTCAACCAATATTTTACTCTCTTCTATTTATGTGCTTTTAACTCAAGTCTTACTAAAATATTGTCAGTTGATGCGGGACAAAGTCTAGGCTATGGTGTGAAAAGGCATTTAGCTATATGAAGGAAATGGACTTCTTCTTCCCTTTAAGTGCAGGGCCCCTCTGGAGCATCGACCCACTGTGACTGTACAAAGGTATTGTGAGGCAACAAAAAAAAGTGCAGGTTAACATCGATACAAATTGTGCTTCTAAAGGTTCTAATGCAAAGTGGCCAGGCCTGCCTTGAAGCTGTCCAAGGATGGGCAGAGGTGATGGCTACCGACAGCTTATTTCACAGTCTGATGGCCGCAGGGAAGAGGGAGTGACTGTATAGGTCTGTGTGGCAGAATGGGATCAGGAAGCAAACGTTCCTCCCTCTCTGGAGGGACACAGTAGCAGGATGGAGATACGGGTTGACTGGTATGTCGATCAGGTTGTGTACTATCCTGTACATCATTACCTGTTGGGAGTCAGTACGTCGTTCTTGTAAGGTGGGCCAGCCTAGAGTGCCAATCATTTGGCTTGTGCTGCTTGTCATCCTGTAGTCTCCTTTTACAAGTCTGGCTGCTATGCACTGAACTGCTTCGAGCTGGGTGATGTTGGTCGCAGTATATGGATCCAATGCTGGTGATGCGTACTCCAAGATTCGACGTACCAACATCTTTGGGCCTTCACTTCTGTTGGGCAGCTGGCAACGTTTCTCCTCAGAAATGCTAGTGAGTTGTTGGCTTTTTTGGAGATGTCATCAACATGGTTGTTCCATAACAGCTTCTCATGCAGTGTGACCCCCAGGTACTTCCCGCTTGTGACATTTCTGAGCTGTTGCCCGTGAAGCTCATAGGTCCTTCTAATGAGCTTGTGCTTCCTCGTTATGTGTATGGTCTCACATTTGGATGGGTTGAATTGCATCTGCCAATCTTTCTCCCACTGCTCCAGTTTCTTTAGGTCCTCTTGCAGGACGTCAACTCTTGGATCTTCCGGTGCAGTAGGCTGTCATCTGCGAAGAGGTGTGTGGTGGAGGCTACTCTTCCTAGCATGTCGTTGATGCACAGGAGGAAGAGTAGGGGACTAAGAATGGAGCCCTGTGGGACACCAGACATGACGGACAGATTGCGATGTGTGGCCTTCAACAAGAACTTACTGGCTTCTATTGCTGAGGAATTGAACTTGGAGTCATCTGATCTTGGTATACTGTGTTTGCGAGAAAAAGTATTTATATGAGGTCAGTCAGATCTATTATAATTTCACAAGCAAACAGCATGAGAATGCATAGATCTATGTAAGTAACTGGTGTGGAATGGAGTCACTTGTATTGTAATACCTTCACCCAAACTATAGATCTGCATACCAGATCAAAATAGTGACCTTGACCATGACCTGATTTCAGGTATTTTTATGTCATCTGTATGGTCCTTAATCAAGCTATCTGAATACCAAATGTGAATTGCCTAGCATTTGTGGATCAGAAGTTGTACAAACAATGTAGCAAAATGTTAAAGTTTGTTAAAAACAGCCAAGTTTTCAAAATCTTGACCTTGACCCAATTTCATGTATCCTGTATCAACTGAAAGGCCATCACTTAAGCTATCTCCATACCTTATATGAATTGTCTAGCATATGTGGTTCAGAAGTTAAGACAAAATGTTGAAGTTTTTCAATGATGGCCGACTTGTAAAAATAGTGACCTTGACCTAATTTCAAATATCTTTATATCAACTGAAAGGCCTTTACCGAAGCCATCTGTATACCAAAGATGAATTGCCTACATGTGTAGCATTTGTAGTTTAGAAGTTAGAGTAATGTTAAAGTTTGTTAAAAACGGCAGTTTTCGAAATAGTGACCTTGACCTGATTTCATGTATCCTTGTACCAAGTGAAAGGCCTTCACCCAAGCTATCTGTATACCAAATATGACTTTTCTAGCTTAAGTAATCCAGAAGTCATAAGCAATAAAGTATTGTTAACGACGGCACACCGCCCGCCGGTTTTCGCCAATCTATAAGCCAAGCTTTTTCTCGAAAAATTCCAGCTAATGAAATTGTCTTGCTTTTTAGCTCACCAGAGCACTTTTGTGCTTAGGCCAGGGTGAGCTTTTGTGTTCACCTGATGTCTGTTGGTGTGCGTCGTCAGTCATCAACAATTTGAACCCTTAAAGATATTCTCCTCTGAATCTACAGGGTTTTCAGCTTTCATCTTTGGCACATAGCATCATCTGTAGATTCTCTACAAAAGTTATACAAGTTATGTCCTGGGGCGAAATGCATATAGTGGAATCTTTGAAAATCTTCTCCTGAAACTGGTAGGTTCTCAGCTTTCATATATGGCACATAGCATCATGTTCAGGTCCTATACAAAAGTTCTATAAATTATGCCCCTGGGGTCAAATATGGCCTCACCCAGGGCTGGCCAGTTTTCTATAGAAACATATAGTGAAGACTTTGAAAATCTTCTCTGAAACTGGAAGGTTCTCAGCTTTCATATTTGACACATAGCATCAACTTCAGATTGTCTACAAAAGTTATACAAATTATGCCCCTGGGGGTCAAAATTGGCCCCACCCTTGGGGTGGCCAGTTCTCTATAGCAGCCTGCTGTTTCAATCAGCTTTGTATATTATCCTTTGCTGGTCAGTGACAATTATTGGTCAAGCAATGTAATTTGTCAATACTGCTGACAGGTTTAAAATAGTGTGATATTTATGATTGCTGCAGCCTGAGATATACAAACACTGGCTTATATGTGGAGTAGAATTATGACCATGGCCATTTCTAAAATCTTCTCCTCTGATTGTCTGGTGAGGGCTATCATGGCCCTCTTGTTTATTCACTTGTTCATGCACATTACTCATTATTGACATTTATATGAAAGAAAGGGTTAAATTACTTGTATTAGATTGTATTTCAAAGATTGTAAATTTTTCTCGCATTTCAAGGTGGACTCTGGGAACTATGGCCTTCTTGTTAATTTTTCTACAAGGTCAACCTTACAATGAGTTTGCATTTTAAACAGTGGAATTGAGATCAGTTAAACCCCTTCCCTCATAGGCTATATTTAGATCCAACCTCTTTGAATAAATCTACCGAAAAGGAGCATTTACTAGCAAAAAGGAACATTTTAGATTTGTGCAGTTTGGAAACCATTGTGATAAATAGAGCATTTGCTCCTACAGGAGTAGATGCCCTATTTATCACAATTGTTTCAACATGTGATTTTTACATAGGTGTAGAAAGGCGTATTTATAGAGGAAAGGGTTAAGGAACTGATTAAGGATGTGATATTTGGGTATTGATTTTTTTTTTACTTATACAGGATGGACAGAGTTGTGGCCCTTGTTGACATGGACTGCTTCTATGTGCAAGTGGAACAGAGGCTTAATCCTACTCTGAAAGGCAAACCTTGTGCAGTGGTACAGTACAACCCGTGGAAAGGCGGTGGGTAGGTGGTACACCCTTCAGATGGATCTCCCCATGAAAATATTCATAGACTGAGGACTCATTTTTTCATAACAGTTCTTGTCGTTTTAGCTCATTTGGTTCTTGGACTTGTGTTCTTATATGGTTTAGTGAAAATTAAATCACTCTATAGTTCATAATGCTTTGCACCTAGTAAGCTTTAGATCTAGGTGAGCGATTAAAGGTCATAAAAGAAAAGCAGACCAATGGTTAAAATATTCTTTCCTGAACTGGGTCCATGCTTATAAAACTTTTTAGTTGAATATGAGTTTGTTCTGAAGCTTTTGATTGGTCAGATTTGAGTTCTCAAGCTTTTGATTGGTCAGATTTGAGCCAAAGGCTCAAATCTGACCAATCAAAAACTTGAGAACTCAAATCTGACCAATCAAAAGCTTTATAAGCATGGATACAGATGCTGGCAAAATGTCATGTCATCACATAGGTTTTAGCTGTTATACTTCAGTTGCTTCCTTATGGAAATGATGCCATTTATCTCAGGATCATAGCTGTGAGTTATGAAGCTCGTGACTTTGGCGTGACACGGAACATGCGTGGAGATGATGCAAAGGCAAAGTGTCCGGCAATACAACTGGTTAGAGTTCCCCAGGTCCGAGGCAAGGCTGATCTGACAAAGTAAGACATCATTGTCATTGTCTTTTAACCCTACACTGGTCTATGTTTATTCTAAATTCAAATACCTCTAAATTCAAATACCTATTCATAAACAAGAGTTAAAATGAAATAAGGACAGTGGAACATTGTAGCTATTTTAGAAACTAAAGAAACAGATCTTTCAAATTCCATTAATAGCAAACAGAGCAGACCCTGTTCAGACAGCTCCTATAGGAGATGTCTGAACTGGGTCTACTCTGTTTGCAAATGCATGAAAACACGTTTACATGAAGGAAAGGGTTAACTCTACACCTGATGAAAATTCATTTAACTCTGTCCTTCAAACAAACGCCTTTTTATATGCCCATTTGAAAAAAACTTGACATATTATGTGAAACAACTTTAGTTCTGTGTATCCAATTTTCACAAAACTTTACATGTGCATTGATATCGATGAGGGTAGGAACCCTATTGAATATGGGTTTTGCTTGATCAAAGTCAAGGTCACTTTTTCTAGAATTAGATTGTTTTTCTGTATATTTTTCCATTTCCACACAATAACTGTACATGTATATCAGTCTGATCATCACGAAACTTTACATGTTCATTGATGTCAATGAGGGTAGGAACCCTATTGAATATGGGCTTTGCCTCTCCAAGGTCAATGTCACTTTTCCTAGAATAAGAGTTATTGGAACAACACAGTTTCCAGAAGATAGCTTTAGTTCTGCTTGATATATTCTAACCATATATCACATTTAACATTCTTACCATTAACTTTTCAATGATGGCCATATTTTGTGGCACCGTGGTGGGCTTATTTTGTGGAACCGCAGTGCTCTTGTTACGCAATTACAGTGTAGATGCAGATCAGACTGCTAGGAGCCGTCTGATAAGGGTCTGCTGTGTTTGCTTATGACAAGATATCTATCAGATTCTATTGTCAGTGGTCCAGATAAGATGCGTAAATTAAAATATTTTCATCAAAAATTCCTTTATTTCTCCACCCAACTCTATAGTGTGACCACTCTTTAGAATCGTCACTTTGAGACAATTCTTAATAGAGTGGTCACAGTATTACTACAGGGTTTAGTTTGGTGGAGAATTGACAATTTTAGTATTTATGAACGCACCTTTATCTGTAGCTCTGTATAGTTTTTGTCGAAGCAAAAAAATTTTTTTTAAAAGTTTTTACATTATAAAACTAATGCTAATGAATAATAATGATGTCATTATTTCTTACATGAATATTGAACAAGGAAAGTGTTTAGAAGTACATGTATTCACGTCATGCCGTCATGGACATTAATTAGATGAATTTTTATAATCGTATATGAACACAGGATTTTTATTACTGTGGTAGAAACAAAAAATGCATAAGCAAACAGAGCAGGCACTGATCCTATAGGAGCTTTCTGCATAACTTTTGTCCTGCATTAAGAGACAGCTCTAATTAGAGCTGTTTGATCTGGGTCTTCCCTGCAGGTGTTAAAAGGTATTTATCAGTTGAAGTGTTCACATTTAGAGGCTGGTGACAGTGGATTGGAAGAAGTACTTCTGGTGCTTTGCTAAAAGTGAAGACTTAGACCAGTTGTATAGCAACTGATCACACTGTGTGAACTTGGATAAACCCTTTACTTAATAAATATTCATGTAAGAAATAGTGACTTTATGAATATTAATGAGCTGAAAATTCATAAAATAATATGAACAAAGAGGTTTTTTTGGCTATGGCGGAGACTGTAAAATAATATCTAAATTATTTTATAAACAAACAACAGGTACTGATCAGGCAGCACCAACAAGTAATGACTTTATCTTGTGCAGAACATGATAAGTCAGAATGTGTTCATTGAATTTAAACCATTCTCTTGCTGAATTTTAAAATACATTTCTCCTTCTTTACCCATGCCCTGTTGTATAATTACATATATCTTCACTGTGTACACATATTTCACTGTGCAATCACTGCTATGGAGTGCACTGGTTGCACAATCAACTTGTAAATAGTGCAGACCCTGATGAGACAGCTCCTGTAGGAGCTGTCTCATCTGGGTCTTCACTATTTACAGGTGGGTATATTGACATGAATATCAAGTGAAGGGTTAAAAGTGGGGCATCTGCAACTCTGCAACATTTCTGTAGTTTGATATAAATCTGACTACATGCCTTGGTTCTTTCTTGCTTTGGTTTATTTGTATACCATACCTATATACGTGTATGTCACATATTGTGTAGTGTGTAATCTAACAAGAGCTATATAGTCACTGTCCTGGAGAAATAATAGGTTCTGATAGAATAGTTTACCTTTTTCATGTACAGGGGTTTGGATAGAATAGTACTTACTTAATGTACAGCTCTGTGTCTGTCAGCACAGAGAGGCAGGGGCAGGGGTTATTGAGGTGCTCAGTCAGTTCAGTGGCTGTGCGTTTGCAGGTACAGAGAGGCAGGGGCAGAGGTTATTGAGGTGCTCGGTCAGTTCAGTGGATGTGTGGTTGTAGGTACAGAGAGGCAGGGGCAGAGGTTATTGAGGTGTTCAGTCAGTTGAGTGGATGTGTGGTTGTAGGTACAGAGAGGCAGGGGCAGAGGTTATTGAGGTGCTCAGTCAATTCAGTGGATGTGTGGTTGTAGGTACAGAGAGACAGGGGCAGAGGTTATAGGGGTGCTTAATTCAGTGGCTGTGTGTTTTTAGGTACAGAGAAGCGGGGGCAGAGGTTATTGAGGTGCTCAGTCAGTTCAGTTGCTGTATGTTTGTAGGTACAGAGAGACAGGGGCAGAGGTTATTGAGGTGCTTAATTCAGTGGCTGTGTGTTTGTAGGTACAGAGAGACAGGGGCAGAGGTTATTGAGGTGCTCAGTCAGTTCAGTGGCTGTGCTTTTGTAGGTACAGAGAGGCAGGGGCAGTGGTTATTGAGGTGCTCAGTCAGTTTGTGTTTGTAGGTACAGAGAGACAGGGGCAGAGGTTATTGAGGTGCTTAATTCAGTGGCTGTGTGTTTGTAGGTACAGAGAGGCAGGGGCAGAGATTATTGAGGTGCTCAGTCAGTTCAGTGGCTGTGCGTTTGTAGGTACAGAGAGGCAGGGGCAGAGGTTATTGAGGTGCTTAATTCAGTGGCTGTGTGTTTTTAGGTACAGAGAGGCAGGGACAGAGGTTATTGAGGTGCTCAGTCAGTTCAGTGGCTGTGTGTTTGCAGGTACAGAGAGGCAGGGGCAGACGTTATTGAGGTGCTCAGTCAGTTGAGTGGATGTGTGGTTGTAGGTACAGAGAGACAGGGGCAGAGGTTATTTAGGTGCTTAATTCAGTGGCTGTGTGTTTTTAGGTACAGAGAAGCGGGGGCAGAGGTTATTGAGGTGCTCAGTCAGTTCAGTTGCTGTGTGTTTGTAGGTACAGAGAGACAGGGGCAGAGGTTATTGAGGTGCTTAATTCAGTGGCTGTGTGTTTGTAGGTACAGAGAGGCAGGGGCAGAGGTTATTGAGGTGCTCAGTCAGTTCAGTGGCTGTGCTTTTGTAGGTACAGAGAGGCAGGGGCAGAGGTTATTGAGGTGCTCAGTCAGTTTGTGTTTGTAGGTACAGAGAGACAGGGGCAGAGGTTATTGAGGTGCTTAATTCAGTGGCTGTGTGTTTGTAGGTACAGAGAGGCAGGGGCAGAGATTATTGAGGTGCTCAGTCAGTTCAGTGGCTGTGCATTTTTAGGTACAGAGAGACAAGGGCAGAGGTTATTGAGGTGCTTAATTCAGTGGCTGTGAGTTTGTAGGTACAGAGAGGCAGGGGCAGAGGTTATTTAGGTGCTTAATTCAGTGGCTGTGTGTTTGTAGGTACAGAGAGACAGGGGCAGAGGTTATTGAGGTGCTTAATTCAGTGGCTGTGTGTTTGTAGGTACAGAGAGGCAGGGGCAGAGGTTATTGAGGTGCTCAGTCAGTTCAGTGGCTGTGTGGAGAGGGCCAGTGTAGACGAGGCCTATATTGACCTGACACATGAAGTAGAGAGTCGACTCAGCTCTCTGAGCCAGGACAGGGTGAGCAATGCCAGGGTGCCCAATACATTTGCTGTTGGCTACAAGGATAACGCAGGTGAGATACTGAGCAGTTGTTGATGAGCTAATATCATTGTTGCAATTGTACATGTACATTTTTAGCTCACCAGAGCACAAAGTGCTCAGGGTGAGCTTTTGTGATTGCCTGATGTCCGTCGTCCGTCGGCGTGCGTCGTCCGTCGTGCGGTGTGCGTCGTGCGTCGTCAGTCGTCAACAATTTGAACCTTTAAAAGTCTTCTCCTCTGAATCTACAGGGTTCTCAGCTTTCATCTTTGGCACATAGCATCACCTATAGGTCCTCTACAAAAGTTATATAAATTATGTCCCTGGAGTCAAAATTGGCCCTGCTACGGTCCCAGGGGTGGCCAGTTTTCTCTAGCTGACTGTTGTTTTCTGTACAAGTAGCAGAATGCTTGGCTCAGTTAGGTTATGCATGGGGAAAACTTCAAAAATTTCTTGTCAAAAACTACATGTCACAGAGCTTAGATATTTGGTGTATAGATTAAATTAGTAGACCTTATTGACAGTGGTTAATATCATAGTTCTGAGGTTAAAATTGGCCCTGCCCTGTTGGTTATACTTTAAAATTGACTTACACTATAAAGGTTCCTCTGAGCTAGCACTCCATCTGTTATGCAATCACTTGAGAGGGCAAGTTCCTGGTCAAAACTCTATGAAGTTGTCTGCTTCAGAATTAGTGTCTGTTTGTTCACACTGTTTTTAA
The DNA here is from genome assembly GCA_963576725.1 of Azorinus chamasolen. NCBI lineage: Eukaryota > Metazoa > Mollusca > Bivalvia > Cardiida > Solecurtidae > Azorinus > Azorinus chamasolen. Next base: position 30,417,360 of record OY755249.1, read on the forward strand.
CCCATTCCCTCATAGGCTATTTTTAGATCCTGTTTCTTTGAAAATTTCAGAATTGTGTAGATTTGAAGCCATTGTGATAAATAGAGCTGCAAAAGTTGTTTCCTTCCATATCTTTTAAGAAACAAATGTCATAGTGAAAGACAGTTTGGACCCTGATGAGATGCCAAGTTACTTTGTATCTCATCTTGATCCAGGCTTGATCCAGACTGTTTGCAAAGGTTATTATAAATGCAAAAAAAACCCCAAAGCAAGTAGCTTGTGTAATATTAGCAGGCTTAAGGTATAGGACCTTTGAAGAGTGAGTGACCAGCCATGAGCATATCGACTAGGGATAATTGCAGATCACTTATGCATATGGATGGGTTTTCTTGGTTCACTAAACTTGTATATAACCAGGGCTAAATGCTAGCTAATCCAAACCTAAATCGCAAGCTCATTAAAAAAAATTTGGCTAGGATTAAGTTTGCAACAAGCTTGCAGTTGCAAGCCAATTAAGGTTAGAGACAGGCATATCTCTAGTTAAACATTTACTGGTGTCTATTTTTAGCATACATTTAAAGGTAGGTTATCTCCCTTTTTGATAACAACTGGATTGCCTCCTTTGTTGTTAGATCTGCAGTAATATTGCAGACCCAAACAAAGAAAATTGTTATAGTTAGATGTCGCCTGTTGCACATTAATTAGGACAATTAACCCTTTACTCCATTAATAGGCCTTTCTACACCTTTGCAAACAGAGTAGACCCTGATTAGATGGCTTATGTAGTAGCCATCTGTTCAATCTGCTGTTTGCTTATGATATGATATAGTGCAAATTGCATTACATTATTTTCATTTTGTGTACAATATACTTATAATATGTTTACTAACCCTTTCCCTCATGTTAACACCTTTTCACACATTTGCAAACAGAGCAGACCCAGATCAGATGGCTCCTATAGCAGCTGTCTGATCAGGGTCCGCTCTGTTTGTTAATGGAATATTAAAGATGTTTCTTTACTTTCTAAAATGGCTACACAGTCCCACCTTCCATATTTCATTGTAACTATTTTGTCCATGAATATTCAGTAGATATTTAAATTTTGAATAAACATAGAACAGGGGAAGGGTTGAAAATGAATTAAGATATGAATAATAATAACTCATGAAGGTGTAATGAAAATATCTGAAATTTTGAATATCATAAGTACATGTATAGATTAATTTATTCTTTCTGAAATTCAACCAATTTGCCCAGGGAGAGGGTTTACATACTTTTGTACATGCCCTTCTTTAGATTGACATTGTAATATGTTTTCATTTTCTTAAAAAAATTTCATGTGAGGTCCTCTACAAAAGTTACATAAATTATGCCCCTTGGGTCAAAATTTGCCCGCCCAAGGGCCGGGTAGTTTTCTATAGAAACACATAGTGAAAACTTTGAAAATCTTCTCCTCTGATTGTCTGGTGAGCGATGTCAGGGCCTTTCAGGCCCTCTTGTTTCATTATAAGTAAGGTCTAGTGACTTATCCAATTTGTTTTTACCTTGGTGACAGTTTCGGTACTCCATTGGAGAACCTTCATCAGACTGTGACTTCCGCGGGAACAGAACGTCACGGGGCAGGTTTACTACTGGACTGGTTCCCAGTAGTAAACAAAGGCCTGTAAATAGGGCTGATCTGGTAGCCCCCTCGTCCCTGGTCATGACCTGTGGCTCCCCCGCAATGTATGGTGATTCTTTGAGCTTTCTGAGAGATGTGTTATCTTCGCTGTCCATTATTTTGACCCCCTTCCAGTCTATCATATGGTTTTGTCTCGCTATATGGTTAGTCATTGCACTAGAATCCACAGAACATTCTAGTGCAGTGGCTAACCATATGGCGAGACAAAACCATGTGATAGACTGGGAGACTTGGACCCTAACCTACTTAATTTGCATAAATAAAAATTCGTAACATTTCTATTTTTATCATCGGCATTGCACAGGTTTATCCTCGGCATGTTTAAATCTTCAATTTCCATTACATTACATTGGTATCTGCTCCATATCTTCAAAACACATGTCAAGATCAAGGTCAAATGTTAACCAAGTTTAGACGATGTGCAAAACACATGTTGGCTCAAGATCAAGGTCAAATTTGAAGGTCAAATGTTTAAACCTTCAATTTCCATTACATTTTCGTGTCACTCCATATCTTCTAAACCCTTTGAAAGATTTCCATAAAACTTGAGCTAAAATAAGACGATGTGCTGAACACATGTGTCAGTCATGTCGTCTCAAGGTCAATGTCACATTTGAAGGTCAATTGTTTGTCTGTAACAATTTCGTATCCACTCCATATCTCCTATACCATTGGAAGGATTTTCATGAAACTTGCCTCAAATGTTAACCAAGTTGAGCCGTGACAGTCATGTCGGCTCAAGGTCACGGTCACATTTGAAGGTTGCGGGTGATTTAACTGTCCTTTGGACTGTCTTACTAAATACCTACTGAATATTCAAAACAGTTATACATATAATTATATATGGAAGATGGAACAGTGTAGCCATGTTAGATAATTATGGAAGGTGGAACATTGTAGCCATTTTACAAACTAAAGAAACACAGAGAAACTCAGTCGATAAAAAGAGTAGGGCATCGCACCCGGGTTTCTCTGTATCCTCTCCCCTCTCTCTGGGGTGTCCAATTAGCCCATAGTGAGCAGAAACGGACGTCAATCAACACAAACAAACAAATATTTTTCAAATTCCACTGGCGAACAGGGCATACCCTGATCAGACAGCTCCTATAGGAGCAATCGGATCTGGGTCTACTCTGTTTGCAAATATGTGGAAACACATTTATATGAAGGAAAGAGTTAAGAATATCAATACATGTACCTGCATTTTACTTCAGTACATATAGAGCTTTGCATAATTTAAGAATGCACCATTTTGATACCGTAATTTTACATTAGACTGACATACAGGGGCCATTTGATTAGGGACTAGTTTGATCTGTTTGCATTTTGGTCATGAATAATTTAGTCCCTTTTATTGTAGTTGCAACAATTTTGCTCTCTCACTGGATGTCATTTTTCCTTCTCAGAGCTGGGCACCAGGGGTATTGAGGACTGGCTTACAGCTGTATTTGATGAGGATGGCATGGATGATTGCAACAAACGACTGGCTGTAGGAGCCGTTATAGCAGAGGAGATGAGGGCAGCTGTGTATAGAGACACGGGCTTCAGGTGCTCGGCAGGAATAGCCCATAACAAGGTAAATTCTTAACCCTTTACCTCAAGAATAGTCCATTAACCCTTCACTCCATAAATATGCCTTACAAACAGAGTAGACCCAGATCAGATGTTTCCAGTAGGACCCATTAAATCATGGTCTGCGCTGTTTGATTATGGAATTGTATAGATATGATTCTGTGGTTCCTGTCATGGCCAAAAATTCTCGGGTTGTGTCATTATAAAAGATAATCTAAGTAGTATTCATGATGTATTTGTTCATGGAGTAAATGGTTCAGAAATATTAGTTGGTTGGATTTTTATAATGGTTTGATAAGGGACTTTTTTACCAATGCAGAAACTGAGAATCAGATCTGTATACAGTAAAACCTCTCTATAACGGCCACTAATTACATCAAGTATTTTGTGTTAAAGGCAGGTAACTGCTTAAAGCAAGGTGAAAGTAAAACAATGCTCCTGTAGGAGCGTTCTGTTTTACTTTCACTTTGCTTTAAGCAGCCACCTGCCCTAAATACAAACTAATTTACACAATTTAGCAACCGTTATAGAGGCGTTTTACTGTAATTTCATAAGCAAACAGATTATTCCCTGACTTTTGTGGAAGCAGTCTGACCTTCGTCTGCTGTGTTTGCATTTGAAAGTGTATCTATCAGGTATAGAATTAACTTTGTTTGATACTTAAACCCTTTCCTTCATATAAACACCTTGCAAGCAGAGTAGAACCATATCAGACAGCTCCTGTAAGAGCCGTCTAATTAGGGTCTGCTCGGTTTGCATAGGCCTCTGTGTGTGTGGTGGGCATACAGCTTACTACTGTCCTTCTCTCTGCATGTCTGTACGTCAGTACATCCCAGAAATCTCTTGGCACACACTGGTCCTGTACTACCATGTCTAGGGTCACCAAACTTCACACACATGTTTGAGAAGTGAGATGAGAATCTTTAATGTTCATGTAAAAAATAATGGTATGTAAAAGCAGAATATTTTGGCTTTGACAGAAACTGGAAAATCATCTATGTAATAGTCAGGGTAGACCCTAATCTGATGACTCCTGCAGGACCTTTCTGGTCCAGATTTACCCTGTTTGCAAAGGCTTGAGATGTGTTTCTGTCAATAAAAAGCTTAAACACTGAGGTTTTGCATTTTATATCGGACCAATAACAGCAGAGTTATCATCCTTGACTTAGTCAAAAAATTGATGTGTTCTGTATTGCAAGTTTGGGACAGGTGTGAAAGTGGGGATATCTATGCCCTATGGATTCAATTTCAATTTTGCTAGCAGATGTAGCAGATGTCTTTTGCTGACATCCCCCACAAGTGTAGGGGGTGGGGGTATACTGGAATCACTGTCTGTCTGTAGATAGAAATTTGTCCGGAACTTTACTCTGCTGTCCGTCACACTTTCTTTTTTTGGCTGTCATTTCTATATTAATAATAATAGAGCTTTCAAATTTCACATGTGTCTTCCTCTCATTGAGGACCATTGATGTAACTAAGGTACATCACTCTGCATGCAATCAGTGTCAGACAAATTTATTTTTTTGTTGGTAGCCCACTGGGCTACCAGAATTTTTGTGTACTAGCCCAGTGACTACCAGAAAAAAATCTAGTAGCCCAGAGATTTTTTATTCACTTTCCAGATGGTAAGACCTTGCATCCGTGTTTGGTGTATTTACTCGATCATTCAGACCTAATGTCCCTTAAGAATAATGACAACATCATCATGAAACTATATCTATATTACATTTTTCTTAAATTTAATTATTTTATTTTAAATTGCCATTCTTCCGCTTGTTTTAACTGCAAGGGGTGCTAGCTATAACAGATTTTGAAGCGACTCTGACAAAATGTGTTCCATCAGATGATGAATTTGCACTAACATTCCACTAGATGTTGAGTAAATAAACACAAATTTTAAATGGTAATGTTTTACTATTTTGTCTAATACTCTACTGTCATTACAGTTGTCATTAATTAAATAAAATTTCATACTGACAGGTCTGGTCATATCATGTTTTAAATGGCTTGAAATAGAAGATCTACTTTCATCATTCTAAGTAATGCAGAATTAAATAATTGAATTCAGAACATTGATTTTAGGTCCTTTGCACTTTTTTTAACCTTTCAGTGTGTGTCAGATGTTAATAAGAAATGTAGTGTAGCCCTTTTATCTGCGTACCGGTATGCACTGTAAGCCAAACAAGAAGATATTGTGAAAGTCATCCTTTTTACCTGATAGAAAATCCGGTCTAAATAGATTGAGGTTTCATTCTTGTTTTACCCCATATAACACAATCATGTAACGTTACTTAACAGAGCCAAACATCGTCAATCTTGAAGAAATAATGACAGAGTGAAAAAAATCAAGTTTTTCAAATTGAGTAGCGAGAGAAAATTTGTAGATTTTCGCCGAGATTCGATCCGCGAAAACCCATTATTTTTTGGTTTTGTTAATGATATGAGTGACCGGAAGTTAATTACATAAGCGAGTTTGGTCCCAAAGCTCTGCGGGATTCGGAGAATAAACATTTCGACGAACAAGTGTCAGTCATGCATCACTTGGGCGGAGATTTAAATCACTTGATAGCCAATACATGGCCAGCATCAGTGGTTGACACGCTCTATGGGTTAACAACAGGACACGCGTCAGAAAACACCACTCCAGATTAATTTTATGTATTCAGACCCTGGGAACTCTGGGAAATTAACATGACATCATTAATTGCCCTACATTCTGGATTATCTGTTATATCCCGGCTATTGATCTTTGCTTTTACTCTTAGCCCGGCGGGCTTGTTTGGATTTCTTTGATAGCCCGACAAGATTTTCTGGTAGCCCCCGAGCTCCGGGCAATGGATTTGTCGGACACTGATGCAATACTTTTTGAGTTATTCCCCTTTGTTCTGATTTTCGCACTCCAACATATTAAAGTTTTTGTGTCAGATGCGAGCAGGTGACACATGTGTTCCTCCGAACACTCTTGTTAACACTATCTGAAGTTATGCCCCTGCAATAAGGGTTTTGATTCGTCTCTTCCTTTCATTAATTATCTCCTTCTTTGTAAGTAAACACTTCAATGAAACTTTTTTTAAAAATTTGCTGTATTGTTAAAAACCATCTGCAATTGTACTCTTGTGATTTTGGTTGTACTTCACCACATTATTATTGAATTATCTCCCCTTATATTAAGTTAACTCCTGTGATTTGGGTTGTATTTCACCACATCATTATTGAATTATCTCCCCTTATATTAACCCTTACAATGCTGAGTTTTCAAATGGACTATTCCAAAATTCAAACAGGTCTAGCTTATGATGAATATTTAGGGATTTGTCTAAAGAAAAGTGTAACATGTCAAACAGTGCAGACCCTGTAAGGGTTAAGTTAACTCCTGTGATTTTGGTTGTACTTCACCACATCATTATTGAATTATCTCCCCTCATATTTAGTTACAGTTTAGACCCAAAGATAGATATAATACCAGTAATATCTTAGTTGACGGGTAGTACTACGTATTGAAGTTACCCTGCATTGATACCATCTCTGTCAAATGTGCTAGTGGGGGTATTAATCACCTTTAGTGATAGTTCTAGTTGTAAAATAGACTGACAAGGTTGAGTGTTATGTGTCTATTATTGTGTGTTGTCTCTAATTTTTAGATGCTGGCAAAACTTGCATGTGGAATTCACAAGCCCAACAAACAGACTGTGTTGCCGCATTCATCTGTACCTGAGTTGTACGCTACCTTGCCCATCAAGAAAATGTAAGAGGTTTGCTGAAATAAACTTTTACTTTGTAAATATACCTTTAAAAACCTTTGCAAATAACTTCTGACTACTACTAGATGACTTCTGAAGAAGCTGGCTGATCAGAGTCCACTCTGTTTATAGAATAATATAGACCTGATTCTACTGAAATACTTTACTCTCATTTAGATTATTGTAATGCCATCCTATACGGAATTGCACAGTGTGATATAGATAAACTGCAGCTAATCCAAAATATGTGCTAGACTCGTTTTGAATAGGAAATGGTCAGATAATTGCTTAAAGACTTACATTGGTTACCTATCAAGGCTAGGATCACTTTTAAGATATTGACATACATGTACAATTGCTCTCTCAACCACGTGCCCATTTATCTGACGGGCCAAGTTCTTTGTCAGAGATTTCATTGTCAGATTTTGTGCTGAATTCAAAATCAGATTAATCAAATGCTTCAGAATGAACTCGGACTCAAACTCAAGTTTTTGATAATCAAGAAGCTGGGGACTTTTCTCATGAGACTACTCCTATATGTTATGGTTTTTTCAGTCGTAACCTGGGCGGCAAACTTGGGGAGCTGGTGGTTCAGCACCTGAGTGTAGAGAACATGGGAGACCTGGCCAAGTTCTCGAGGCCCGCTCTGCAGCAGTTCCTGGGTGACAAAAATGGGTAGGGCTTGTCTGAAATCTGTAGTAGTTTTCTTTATTGCTTTAATCCATGAATATTCATGTAAAAAGTAATGACTGACTGATAATTAATTTCAGTATATTAGTAATATTTTAAGGGCCGATTGGGATCGTGATGCTCAAAAATCAGAGAGCAGATAGTGATTTTCATTTTCTAAGAGCGTTTCTTCATTGATGGCATTAACCGTTTTTGTGTCACTTAGAGATCACTTTTCCATCGTCTGTCTGCCCGTCTGTCTGTCTGTCCATCACACTTTCTCTTTTTTGGCCGTCATTCTAAACTAATCATTATAGAGCTTTCAAATTCCACATGTGTCTGCCTCTCATTGAGGACCATTGATGTAACTAGGTTCGTCAGTCTGCATGCAATACTCTGAGTTACTCCCCTTTGTTCTGATTTTCGCACTCCAGTGGATTAACAGTTTTTATGTCACCTGTGAGCAGGTGGCGCATGTGTTTAGAACACTCTTGTCAACAGCTGGTGTGGAAGGTGTTTTTTTTAATGACAAGGTTACAGCACTGACCAGTAGTGCCCTTAGGGTAAATATTACATCATGCTAAAATCTCTCCAGGTCACTGTATACACTAGCAAGCTCTTTCATATAGATCTGCTATGTCGTTTGCTTCAGATTTGTTGTCATTTTAATTTCTAAAAGATCAGTTTTAAGTATTTTGACCTAAGGCAAAATTGTCACAAGTTGTAAACATCTTAGATCTTGGTCAGACAGTTACTTGGTATTAGATCTGAATCCAAACTGTGTGTCAAATTTTAGATCAGATTGGCTCAGCAGTGAAAGGCTAAACACTATGTTTCTGTAATCTACTAGAAATATTACTGTAACTCAGGTGAGCGATATAGGGCCAATGGCCCTCTGGTTTTCACACTTTTTTGTCCGGACAATAACGCCTATATGGCTCATGCCATTGGATTGAAACTTAATACATGGAAAGATCATGATAAGAGAAAGTGTCTTGCACAGGTCCATTACTCTGGCTTCAATAAATTGAGAGTTATTGCCCATTTTACATTTGTTTCTTGTCTGGATGATAACTCCTACATAGCTCTTGCCATTGTATTGAAACTTCATACATGGAAAGAGCATGAGAGAAAGTGTTATGAACAAGGGCCATAAGTCTGTCTTTAATACTTTTGGTGTTTTTTCCCTTTGTTTCATTTTTGTCCGATTAATAACTCCTGTTCTACTGATGTGTGGGTGCGAGGAGTAGGGGGTGGAGGAGACATCCATTTTTTTGTGACAAAAACCTCTAGTTAATGACTGAATTTTTACAAGTGCACTTGAACACAAGATATTTATGGCCTTGGCAGAAACTGTAGAATCAGATCTATATTATTCTATAAGCAAACAGAACAGACCCTGATCTGACAGGTCCTTCAGGTTATACTCTACAGGTATTTGCTAAGGTGTGTATGAGACAATTGTAAATAAAATATCCTAATTTGTAAAACCTGAACTGATCTTTGCTATATCTTATTTACAAAGTTTCAGTTTTGTTTGTTTCAGATCTTGGTTGTACGATGTGTGTAGAGGGTTTGACTATGAACCTGTGGCAGCCAGACAGCTGCCAAAGTCCATAGGCTGCAGTAAGAACTTCACCGGCAAAAACAATCTGGACACGAGAGAGAAGGTAACAGGCTCTTTCTTTACCTGTAAGATGTTCAGACTTTTCCACTTATTAGTCCTTAGCAAGCATGATAACTCAGTGTCTAATAACATGATTATTCAGTATCTAATCACATGATTATTCAGTGTTTAATAACATGATTATTCTGTGTCTAATCACATGATTATTCTGTGTCTAATCACATGAATATTCAGTGTCTAATCACATGATTATTCAGTGTCTGATCACATGATTATTCAGTGTTTAATCACATGGTTATTCAGTGTCAGATCACATGATTATTCAGTGTTTAATCACATGATTATTCATTGTCCGATCACATGATTATTCTGTGTTTAATCTAATGATTACTGAGTGTCTGATCACATGATTATTCAGTATTTAGTCACATGATTATTCAGAGTCCGATCACATGATTATTCAGTGTCTAATCACATGCTTATTCAGTGTCTGATCACATGATTATTCAGTGTTTAATCACATGATGATTGAGTGTCCGATCACATGATTATTCAGTGTTTAATCACATGATTATTCAGTGTCTGATCACATGATTATTCAGTGTCTCATCAGGATCTAAACTGTTTTGCATATGTATAAACAGAATGCTGTTTTTTCAAATGCACTATTCCAAATTCATACAGGTCAAGCTTACAATCAATATTTAATGATTTTCTTAAAGAAAATTGTAGCATGACAAACAGTGCAGAGCTTGGTGAGAGGGCTTCTCAAGGAGCCTTCTCATCTGGGTTTACACTGTTTTCAAAGGTCATTGATGACTCATTTACCACACTGTTAGGAATGAATATAAATTTGAATGATTTTTAGATGGATTTTTTTATAAAAATATCAGCTTATTGTTTGATGAAAACCGGGCAGGCGGCGTGCCGACGTTAACAAAACTTTAACATTGCTTACAACTTCTGAATTACAGCAGCTAGACAATTAATATTTGTATGCAGATAGCTTGGGTGAAGGTATTTCACTTGATACAAGGATACATGAAATCAGGTCAAAGTCACTATTTCAAATACTTTGCCGTTTTTAAAAAACTTTAACATTGCTATAACTTCTGAACTACAAATACTAGGCAATGTATCTTTGGTATACATATGGCTTTGGTAAAGGCCTTTCAGTTGATATAAAGATATTTGAAATTGGGTCAAGGTCACTATTTTGAAAACTTGGCTGTTTTAAACAAACTTTAAAATGTTGCTATAACTTCATGAATGCTATGCAATTCACCTTTGTTTGACAATAACCCTTAAAGCTTTTCCATACTGAACAACTTTTGTCTGCCAAGCCTGTCATCCGCTTCATTTCTAAGTTAACTTTCTTGCACTTTTTTAAAAGAAACAGTGAGTGACAGAGAGTTTGGATTCAGATGTGATAAAGAATTCCTTGGCATCTCAACCTGAGACAAACTGTCTGCAAAGGTCGTCAAATATTTGACTTAACCCATTACCTCATAGGCTATTTTTAGATACAACCTCTTTGAATAAATCTACCGAAAAGGATCATTAACTAGAGAAAAGGAAAATTTTAGAATTTTGTAGTTTGAAACCATTGTGATAAATAGAGCATTTGCTCCTATAGGAGCAAATGCTCTATTTATCACAATGGTTTCACAAAGTGACTTTTACAGAGTCGTCAAAAGTCGTCAATATGAGGGAATGGGTTAAGTATTGAAACCACAATTGTATGTGAACTACAAAAACAAACCAGGTTACATGTATTTAGTGTTGCATTGGTGATAGATTACTATTTTTGGTCCTTTTTAGTACTTTTTTCATAGATTGACATAAAGTGAACATAAATTTTGTTTTTTAATAAAATTGTTTGCAAGAGTTGTAGTTTACTAATCTCTAGTTATTTTGCAATAGACAATCTATCCATGTCTGTACGCTGTAAAACGGTTTACATCCTGGCAAGATTTCATATCTGTTTATTGTACCCAGAGATATACATTAGATGCACAAATTAACCCTTTCCCTCATATAAACGTGTTTTCACGCATCTGCAAACAGAGTAGACCCAGATCAGACGGCTCCTATCCTATAGGAGCCGTCTGATCAGGGTCTGCTCTGTTTGCTATTGGAATTTGATAGATATGCTTCTTTACTTTCTAAAATGGTTACAATGGTCCACCTTCCATTCAGTAGGTATTGAAATTTGTAATAAACATAGAACAGGGAAAGGGTTAAACATTATTTTAACTCTTTCTCTATTCATGTTAGTGATACTTACATCAGGAATATTTATTAGCTGAATATTTATAATGGCATATGTACAGAGGATGTTTTAAGAATTGGTAAAAACTGTGGTCTGATCTATTTTAATTTCATAAGCAAACAAAGCAGACACAAATAAGACAGCTCCTACAGCAGTTGTCTGATCAGGGTCTACTTTGTTTGCAAAGACATGTAAAGGCATTTGTATAAGGGAAGGGTTAAAAATATCTGCTTTTTAGCTCACCAGAGCACTATTGTGCTCAGGGTGAGCTTTTGTGATCTCCTGATGTCCGTTGTCCGTCAGCATGCGTCGTCCTGCGTCAACAATTTGAACCTTTAAAAATCTTCTTCCCTGAATCTACAGGGGTCTCAGCTTTCATCTTTGGTACATAGCATCATCTGTAGGTCCTCTACAAAAGTTATATAAATTATACCTCTGGGGTCAAAATTGGCCCCACCCCAGGGGTGCCTTGTTTTCTATTGAAACATATAGTAAAACTTTGAAAATCTTCTTTTCTCAAACTGGAAGCTTCTCAGCTTTCATATTTGGCACATAACAATCATGTTTAGGACCTCTACAAAAGTTATATAAATTAAGCCCCTGGGGTCAAATTGGCCCCAACCCCAGGTATGGCTAGTTTTTAATAGAAACATATCGTAAAAACTGAAAAATCTTCTCCTCTGAAACTGGAATTATGTCCCAGGGGTAGTCAGTTTTTAATTGAAACATACAATGTACAGGGAAAACTTTGAAAGCCTTCTCCTCTAAATCTACAGGGTTCTCAGCTTTCATATTTGGCACATAGCATCATGTTCAGGTCCTCTGCAAAAGCTATATAAATTATGCTCCTGGGGTCAAAAATTGGCCCCGCCCCAGGGCCGGCTAGATTTCTATTCTGTAGATAGAATTTTGTCCGGAGCTTTACTCTGTTATCCTTCAACGCAACATATTTAAATTATGCAGTAATGTTGATCACTATCTGAAGTTGTTCACCTGCGATTGCAGTTTTGATTTGTCGTTTTGTTATTGAATTATCTCCCCTTTCATAATTTTAATATATGAAATTTAGTCCTGAGCTTTACTCTTGTCATCCCGCAACAGAACTTCTTTAAATTTTACTGTATTTTTTTTAACACCATCTGAATTTGTGGACCTGTGAATACAGAATTGATTCGTCACTTCCTTTGTGAATTATCTCCCTTTTTATAGGCCCACCTCATAAAGGTGGACGTACATTGGCGTGGCCCTGTCGGTCCATCCGTTCGTTCATTCGTTCATCCATCAACATTTTGTTTGTCCGCTGTTTTCTCGGAAAACTATTTGACAGGTATTAATGAAAGTTCACACAAATGTTTAATGTACCAAGATCTGAAGCCGAGTTGATTCTGAGGTTCATTTGATTTTTCATTTCAGAGTTATCGCCCTTGTCCTTAAAAAATAATGCAAATATATGCAAATAGTTTGTCTGCTATTTTCTTGGAAAACTGTTTGACAGATATTAATAAAACTTCACACACATGTTTAATGCATCAAGACCTGAAGCTAAGTCAATTCTGATGTTCATTTGATTTGTCGTTTCGGAGTTATGGCCCTTGCACTTAAAAAAATTAATGCAAATCTATGCAAATATGAGGATGGCCATAACTTTTTCATTTGAAATGATATTTACTTTTTTATGGTTATACCTTGATATGAATTTTCACATATATTGCAGGGTTTTTGATATGTCATTTTATTCCAAAGTTATGGTCCTTGAACTTTGTGTGTTCGTTGCTTTGTTTGTCGGTCAACTTTCAGTTTGTCTGTTGTTTTCTGGGAAAACTATTAAAATGATATAAACGAAACTTAACACAAATGTTTTAAGCAACAAAATCTGAAGCTGAGCTTATTTTGAGGTTCATTCAGTGTGTCTTTACAGATTTATGGCCCTTGCACTTTACAAAAATCTGCAAATATGAGGATTAGCTAAACTTTCTTATTTGATAAGATATTCACTTCAATTTTTTTAAAAATAGTATCACCTTAATATGGAAATCAGGATCTGAGGCACAGATTAGAAAATGTCAACACTTATAAGGCATGTTGAATCAGAGAAAGTTTGCAAGTGGGCATATTATGAACCGTATACGGTACTCTTGTTGTAACTTTAACAAATGAAATATTGTTCGCAGCTTTATTCTGCCATGCCTCAAGAGAATTTTTTTTAAATTGTATAGTATACTTGGGGTTTGGAGGAGAATTTTTTGTAACTGAAGTTTGCCATCTAATTTAAGACTGGTTGTACTGCATGTTGGGTATTGGTGATTATGTTGACTTTAGCTATGGCTCTGGCAGTACTGTTTATTGGGTATCAAATAGATTATGTTGATGTTATGGTTCTGGCTGTACTGTTGTTGGTTATCAGTGATTATGTTGACCTGATGTTTCTGTCTGCACTGGTTGTTGGGTATCAGTGATTATGTTGAGTCTGGTAAGCTCATCCTGTTTCTGAGTTTAAGAGTATACCATCATAGAGTACTACCCTCGGCCTGTCATCGCACAAGCAAAGAGGGAAGCGTAGCTACCAACTGTAAAGGGGTCAATAAACAAACATGCAGTGTGTTGCAATATTATGTTGAGCTCATGGAACTGGCAGTACTGTATGTTGGGTATCAGTGATTATGTTGAAATTGTGGTTCTGGCTGTACTGGTTGTTGGATATCATAGTGATTATGTTGAACTCATGGATCTGGCTGTACTGCTGTTTGTTATCAGAGATTTTATTGACCTTATGGTTCTAGCTGCACTGGTTGTTGGTTATCAGTGATTATGTTGACCTTATGGTTCTAGCTGCGCTGGTTGTTGGTTATCAGTGATTATGTTGACCTTATGGTTCTGGCTGCACTGGTTGTTGGTTATCAGTGATTATGTTGACCTTATGGTTCTGGCTGCACTGGTTGTTGGTTATCAGTGATTATGTTGACCTTATGGTTCTAGCTGCGCTGGTTGTTGGTTATCAGTGATTATGTTGACCTTATGGTTCTAGCTGCGCTGGTTGTTGGTTATCAGTGATTATGTTGACCTTATGGTTCTGGCTGCACTGGTTGTTGGGTGTCAATGATTATGTTGACCTTATGGTTCTGGCTGCACTGGTTGTTGGGTGTCAATGATTATGTTGACCTTATGGTTCTGGCTGCACTGGTTGTTGGGTGTCAATGATTATGTTGACCTTATGGTTCTGGCTGCACCGGTTGTTGGGTGTCAATGATTATGTTGACCTTATGGTTCTGGCTGCACTGGTTGTTGGGTGTCAATGATTATGTTGACATTATGGTTCTGGCTGCACTGGTTGTTGTGTATCAGTGATTATGTTGACCACATGGCTCTGGCTGTACTGTGCATTGGGTATCAGTGATTATGTTGATATTATTTCTCTGGCTGTACTGTATGTTGTATAATCATAGTGGTTATGTTGACCTCATGGCTCTGGCTGTATTGTGACAGTGTGTTGGGTGTCAGTGATTATGATGACATTGTAGCTCTGGCTCAGCTGTATGTTGGACATCAGTGAATATGTTGACATTATGCCTCTGACTGTACTGTACATGTATGTTTGGTATCATAGTGAATATGTTGACATTATGCCTCTGGCTGTACTGTGTCTTTGGAATCATAGTGATTATGTTGACATTATGCCTCTGGCTGTACTGTGTCTTTGGAATCATAGTGATTATGTTGACATTATGCCTCTGGCTGTACTGTGTCTTTGGAATCATAGTGATTATGTTGACATTATGCCTCTGGCTGTACTGTGTCTTTGGAATCATAGTGAATATGTTGATGTTATGCCTCTGGCTGTACTGTATGTTGATTATCAGTGATTATATTGACTTTTCATGTAAATGTTTGTTGCAGGTGAAATTCTGGTTGACTGAACTGGCAAAGGAGGTTGAAGAAAGGCTTGTTAAAGACAGGGATAATGTAAGTTGTTAAAGACAGGGAAATCTAAGTTGTTATAGAAAAAATCTTAGTTTTCATTGGAAATAAACATTTTATTTCTCATTGCAAAAACAAAATCTAGGGAATTAGTTCTGGCCCATATGAGGCACAATAGTTTCCTTGTGTCACACAAATATTTGGATCTCATGACTTCACCAATCCAAAGAGATCCAAGAAAAAAAATATCTTGACTGATTTGTGCGTTCTTTTTTGTCAAGATGTTTAAAAAGTTCAGTTAGCAAGAATACTGCTGATGTTAACATACTTATAGACTAATAACGCAAAACTGATTTTACTTTTTGATAAGAATATTCCATTGACCTTGCATTTTTGTTGACTTGTCTGTGTATATTTACACAGCCTATTTACTCTTATGTATTCAGATACCAAATATATTGGGTTGTAAAACGTAAATTAATTTGGCACCATAATGATAAATTTAAATAAGATTGATATAATAGCAAATTGTGAAGACCCTGATCAAAATGATCAGTCAGGAGCATCTTGATATTGGTCAGCACTGTACATGTATGCCCAAGTTTTCCTGTTCAAAAACTTGGTAGAGTAATTATGGCAGTCTTCTTCAGCTTTGTGCTTGGTCATTGGTGGATCTTGTCACATGTTATATGACTTTTGTTTTTCTTATTCTGATTGGAAAGTTTGTATTTTTTTGTTTTCTGTGCAGAACAAAAGGACTGCCAAGTCACTGACACTGTCTGTCAGATATCACGGTGATCCTCGACCAGTTAGTGCCTCACGTGCATGTGCTCTTCTGAAGTATGATGGCAAAAAGTTGGCTGAAGACACTTTTGCCCTGTCACAGCAGTTTAACAAACTTCCAGGGCACCAGGCAGCCTGGTAAGACACGTGTTGCTTGTTAATGTGACTATCACAAAGTTCATGAGTACTGACATCAGTGTTGTGCCTTTGCAAACAGAGAAGATCTGGATCAGAAGGCACCTGGAGAAAATGTCTGATCAGGGTCACTCCATTTGTTATATATGGAAATAACATAGATTGCCTTCTCCAATTTCTGCCACATAGAAAGTCCCATGTTAACCTTTAGTCTGCTATGGGCGGATGGGTGTGTACCTTTGCAAACAGTTTGGATCCAGATGAGACGCCGAGTAACTCGGCATCTCATCAGGATCCAAACTGTTTGTCATTCTAATTGCACTTTGGTTGACAAATTGATTATAGCTTGAATTTTGAAAATGTAGTACATGTAGGTGAAAAATTCTGCAAAAATAACTTGCTCAGCAGGCTAAAGGTTAAGAATGCTGTTAAAAATTGTGGTTGATATACATATGGTCATTTATATCTTACATGAATATTAAATGGGGAAAGAGTTAAACATTTATAGGATGAAAAAAATTGGACAGGGGAGGTAACTCAGAAATGGTTGATGTTAGATTTATGGTTTTTGTATGTGACACAGTACCAAACTTAGAATATGATATAACATAGAATCATGACCAAAATAGTGAAAGTGGAAGTAACTAACCCTTTCCTAGTTGAATATACATGTAAGAAATAACGATACAATGAGCGTTTATTAACCCTTTCCTCCATACATACGCCTTTCTATGTCTCTGTAAAGTCACTTTTTGAAACCATTGTGATAAATAGAGCATTTGCTCCATAGGAGCAAATACTCTATTTATCACAATGGTTTCAGAACTACACAATTCTAAAAAAAATCCTTTTCTCCAATAAATGCTCCTTTTTTGTAGATTCATTCAAAGAGGTTGTGTCTAAAAATAGCCTATGAGGGAATGAGTTAACTTATCATTTTTATCCAGTCACCAGGCTTCTCTAGTGACATAATAAAGGGGGTGCAAATAAACTTAGCTTTATTAGGTTACTTCCGGTAGTGGAAGGTTTATTAGGTTAGTAGATAGGCGTAATGATTCTATAACCATGGAACTATTTTAGTTTTCTGTAAATATTCATAAACATGTTGATGGAATAGATCTAACAGATCTATTTGGTCACCAGAAGAATTATTCAAATGAGAAAAAATAAAAATAATTGGCTACAGCTGGATTCGAACCCGCGCCTGATCCTACAAAAACTAATTCTAATCTCTCTAGAGACATCGTCCTTACCGATTACGCCACTGAGGCCACATACAAAATGACGTTGATTTATCACTTTTATTAATTTAATCCACCGCTGGCAAAACCCGTTTTTGATAAAATCAAACCTGGAAGCAAAGATTGACAGATAAATAGTAAATGTTTTCTTTTCACTCTCATGATTATTTGATTGACAAACTCTTACAGGGGCGGTGATAGTCATAAACCTAAATATAGCCTGTTCAGTTCCATCGATTTCTGAGTGACGTTAGGTAGAATCTAAAAATAGAAACCGAGACTACGTAACTCGAATTTGACCAAAGAATATAGATCATGTCTGTTTGAAATAACTTATCGACCCTCGATTCAAATTATCTTATTTTTCAAATTTTCAACCACGTTTCCCTTCTAGTAATACAAGTATCGAAACTATATTCCTCTGCGGTAGCTCATTAGATCTATTTACGTCTAAATGGAAGTGAAAAGGGAGGGATCCGTTGATAGAAAAACTGCATTTTCAATGTAAATTATTTCAAGAGTGTTATGAGTCTATAAAAAAGACATTTAACTATATTGACTGGATAAATCGAATAATAGGTTAGTGCCGTAGATGGGACGCCTTTATCCGACTCGGAGAGAAAACAGTTGAGGCTCGGCAAGCCTCGCCTCAACGTTTTCTCCCCTCGTCGGATAAAGCGTCCCATCTACGGCACTAACCTATTATTCTCTATATAATGGCATATGTACACAGGATTTGTTTGGTATCAGTAGAAACTATAGAGTCAGATCTATAATTATTTCATAAGCAAACAGAGCAGACGCTGATCAAACATTTCGTATAAGATCGATGTGATCTGAGTCTACTCCGTTTTCAGTGGCATGTAAAGTCTTTATGAAGGAAAGGGTTGAAGTTGGGTAATTCTGGACTAATTGTTATTGCATGCAACATCTTCCCATGACTTAACCTATTACCTCATAGGCTAATTTTAGATACAACCTCTTTGAATTAATCTACCGAAATGGAGCAATAACTAGAGAAAAGGAAACTCTGAGAATTTTGTAGTTTGAAACCATTGTGATAAATAGAGCATTTGCTCCTATAGGAGCAAATGCTGTATTTATCACAATGATTTCACAAATTGACTTTTACAGAGTCGCCAAAAGTCGTCAATATGAGGGAAAGGGTTAAACATGCGCCAAATTTTATTGACATCTGTCCATAGAATATAAAGTTACAGTCCAGAGAATATAGGAGGGACAGACACAGATGCACATTGTGACTGCAAGCAGGCTCACCAAAATTGATTAAAGTTAATTAATCAAATTTGAACCTTTTAAATCAGTTAAATTTCTTCCTTTAAAACTCTGCTCAAAAAAAGTCAGTTATTGTTTATCAATAAATTGAATAGGTGGGTATGGTTCCAAGTATGCATTCAATTTATATTGTATATACATGTATTCAATTTTGTTGGAATAAACAAGCTTTTCACGACCTTGTAAGTGGCAAAATAAGTTGCACATTATCAAGTCTTAACTTGTTGATTAACCCTATACTCCAGTTGAATATTCATGTAAGAATAATGACATCATAAATATTCATTGAATGGATTTAATTAGATGAAATTTATACTCCTGCAAACTTCTTTGTGGGGTGTATACTGGAATCACCTGATCAGTCTTTCTGTCTGTCCGCATTGGGTAGTTAGTGTTGTGAACTCTTACTCCAGTTTTAAAGATATTTAATTTACATTTTGTATACATAATAACCATGAATGGCAGATGTGCAAGGCAGAATTATCTCTCCTTGAACTTTGAGTATTTTTTAATCATTTTGGTATGAGACATTGGTAGTTGGTGTCACGATCCCCTCCTTCAATTTGAAAGTTACTCAGTTTATATGTTATATATAGTAACTACAAATAGTAGATGTGCAAGACACAATTTTCATGTGTTTAGCATTGGGCATTGCAGAATTATCTCCCCATGAATTGTTTTTGGTCATTTTGGTATGAAACCTGGGAAGTTGATTCCGTGACCTCCTCCTTCAATTTGACAGTTATTGAATTTATACTTGCCATACATAATTACTACAAATAAAAAATGTGCAAGACACAATTTTCAGGTGTTTAGTGGTAAGCAGAATTATCTCCCCTTGAACTTTTATTATTTTTGTGATTTGATCCTGTAACATAGGTAGTTCGTGTTCTGAACTTCTGAGGCTCTCCTTCTGTTTTGAAAGTTTTTTAAATGTATATTTGGCATGTGCAATAGCCATGAATAGTAGATGAGCGAGATGCAATGTTCTTGTGTTTAGTTGCAGGCTGTCCAGAACTTTATATGTTGTCCTGTAACATGGGTAATTAGTGTCACAAACACCTTCAGGTTTTTTTTCTTTTCAACAAATTTCAATGAAGGTTTGATAACATGGTCTCTATGATGTGTATTTGTGCATTAAATAAAATGTGTTTGCCTTTTTCCAGGTTATATGGAGTTACCTGCCCTTGAGCTTTATAGATATAATGCTTTACTGTCATACAGGGGGTAACTGCAACTTACTTCTACAGTTTTATCAAAATTCTATGAAAGTTTGTACACATGGTCATTTTGAAGTTTACTTGTGCATAGCATAAATCTTTTCCTTATTCAAATGGTATAATTCATCCAGGATTTATCACTTTTCTGTCTGTCTGTCCGTCAGTCTGTCTGTTGTCACACTTTCTTTTTTTGACTGTCATTTCTAAACTAATCATCATAGAGCTTTCATATTTCACATGTGTCTTCTTCTCATTGAGGACCATTGATTAACTAAGGCCAATCACTCTGCATGCAATACTTTTTGAGTTTTTCACCTTTGTTATGATTTCAATCCAGCATATTAACACTTCCAAACACTCTTGTCTGCATTAGTTTCAACTTGTAGTAAGCCACCATCTGTCTTAAAGACCCAGATATAGACCTCTTTTTAATGGTCACTTAAGGCAGGTTTCCCTGTATCTGATAAAGATTTACTGTGTTTTGAAAGACAAAAAATTACTTTCTACAAACTATGTGATAAATGACAGTGCACAACCTGACCAAAAAGCACATCTCTTATGCAGTCTCTGTTATGGGCCTACCATTTGTCATACAATTACACCAGAGTGGCTCGTATATTGTCTGCACATGCACACTTTATGTTGTTTGTTTTGTTTTGTATTTCAGCTAAACTTTTCTCCTTTTTGTGTGTTTTAGGTCTCCACCAATTTTAAACCTTGGAATATCTGCTAGTAAGTTTGAGGACAATTCTGGGACAGGGAGCATTGGATCTTTGCTAAAGAAGAGCTCAGCTAGGAAAGATGACCTGACCGTAACAGACAATTATGACTCGTTCTCAGTAATTGAAGACAGTCAATCACAGTCAGTGTTTAGTCAAAAGTCTGTGAGTCAATCTCAAAGCCAGTCAACCTCAATACTGTCTTTCTTCAAGGCTTCAGCCCAGGACTATGGTAAAGTTGAATTAGGGAATGCTACAGTCACATCTGATTCAGAAACAGGCATAACCAAGAATCAAATATCTTTTGACAAAGACTTGGCTACCAAGTCTTCAATCAAGTCATTTTTCCAAAGAAAGGAGATTGAAAAACTAGACAAAATGAATGATGGTGGCACCACTGGACATGCAGAGCAAACAATAGGATTTTCTCAACAGAAAATGTGTGATAACGAATGTGATTCAGAGGTAGTAAATATAAAGGAGGCTGACACAGGTGTTTATGAAAAGTCAAACATAGCTAGTAGAAGTCCAAGTTACCAGAATTCAAATTATTTACTATCTTTGCACAGTGAGGAAAAAGGTGATATAAGTACTAATGGTGAAACGATAAATGTTGAAGATTATGAAACAAAAAGCAGCATTGTTAAGGATTGTTTTGAAGTAGGTGCACAAGCTGAAAACAGTGAGGAGAGGAGTGAACAAAACTTTCATAGTCCCAGTTACGGTCAAGAAGATTACCTGCCTTGTGAAGTATGTAGAAAGGTAATTTTAGTCTGGGAGTTGCCTGAGCATATGGACTTTCATTTTGCTCAGGAATTACAGACTAGCATAAATGCTCAGGACAGTACTAGGAACTCACTGCATTTCAATGACACCAGCAAGAGGAAAAGCTTGACAGACTCAGGAACGAGGCAGACAAAAAGACCAAAGTTAGACAAGTCACAAGGCAGATTAGATTCATTTTTCATGAAGAATGTTTAACTTTTGCATATTAGCTGCGTGCATACTCATGGAGTAAAATGTTAACCATAAAATACCTCATTGTTTTCTATAATTTTTTATGGTGTCTATCACATCGTTTTAACCTATTACCTCATAGGCTATTTTCAAACCCAACCTCTTTGAATAAATCTACCGAAAAGGAGCATTAACTAGAGAAAAGGAAAATTTTAGAATTTTGTAGTTTGAAACCATTGTGATAAATAGAGCATTTGCTCCTATAGGAGCAAATGCTCTATTTATCACAATGGTTTCATAAAGTGACTTTTATAGATGCTCAAAAATGTGTCACTAGGAGGGAATGGGTTACAGTGTTATAGCTTTGAAAACACATGTACATGTAGTGCATCATTCTCAATCACCCAGGTTCTTACCAGACATTTGAGCTGTGTGTGTCAATTGAAAAGTGACACACAAATTAACTGTCATGATAGACATTTATCCTGTACTTTGTCACTTGCAGTCTATACGAAAGTTGTTTAGATTCTTTACTTCAGGACAGGAGGTCCTGTGAAAAGTGTAATTTTACAGCACCGAACAGAAATAGAGTTTCTTATACATTTTGTTATTTAATATATTCTTTATAATTAACATATATTGTCAACTTATAAGTTGAGTCATCACTTTCCACTTTGCTTTTTAAACTTGGAAAGAATAGAGGTACATTTTCATAGTGTGCAAACTGAGCAAAATTCACCATCACAAGGACCGGTGCTTTAGCAATTTTTACCAAACTAGGCGAAATTTTACCAGATTTGTCAGAGGTTCTTTGCACTTTTGCATAGACTGCACTTGTCTACAAATATTTGGGTTGTGCTACAATGTTCAAGTTATCTTACTTCTATTTTTCTTCAGCAATGCGGTGAGAACATCAAACAGTTTGGATTCTGATAAGGCAAGTTCCTCAGTCTCATCAAGCCGACTGTTTGCATATGCTATTATAAATTGGCTGCTGGATTGCAAAGAGATAACATTTTCCCTCCTGTAAACGCCTTTTCAAACAGTAGACCTAGAACAGATGGCTCCTGTAGGACCACTCCTGTAGGAGCCATCTGATCAGGGTCTGCTGTTTGCTTATGGAAGGATATGCATTGTGGGTCTGATTCTAGTGTCTGAACTGATCCAATTTCTTTGCTTATTGACGATTACAAATATCAGTTAATGAATATTCATGATGTGTTTGTTTGTATGGGGTTTTATATTTTATATATATATATATTATAATAGTACCAGTACTTCAATAATGTTGCGAAGTCTAGCTAACCACGAGAGGAGGAAGACCTTGGAGGCTTTTATGTGAATGGAACAAACGATTTAGAAACACCTTTGTGCCAGCCAGCTGGAAAGCTTCCTCACATGAAAAATCCAAATGCCCATGTGGGGATTTGGATTTATCAAGTGAGGAAGCGTTGCAGCTTGAAGTCATGAATTATTGTATAACCTGTATAAGCAAACAAAAGATCTTGATCAGAATTCTCCTATAGGTCTAAGGAACTGTCAGACCAGGGTCTACTTTTTTTTTACAAAGGCTTGTCTGTGGAGTAAAGGATTACCAAAAATATTGAATGATTCAATCTGTTTTACAAGTTGCAATTATATATAATGGTTGAAGGTGGTGAATTATTTTGTTTATATAGATATTTGATAATGACACTAGGAGTTTTTGTTTTAGTAATTTTAATATTTACAATATACATGTATGTAATGCCCTGTCATAACTTATTTATGTTTAAATTATACATGTAGAAGTACATGTATATATGAATTTGGTGAATGTCAAGAAATAACATGTTAAACACTTCATAGTAATAGTTTCTTTTTTTATACGCCCACCTAATAAAGGTGGTCGTATATTGTCGTGGCCCTGTCCGTCCGTTCGTTCGTTCGTTCGTTTGTTCGTTCGTTCGTTCGTCCGTCAACATTTTGTTTGTCCGCTGTTTTCTGGGAAAACTATTTGACAGATATTAATGAAACTTCACACAAATGTTAAATGCATCAAGATCTGAAGCTGAGTTGATTCTGAGATTCATTTGATATTTCATTTCAGAGTTATGGTCCTTGTCCTTAAAAAATATGCAAAGTTTGTCCGCTATTTTCTGGGAAAACTATTTGAGAGATATTAATGAAACTTCACACAAATGTAGAATGCATCAAGATCTGAAGCTGAGTAGATTCTGAGGTTCATTTGATTTTTCGTTTCGGAGTTATGGCCCTTTTACTTAAAAAATAATGCAAATACATGCAAATAGTTTGTCCGCTGTTTTCTGGGAAAACTATTTGAGAGATATTAATGAAACTTAACACACATGTTTAATGCATCAAGATCTGCAGCTGAGTTGATTCTGAGGTTCATTTGATTTGTCGTTTCAGAGTTATTGCCCTTGTCCTTAAAAAATATGCAAATAGTTTGTCCGCTGTTTTCTGGGAAAACTATTTGAGAGATATTAATGAAACTTCACACAAATGTTTAATGCATCAAGATCTGAAGCTGAGTCGATTCTGAGGTTCATTTGATTTTTCGTTTCGGAGTTATGGCCCTTTTACTTAAAAAATAATGCAAATACATGCAAATAGTTTGTCCGCTGTTTTCTGGGAAAACTATTTGACAGATATTAATGAAACTTCATACAAATGTTTAATGCATCAAGATCTGAAGCTGAGTTGATTCTGAGGTTCATTTGATTTCTCATTTCAGAGTTATGGCCCTTGTCCTTAAAAAATATGCAAATAGTTTGTCCACTGTTTTCTGGGAAAACTATTTGAGAGATATTAATGAAACTTCACACAAATGTTTAATGCATCAAGATCTGAAACTGAATTGATTCTGAGGATCATTTGATTTTTCGTTTCAGAGTTATGGCCCTTGTCCTTAAAAAATAATGCAAATAGTTTGTCGGCTGTTTTCTGGGAAAACTATTTGAGAAATATTAATGAAACTTCACAAAAATGTTTAATGCATCAAGATCTGATGCTGAGTCAATTTTGAGGTTTATTTGATTTTTCGTTTCGGAGTTATTGCCCTTTTACTTAAAAAAAAATTGCAAATATATGCAAATAGTTTGTCCGCTGTTTTCTGGCAAAACTGTTTGACAGATATTAATGAAACTTCATCCACATGTTTAATGCATCAAGACCTGAAGCTAAGTCGATTCTGAGGATCATTTGATTTGTTGTTTCGGAGTTATGGCTGTTGCACTTTACAAAAATCTGCAAAAATGAGGATTAGCTGTAACTTTTTTATTTAATAAGATATTCACTTCATTTTTTTAAAAAATAGTATCACCTTAATATGGAAATCAAGATCTGAAGCACAGATTAGAAAATGTCAACACTTATAAGGCATGTTGAATCAGAGAAAGTTTGCAAGTGGGCGTATTATGTACCGTATGCGGTACTCTTGTTGTTCCCTGATCTTATTTAATTTATGGCATTGTTGTTATTCTTCTGATTTGTTCAAGCTTTTGAGATACTATTGAGAGTGTCAAACAGCTTGGATCATATACTGCTGATAGTGTCAAACAGCTTGGATCCAAGCTGTTTGCAAATGTCAGTAGGTTGCTCTTAGCAGGCTACGGGTTTTGAAAAACTATTGACCAAGTCAATAGCTTGAATCCTCATGAGTTTTGTTTTATCTAGATTCAAGCTGTTTGCAAATGCAAGTCAGGTCATGGGATAAGGGTTTAGACTTAAACAATTTGCTTAGATTCTGTTACTAAAGCTAGTCTCATCGGATTCAGATTATAAATCATTCAACTGAGCTTAAAGACTATAAGAAATGAGGAAATATAACTTATAATTCTGTGTGTGGAAAGATGGACAAGATGGTTCCAATACAGTGAACCCTCATACCGGCATTCATTACAATGGCACCCTCGTTATACCGGCAGTATGCATTGAAACAAAATTGCCGTTAATTCTTTGAAACAACCACTGAATAAATAGGTGCAATGCCAGTAACACAGGTGATCGCTTAATGCAGAACACATGAAGTGCAAAAAGCTCCGTAAGGGAGATTTTTGCAATTCTTGTGTTCTGCATTAAGCAATCACCTGTTGGTACTAGTTTAAAACTGGCCATATGGTGCCTTTCATATTTAAACTCATTATAACGGCAACCTCGTTATGCCAGCACAGTGTCTGGAAACAAACTCCTCCGTTGTAATGAGGGTTCACTGTATTAACCCACAGCCCGTCAGTCACAACTATAGTTGCATTTGCAAACAGTGTAGACCCAGTGAGAGAGCTCCTATAGGAGCTCTCTCATCTGGGTCTGCACTGTTTGCCAAGGAAAATCCATGCCTGCATACTCTATGCTTTTGCCTAGGAAAATCATTTCAACATATGATATGCTGTATATTTTTGTAAAGATTTGCCTAATTAATATTCAAAGAGGGCGGAGTAATAAAATGTATGTGGCGGGCTAAGGGTTAACTTAACACACACAGACTGACACAGTATTCCAACAGAATGTTTAAGTTTTCTCTTCTCATAGGCCATTCTTTAACCTTTTACTAGACAGACACATTTGTATGCATTTGCAAATAGGGTAGTCCTATTAGGTACTGATGTTTGCTTAACCCTTTACTCCATGAATATTCATGCAAGAAATAAAGAAAGACGTCATGAATATTAATTAGATTCATTTATATAATGGCATATGAACATAGGATATTTTGGCCTTGACCGAAACTGTTGAATCAGAACTAAATTGTATTAGATTTAGCAAACGGAGCAGACCCTGATTAGAAGCTCCTCTAGGAGTGATCTGATCTTGGTCTACTCTGTTTGCAAAGACAGAAAGGCATATTTATGGAGGAAAGGGTTAAGTGTAACCTAGATTATATTCTACATGTACTTTCAGCCATGGCCAAACATTCCTATGCTCATATGCCATTTAATAAAAATAAACCATGAACTGGTTAACCCTTTCCCCGTTCAATATTTATGACATAATAATAATGACATTATGAATATTTATTAGCAGAATTATTTTTTTAATGGTACATGAACACAAGATTATTTTATTTATAAAATCACAAAATTTACTTCGGATTTGTTATTAAACCTATTCCCTCCTAATTTTATTGACATCTCTGTAAAAGTGGCTTTTTGAAACCATCCATAGGAGCAAATGCTCTGTTTATCACAATGGATTCAAAACTACACAATACATTGTACTAAAATTTTCCTTTTCTCTAGTAAATGCTCCTTTTTGGGAGATTTATTCAAAGGGGTGGGATCTAAAGATAGCCTCAGTGTTCCCATTCACGTATATATGTACGTATTTCACGTTCAGAATACTGAAATAACGTATACATTTTGAAAGAATGCATAAACATTACGTGATATGCACGCAGAGAAAAAAATCTGAATAAGTAAACAAATTCCTGAAGCGTATCTTCACTTGCATAAATCAAAGAAAGAGAAACTAGCCACCGTATTTGCCCAGACGATAACTTCCGAATTCCCCTGTGTAATCACACATTCTCAGACATATGGCATTGTAAGGATACTCGCTGAGGGTATCGAATGACTCGTTTCCTTTCGTCTGTTTACTA
This sequence comes from Azorinus chamasolen, assembly GCA_963576725.1. Taxonomy (NCBI): domain Eukaryota; kingdom Metazoa; phylum Mollusca; class Bivalvia; order Cardiida; family Solecurtidae; genus Azorinus; species Azorinus chamasolen. Next base: position 30,444,765 of record OY755249.1, read on the forward strand.
CGGTTACAATATGGCAGCAAAGAAGCAAGCAATCATTACTGGCCTTTGGAAAAAGAACCGGGAAAAGAAACTGATAAAGTTGTGCCTTCTGAAACAGAAGTTGTTCTCCCAAAAATAGAAGTAGAGCAAAGTGCTTTAAAAATAATTGGTCTACATTCCTGGCTTCGATATGATAAAGAACAAGAAACCATGCACTGTCCAACGTGAGGAAGCAGAGCGTTATGGTGTAACTCGTCTTGCAAAAATAGAAAGGCTTTTGTTAAATTCTGTTTAATGATTAACCCTTTCACTGTTCTATGTTTATTCCAAATTTCAATCCCTACTGAATATTCATGGACAAAAGAAACATCTATCAAATTCCATTAGCAAACAGAGCAGACCCTAATCAGATGACTCCTATAGCAACCTGTTCTGGGTCTACTCTCTTTGCAAATTCGTGAAAAGGCGTTTATATGAGGGAAAGGTTAAAGCAAAAAAAATTTGTACCCCCACTTTTCAATGAAAACCCCCAACTTTAAGAAATTGCAGTCAACAGAGGGTGCAGAAAACCTCCAGGAATAAAATGAGGTGGGAACACTGAGCCTATGAGGGAAAGGGTTAAAGCTTTTGAGAAATAACTGACTGGGTGTCAAACAGCTTGGATCCTGATGAGAAGCAGAGTCACCTGGCGTCTCATCTGAATCCAAGCCGTTTACAAATAATTAGGTCGCAGTCTGCAGGATAAAAGTTAATGGCAGTCCATATCCAGTTAACGGTGTTGACCTAACAAACACACTAGACCCATATCAAACAGCTCCTGTTGGTCCAATCAGATCAGGGTCTGCTTCGTTTGTTAATGGGATAACATGTCTAATTCTAGTTTCTGTTGTGATAAAAAAAAATCTATTGTTCATAACGACGTGACAGAAATTCATTAAATTAATATAGATAGTCATAATTTCTTACATGAATGATCCTTAGATTAACCCTTTCCTCCATGAATATTCATGTAAAAAATAATGATGTCATCAATATTATTTAAATTAATATGTTATAAGTTAATAACACTTGGACATAGGATTTTTAATTTGTTCACTGCAGAAACTGAAGAATCATATCAAAAGCTAACAGAGCAGACCCTAATCAGACGCCGGCTATAGGAGCCGTCTGATTTGGGTCTACTATGTTTGCAAAGGCATAGAAAGGCGTATTTACGGAGTAAGGGGGTAAGGAACCTGTTGATGCAGACCAGCTGTCAAAATTTGCTGTAGGGGGTAAAATTATCTATAATTTGTATATGGTCATAATAAAACGGACATGTATTTAACAAGTATAAAAAATTATATTTGCAACAAAGAAAATATCACAATTTTGGACATGATTCTTGAAAAAAGCTTCATAATCAATTACCTTATTTCATACCCCTTGAACATAAGTTTGAAAATAATATATACATATATATGCAAACACCCTATACTGGACAGTAGCTCTGGTATCACATGTACAGCAATTTTTCCTTCTCAATCATCTGCACGTGTACTTGACATAATGCGTCAGTGACTACTTGTAGTTCTGCAGCTTAAACACAGTCTGTAATGTCATAAAACCTGAAGCCTATATTCTGTGTTATATCTTGTGGTGGTTTCAGATTTTATTTCAGTTGATCACTGGCTCTGGAGCTATAGACACTAGTTAGCACTGGTTGAGTGACGTATATAGCACTGGTTGAGTTACGTGTTGAAGTAGTAGAGCTGTCTCTGATGAAGTGTTTCATCTTGCCAAACACAGTCTTGTCAGGCTTCTGTTTTTGCTGATGACTTAACAGCAATACTGCTGCCATAACAGATACATACATTGTCCATGGTGTTGCATATTAAATATGAAATACATACAAGTACATTATTCTTAAATAAATGTTACAAGGGTATGAAAAGAAATTGTAAAAATAGTTAGCAGCGACCTCCTCGTCGCTTGTTGTGCTTGTCAGCTGTGTCCTTAGCAGCTGGGGCCATCTTAGTTGGCTGGATGTGTACATCAATCAGGGAGGATTTTCTCTTCTCGTGTAGTGAGTGGCCAGATTCCTTCATGGTTACGTCCATCAGAGAGGATGGTGATTTAATTATCTCATGGTTGATAGTTGTGTGGGATCTGAATAGACAAAACTAGAACTATCACTAAAGGTGATGAATACCCCCACACAGCAGCTTTGATTGCAAAACCAAATTTGTGACGTAAACTACCCATTATAACAGGACCAAAACGCAAAAATACTCAAGTTGAAGGGGAGATAATTCTGTAATGCCTGCAGCTAAACATATGAAAACTGCATCTTGCATATCTGCTATTCGTGGTTATTAAGTATGGCAAGTATCAATTCAATAACTTTTAAATTGAAGGAGGAGTTTGTGACACCAACTACACACATGTTCAAATGCGGACGGGCGGACCAACCAACCGCCGGACAGGGTGATGCGACATCAACTCCCCATGTTTCATGCCAAAATGACAAAAATACTCAAAGTTCAAGGGGAGATAATTCTGCAGTGCCCAGCGCTAAGCATGTGAAAATTGTGTCTTGCACATCTACGATTCGTGGTTATTAACTTTAAAATGGGAGGAGTTCACGACACAAACTATCCATGTTCAAATGCTGGCGGACAGACCGACCGCCGGACAGGGTGATTCTAATATACCCCCTCAAACAAGTTTGCGGGGCTATAAAAAGCCATTTGAAACTAGTCAATACAGTCCTGCAATTTTCTTGCATTTCATCTATGGCCTATTAGTGTTACAGTATCTTTGAAGTCTATCAATAGAATATGAGTACCTTGATAATTATGACTCTCCCAGTACATTGAGGAGTGAGGAGACATTGTTCGTGTGCACAGGTATCAAAAACAATTCTAGTTATTACCGGTCAATAGTTTTATTCAAAAAAGCTGAATTCTTGAAATTCTTAAAGTTTGAATTTGCAAACCAAAGTAAACCCAGATCAGACAGCTGTCTGATCTGGGTCTGCTCTGTTTGCTAATGGAATTTGAAAGATCTGTTTCGTTACTTTCCAAAATGGTTGCAACTTTCCACCTTCCATATTTCATTATAACTAATTTGTCATTGAATATTCAGTAGGTACATGTATTGAAATTTGTAATAAACAGAGTTAATGAGAAACTGCATTATGCGGTGTTTCATCTGGATTCAAACTGTTTGCATAGATGATCATAGTTTCGCCACTAGCATGCAAAGAGTTGTAAGTTATAACAAAGTTGTAGGTTGTCTATAGTCAGGATACCTACCTGCTGCCTTGAGAGCCAGGGGAGATAACTCGCAGATCAGATGGAGAGAGATGAATCTTCTCCTTAGTTGCTGACATCATATGGTCAGACATCTTGGCTTCTACAGCAGCTGAAGTTAATTGATATTTGCTCTTTTAATGAAGTTGAATAGTTTCAGATTTATATTTTGACTGAGCAAGATAATTTTCAGTTACCTACAATACTATTTCTGCTTGTATTAGAATATTCTAGGATGAAACACTGCTAATAACCCTGACAACTAAAAGGTTTCCTGAAACCGCATGTTGTCATTGGGAATATCACAAATTATGGAAACTATTTTCCTTGTGAGTTTTTTAATTATCTATGTCACACTGTCACAGCAGATACTTAGTATGTGATCTAACACACTACCAATAACTCTATAGAATAATATTGCTTAGTTGAAAGAATGCAACTGAACATCTCGCAACAGAATTTCGTCTGCATTGAAGCTGAATGAATACATTTTTTGTGTCACCAGTCATACTTTAGCAGGGTGAAACTGAAGTATCACTTTTCGTTTGTCTGTCTGTCATGCTTTTACATAATGCTTTTTTCTTGCTCTTCTGAAGTGTTCCTTTACTCTTGTCCCTAATTATTTAACCATTTCTCTGTTGAATATTCATTGTAAGCACTAAGCAATAATGGCATAATAAATATTTTAGCTCAATTTTTTAGAATGGCATATGTACACATGAATGTTCTGTATTAGTAGAAACTAGTCAGGTCTATAATAATTTCATAAGCAAACAGCTGACCCTGATCAGACAGCTACTGCAGATATCGGCCAAGTTGGGTGTACTCTGTTAGTATATAGGTTAATATGAGTCCACAGTGATTGCAAATGTTACTTTACAGGGCTTTTTTTCAAATGAATTTAAGCTGTTATTGGGCTATATTCCCAATGGCAAAATGTTTTTTTCTCCTAATTTTGATTGAAAAATTCCTAATTCAGAGGTAAAAGTGTTGAGCTAGAAAATTTAGTCAGACCAAATCTTCTCAAATCCATAAACAAACAGCATACCCAGATCAGACAGCTCCAGCAGACCCAAATCAGACAGCTCCAGCAGATCCAGATCAGACAGCTCCTAAAATCTTACAGCTAAAACATTCCCAAATCAAACAAAATTCCCAATTTCAAGTGTATGGGTCATCTTCCCAAAATGGTAAAAAAACCACTGCTTTAGACAGTTAGTATGTCCTGTTGCTCGTAACACTGGCTATATTGTTAATGTAAAGAGATTAACCTGCTGCAGTTTTCTTGCTGCCATTGCATGCAGCAGGGGCATAGTCAGTCGGCCTCTGTGGTGGGGCAGGAGGCAGTCCAGTCACTACAATGTGATGATCAGCATGCACCATGGTCTTGAACCTGCGGCCTGGTGGGTGATGTGGTGTGTTCTCCTGGATGTGATTGTGTGCAAAGGCTTTAGATCTTGGGATTCCAGGCTTGGCAGTTTCAGGAGGAGCTGGAAACTTGCCAGTCAATGAAGGCAGCTGGATGTTCTGAAATATGTCCTTATAGATAAATATGCTATTTCATTGGTTTTCTATACATGGATAAATATGCTATTCCATTTTTTTTTCTATACCTTGGATTAATATGCATTTCAATTTTTTCTATACATGGATAAATATGCTATTCCGTTTTTTCTATACATTGATTAATATGCTATTTCACTGTTTTCTATACATAGATTAATATGCTATTTCATAAGTGGTGGCATATAGGGTTGCTCTTGTCCGTACGTCTGGGCTCTTTCTTGGACAGTATTTGTCCAATCCACACCAATCTTTACACACATGTTTATGGCCATTATATCTTGGTCAAGTTTGATAGCCATGTAAATCGCTTCAGTCGTTCAGAAGTTGCGGCCTTTTATTTGCAAAAATGCTTTTAAAAATATCTTGTCCGGACCTTTTCTTGGAAAGTATTTGTCCAATCCTCACCAAACTTTACACACATATTTGTGGCCGTTATATCCTGGTCAAGTTTGATAGCCATGTAAATCGCTTTAGTCATTTTGGAGTTGCAGCCCTTTATTTGCAAACATGACTTTAAAAATATCTTGTCGGGACTCTTTCTCGGAAACTGTTCAATCCTCACCAACCTTTACACACATGTTTGTGGCCATAAATATCTTGGTCAAGTTCAGTAGCCATATAAATCGCTTCTGTGGTTTAGGAGTTGCAGCACTTTATTTGCTAAAATTATTTTATCGCTTCAGTCATTGCATACATGATTATGGCCCTTACTAAATCTGAAGTGGGGGCATCAGTGTCTTATGGACACCTTTCTAGTTTTTCTTTACCTGGAATTTGAGCTTTTGCTAATTATCCCTGAATTGAACTTTTTGAATGCTAGGCAACTGTCATCTAACAGAACAAAATTCATTTTAAAACACCTCTTCAAACAAGACTGCAAACTTACTGTATTCTCAAAGGCTGCATATCCTGCAGTTTCATCAATCTTTTGTAGCAGCTTTTGTGCTCTGTGTCCAGTTTTTCCCTGTAAAATTGAGATTCAGCTCTAACTGATATTTACAGTTACAACTTTTATAAATAGTAGATATTAAAATGAGGCTCAAGTCTAGCATGTACATATATCTTAATATAACACTTTACTCCATATGCATTTAAAGCCTTTGCAAACCAAGCAGATCCAGCTCAGATAGTTCCTGTAGGAGCCGTCTGATCAGGGCTTGCACTGTTTGCCACTTAATATTCACGATATTACTTCTAGCATCAGCATTCATGGAGTAAGGGGTTAAATCATAGAAATGAGACTTACTGTAGATATACTTATGGGCTAGTGTAACTCTTTTTCTCTCAAGCTCCTGATAAATAAGTTTCAGGAATAAATAGTAAAAATAAAATTTGAAACACTAGAAGTTTTAAAATTGCAGAAATTCTGTAATTATGGTACACGCAAGTTGTTAGAATTAAAGAAGTACCCATTACTCACAATGTGAGGGAAACACACAGCAGCATCTCCTGTAGTTTGATGCTGATACTGGCCATGATTTAATGGCCTTGCATGGCCTCTCTGAGTGTCCTTTATCTGTTGAACTTCGCCAACAATGGAATTTCCTGATAACAAAATCAGCAACGGATATAGAATGTTAGTGCTATAGATCTATATTTATCTTGACTTTACAGGGTCAAAACATCTTTATAGTAATATAACAGTATGCATTACCTGATTACAGGCGTGTACATTCGCATTATTTCTACATGCACTTATATGAGTACAGTATAATATGGTAGACCGTAGATCTATACACATTTCTGTTGTTGGCAATGTGTCTACTGGGTGTCATTGACCTCTGCTTCTATAGAATATCTTACCTCAGAGAAAACTGTTTAGTAAACTTTTAATATCTAATCAAATTTACAAAACCATGAAAAAATACAACTCATTAATTTAATTTAATACAGGTTGAGTCTTTTGCCTTTGTTCAACATTAGCAGGAAACAGTTTGAATAAAGTTATTCATGTAAAATTACATTGTCCATGATCAAGAGTAGACTACTTCTGTATCTCAGTAACCATTCTATTCTGACAAATAAGTGACTTCTGAAAAAAGTGTGTGATGGCCAGTCACATATCATGGTGTGATGTATTTCCGGTGGTTTCCCTTTTACTAATGCGTGACGTCACATCATGTAAATATTGGAGTATAAAATCTATACAAGCAAATTTAGATTTAGATTCATTCATCACTCATGGGTTAGCACATGTCTAACGGGTGGGGTAGTGTTCAGAACTGACGTAAAAATACATCTTGATATTGATCTTCATATTAGGCACGGTGTTACATCTTACATTTTCAAAATTTACACCGCGCAAGCGTCAAATGTCTATTAGATTTGTTTGTGCTATAGAGGCTATCGTCTATCTAATTAATAAATGAACCCAGTCTTTCATCTGTGATGTACAAATTAAACCAATACATACTTTATTCAGATAATGTGTATGAATCTTTTGGCCGATTTTTGTCGACTTTTCTTTTAAACTATCGGAGGCAGCAACTTTTCAAATGACTTCCGGTTCACGAAGCTGTGATTTGATTGGGCGACAAACAATAAGATTTCTTTCTATTGGTCAGAAATTATCACGTGGTATTCATGGTTACAGCTGGATGATGGTGGTTGGCAAGCAATTAATAAGAAAAATCCCACCGTATCCGTTGCATATTATACACTTTAAGAAAACGCATATGAAAAATTCAATGGTTTGGTCTCTAATACAAGAACGACTTTGATAAAATAGCAACATTCGGCAATACAAAAGGTAGATTATAGTTGGACTGAGCCATAATTAATGAATTGGCTGGGAGGCTGACGTTATATTCGTATGTCGAACTTAATACAAACGTTAAAGAATCAAAGTTACCAGAGTTTGAGGGTCTAACGCGAGGCCGGTCCATCTTTGGTCGGTTGAATCCAAGTGTGGAGGGTGGCGCGGCCTCGTGTGGGTGTGGAATGTGGGCTTCCTCCATACCCAGGACGGGTAGCAGATGCGATGGCCTAGCCCGAGAAATGGGTCGGAGTTGGTCACCTTGAGATGTGTTTGTCCCATTCGGGTATAGATTTGACGGTTTTGTCTGTCGACGTGTCATCTTCGAACTTTAGTTGTGAAAATTTAGAAATGCAATTTGCATAATCATATTGCATGGTCTACACTAAACAATTCTGAAAGTCTACCAAAATTTAGTGAAAAGCCCAGTTTGATAAAAGTTAAGAGTCCCGGTGAGCATCCTAATTTCAAATATTGTATATGAAATTTGGATTCAGTTCATAACTATATTTAGATATCTAGATTAATCCAAATGTAATCTAAAAATTAAAGACTTTTTCATTAATCAGAAGCAAAAAAAAATGTGAATGATCTATAGATCTCTCTCTCTCTCTCTCTCTCTCTCTAAGTAGAATGGAGATATTTAAAAAAAAAGAAGAATAAACTATTAGTCTAAATCAAATTAAATAAAAACAAACATATTTGAAATTGAGAAAATACTGTAGATTTCTTACCTGATTGCTCTTATGCTGATGCGGCAGTAACTAAACCATAAATGACGTCCACCGTTGCCACGACGTCTTTTTATAGCATTGATTGGCATCATGGGATCTATATTGTTACGTACGTTAAATTGTTACTAAAAATAGTAATTGGTTTCCATAAATGGGTCTAAAATTTATGAGTTTAGATACATGTACCACCATATCCTCCGACAAGAAACAACTCTAAATCCTTGTGAATATTTAAGTAAACATTGACAATTTGAATAATTATTTAGAGGAACAAAATGTATAGAAGTTTATTGGGTAGATCTATTAGATCTACTCCTCATATATAAAACATCTAAGTATCAAACGCAACTTGGGTTCTTAACCCTTTCCCTCATATAGACGTGTTTTCACACATTTGCAAACAGAGCAGACCCAGACCAGACGGCTCTTAGAGGAGCCGTCTGATCAGGGTCTGCTCTGTTTGCTAATAGAATTTGATATATCTGGGGTTTTTTGCTTTCTAAAATGTCTACAATGTTTCACCTTCCATATTTCTTTATATCTATAGTTAATGAATATTCAGGAGGTATTGGAATTTGTAATAAGCATAGAACAGGAAAGGGGTTAAACAAACTGTACATCCCTCTCTCCACCATCTATAGTTTGAATAAATCAGAGTCTAGTACATGTATAATGGCAAATTATCCTTGATGCAATGCTAGCCTTAAGCTTACTGTCATATAAAATATGTCCAAGGAATAGAAAGACGCAGACCATATTTTTGAATGGGCATAAGACAATAAAACCTATATTTGATTACTTAACATTTAAATGGTGATTGATTTGTTGATTTGGCCAAAATATGATGGCACTTTTAATGCTTGTTCCTGTTGGTTACTTGGGTGTTTTAGTTTAAGCTGAGTATTTCCACTTTTCATAGTCGTCTGATCTGGGTCTACTCTGTTTGAAAAGGTGTGAAAAGGCATTGTATGAAGAAACAGTTCAACCCTTAACCCGATAGAGACGTATTTTGAGGTATTTGCCAACAAAGTAGACCCAGATCATACGGTTTCTTGCAGGAAGCAACTTCTGGAACAACTCAAATCGAGTGTGTAATGTAATAATTGAAGGGTTCATTACGTAGGCAAGAAGGCCTCTAGGCTTTCAAGACAAACATCGAGAAACAAGGGCCATAATTCGCCCAAAACTCATCGCAGTTGTTATTCATCTGTGTGTTCCTGTATACCAACGTACACCATCTGTGAATGTTTGAAACATATCTGACCCAAGCATAAAATAGTGTTTTCATTGACTCGTTGGTGAATCAAATGAATCTCTACTTATCAGGTATATGGTGATGTTGAGATCAAAGTTGTGTTTGCTTTTATTTCAATCTGTTGAATTATTTTTTCATTTACACTGGACTCACAACTTTCGACACGCAAGCTGAATTTTGAAACAAAAAGAGACTACATGTATATAACGGAGTAGACATGTATAACCGAGTAGACATCAGGTGCGGATCCAGGATTTCATATTGGGGGGTGGTTCTGTTTTACTTTCATCTTGCTTTCACAGCAGCCATCTGCTCTAAATACCAACCAATAAACACAATTTAGTGGTCGTTATAGAGAGATTTACTGTATATAGATCTAAAATAATTACTAAAAATTGTTTTGGCAATTTTAGGGGGGGGGGGGGGGGGGGGGGCGTACGCCGGCTCCGTCCCTCTAAATCCGCGCCTGGACATGTGTAATCGAGTAGACATGTATAACCATAATATAAACGCCATATGACTCATTTGCAAACCGAGTAGACCCAAGCAGAATAGGCCCCGATCTATCGAGTCCTGCAGAGTCGTCTGACCAGTGTCTGATGTTTAATTATATATTACCTGTTCTATAGCTTCTGAAGTGGTCAGTCTTTCATCGGTTCATAACCATTATAAAACAAGAGTGTTCGAAGGAACACATGTGTCACCTGCTCGCAACTGACACAAAAAACTGTTAATATGCTGGAGTGCAAAAATCAGAAGAAATAATAACTCAAACAGTATTGCATGCAGAGTGATGGACATCAATGGTCCTCAATGAGAGGAATACACACACATGTGATATTTGAAAGCTCTATCATAATTAGTTTAGAAATGACAAAGGGGAATAACTCTAAAAGTATTGCATGCAGAGTGATGGACCTTAGTTGTATCAATGGTCCTCAATGAGAGGAAGACACATGTGAAATTTGAAAGCTCTATAATGATTAGTTTAGAAATGACAGCCAAAAGAAGAAAGTTTGACGGACAGACAGACGGGCGGACAGACAGACGACGGAAAAGTGATCCCTAAGTGACACACTGTCTCTCGTCAGGTGACACAAAAATCAAAAATGTATCTCCATACAGTCATCATTTCTTACATGAATGTTTATTGGGTAAATGGATCCACAGAGATTCCTATCTTTATGAATATTCATGTAAGATAATGTCATCAATATTAATTAGCAGGATTTTATAAATGCAGTATGAACACGCGAAATTTGGACCACGACAGAAGTTGTAGAACCAGATATTTATTATTTCATAAGAAAACAGAGTAGATCCTGACCAGACAGCTCTTACACGATCCGTCTGGTATTGGTGGGATCTGTTCGACAAAGCGTCCACTTTGGGTAAAGACTCTATAACTATTATGTAAAGTGCCAATGTCTATATATATATAAGTGACCATGGTAAGCTGCATGGTATATGTTTCGTCACAAAGATCAAGATCATCAATCAGATAAAGATTTGGCAGTGTGCAGAACTGTCAGTGCCCGTAGTTAGCGATACGCACGTGCGTAATATCTATCTGAAAGGTGAAAACATTATTATGGCCAAAAACTAGAGGAAAATTGGCAGGCTAAAGAGTGTACACTTTAATAAACGTTCTGTCTTTGTTGCCTTGTAAGTTTTAACCATTTCCCTCATATTGGCGACTTTTAACGCCCATTTTAAAGTCACCTTTTGAAACTTTTGTTATAAATAGAGCATTCGCTCCTGGTTTCAAAACTGCACAATTCTAAATTTTCAACGGACATAGCCAGGGTGCGTACATTTCGTTTGGATTCAGCTACACTACAGTGACAGTGTGTCAAAAGGTCTGTTGATGCGTCAAGTGTGGTGTGTTGTGTGCTTGTCACCTTCTGTTTTCAGCCTCTACCGCTGGCTAGCCTAGCATTTTGTGGAAAGGAAACCGAGTGCGTAAGTCTTCCCTGACCGTACACAGCCTCTCCGTAGACAAGAACCAATGCAGTACCTCCGCATGGCAGCACATATATAGATACTGAGCACCTTACGGCCTCAGGCTGAACTGCAAGGGACTCGGAGGAGGTCTACCCCAAGACATGTGTCATGCCAGAGTCACCGGTGTGTGGACAAGCCATATGCACTTCCCATGTACAGACCCCAGCTATGGGTTATATAGCTCCTGTGCTCCCATGGTAGGCCCTTTGACCAGGAGCTAAAGGGGGGGGGGGTATCCCGCCAGAAAACCTAGACAGCTGAATTCAGCAGTACCAGGTCAGTTTGGCGCTCTCTAACAAACCATGGTTTTATTCATCTGCACAAGGTCTACACAGTGTGCAGAACTTTCAAGGTGGGACCAGCGTAAATCAATGAAGTAATTATGGGAACAACTGTAAACTGTATACACCCTACTAACCGTTTGCCTCGTGATATGCATGGCAGACTCCACATTTTATCAATATCAAACCCTTCGCTTGCTGAATTTTAAAATACATTTCTCCTTCTTTACCCATGCCCTGTTGTATAATTACATATATCTTCACTGTGTACAAGTATATCACTGTGCAATCACTGCTCTGGAGTGCATTGGTTGCTCACTCAACTTGTAAATAGTGCAGACCCTGATGAGACAGTTCTTGCAGGAGCTGTCTCATTTGGGTCTTCACTATTTACAGGTAGTTATATTGACGTGAATAGCAGGCGAAGGGTTAACCCTGTCCTGTGTTTATTCAAAATGTCCATACCTACTGAACATTCATAGACAAAAAAGTCACGAGGAAATATGGTAGGTGGAACATTGTAGCCATTTTAGACAGTAAAGAAACAGATCTATCAAATTGCATTAGCAAGCAGAGCAGACCCTGATCAAACGGCTCCTATATAGAAGCCATCTAATCTTGGTATACTCTATTTGCAAATGCGTGAAAACACGTTACATTTATATTAAGGAAATGGTTAATGATTTTTCTTTTATTACGTTATACAAAAAACAACATGTCAATACATTGCTATAGCAAACAGTGTAAAATCAGCTCTAATATATTCTATAAGAAACAGCTGACCTTAATCCTGCGGCTCTTATAGGATCAGTCTAGCGCTGGATCTAGCCTGTCTAAGCGACAACGGATGTATGTATCAGATACAGGATAAATCAGAGACATGCATATACATGCGTGTATGTATATGTCTCTGAATAAATTAATAGGTTGATTTTGGCAGAGACATATAGATCTACATACATTATATATTAATATATGTCTCTGATTTTGGTAAACTGCGAAAAAAAATGTTGCAATGTTAGTTTGTTAAAATCTAATTATGTCAAGCTAAAGTCAAGCCATGTACATACATGTACTTAGATACGAGAGCTAGATACTTAGAATACATACAACACATATTATTATATAGATGATTGGATCTAAATTAATATAGACCTATTAGATACATGTAGCTATATGTATATAAATAGACGTCACGAGCTATAATTTAGCACGTCGATGTCTGTTGAAGACCTTCAGGAGTCCTCTGATAATTCGATAACTATAACCATTTCTTCAAAATATGTGTGCAATCGTTATTGTTCTATAATTATTGCTAACATATGGCTTATTAGACAGTTAGTTGATTGTATCACTTATGGTTGTGTCAAGGGGGTCAACCCCCGCACTGCCCTTCTCTCGGTCAACGACTGCATTTGTCATGTGATCCACGTTTTTCAACGAAAGCTAGGTCGCTTGTTTCCGCTTCCAGCGGAATCACACGATGAATGCCGATTATTACTAACAACGCCATCTTGTTTTTGTCTGCGTGTGGCTGTATCAATGCCCCTCGAAACAGTGAATATTAACAGAAATCAGAATGATTTGAAGCAGTCACATTGAAGGAACATTAAATTTAATAGAATATTTAATCATTCTGTTCAATAAATGATACTGAAAGGTAAGAATTAATGTCGAAAATGCGCTAGATTTTGCGCCCTTGTCATTTTCCCTAACACCAGCTGTCAACCGGAAGTACTCATGTACACAATGAAAAACAAAGAAAAAGAAGACAAATACCAACGATTTAACGACTGATATGTTGGATTTATAATAGAAAACCGATATTTGGATTCTATAGTATGTGTTGGAGGCTTGGGATGTTCTGTTAGAGGAATCTGGTATACGAAGTAATAATTATATGATACATAATGAGGAATTGCTACACTATCACCACTATCAAACATTGATTTTTGTTTTCTTGTTTCACCAATCTATTGTCTTCAATTTCCCTGTCAAACTTAGAATGACGTATCACTTTCCTTCGTGAATATTCATATGAGGTATAATAAATGCCTGAATATTAATGAGCTGCATGTTATAATCATATCATGAACAATGGAATGTTTAGTCATGAAATGTGAATAGTGAATACTAGAATAGGTAAGGTCGGAGACACCACTACTGGCTTAACCCATTCCCGCATTGGCTATTTTTAGATCCAACCTGCTTGATTAAATCTACCGAAAAGGAGCATTTACTAGAGAAAAGGAAAATTTCAGAATTGTGTAGTTTTGAAACCATTGTGATAAATAGAGCATTTGCTCCTGTTTCACAAAGTGACTTTTACAGAAGCATCTAAAGGCGTCAATATGCGGGAATGGGTTAACAGGTCTACTATGTTTGTGAAGGAATGAAGGAAGGGTTATAGTATTTAAATCATATTTACTTCTTAGGTTCTAGTAAAAATTTTCATGGTATTTACTATTTATATCATATTCACTTGATTATGAATACTGTTATAGAGAACTTCAGTGATGTGTTTCATGCTTTTCTGTTTTTCTAGACTGCAAGTGATTGGCAGATTACTTTTGTTCTACAAAGTACAATAAATACAGAGATTTAGTCACTGACACCACTAAAGAAAGGAAGTACAAGGTAAGTACATGCCTGAATTTGACCCAAACTGCAAGTATTTATGCTTTATGATTCATTCCACAGCTTTTATCTACATCTACATGGATACTCCCAACAATCAATTTCTGTATAGAGTAATATATGTTTTGCATAGATATATTTACATCATTGATGAATGATGATACAGTTTGAATTTTGATGATGTTTTAACTTTTAAACCCTTTACTCCGTAAATACTCATGTAAGAAATAATGATACCAAATATCACATAAAAAATTTAAATATTTCGATTTTTATAATTGCATGAATTCCAATTTAGACTTAAATGAAATCCATCTGGCACATCGCATCCAACACATTTTGACTCAGTTGGACAATTGATACAGAGAATCGGACTGATAGTCCAACAATTATTCTGTCCCACAACCATACAATTAACAATATGGCATGGCGTTGCTGCTGGTAAGTTCCCTGGGAATAACATAACGTAAGCACATATGAACATAAAGAAAACTGTCTGGTGCGAAATTTCAGTGTAAAATGAGCAAGTGGCAGTAAATGGCTGATATATAACAGAGACAAGAAACACGTGATGTTCAGATTGCGTAAATCTCAATGATGAGAACATCTACAGAGACAGAAACTCATTGAATGAAGAAAATGAACACTTTCATTCTGTTTGGCACAAATTTAAAATTTCTAATTTAAGTGCCAACCAAAATTTCAAACTTTATTTAAAAGTAAATGCATTTGCTGTGGGGTAGGAAAAAATCACAGAAAAACAAAGCCAGAAAAGCTCTTGTGAATCTGAAGTCGACAGAATAAAAACAGACTTGTATATCTTTTCAGAAATGCAAATAAGGATTCAAACAGGACAGACTCTTTCTTCATTTTATTAATCTATTAATGAAAATGTAAATACAGCCTAATCAGCTTCAGTGATCACCTTGTATCAGTGGCACACTACATGACCCTCCCAATGAAAAACACTATAATATATTACACCTGGTATAAAAGGTCACCTGCCTAACGCGGCCGGTCTATTTCATCCCAAATAGCATATATATATATATATTATAAAATGTACACACTGGCGAAGCAGCCAGGTGTTCTACAAATGTAAAGTTGTACAAATGTAAAGCGTGGTGGATGGCGATTGATTGACAACAGCAGACATTTTGTCACCTTTGAATACATACAACTAACAGTCCTGACCCATTTGGATCCCTTATTAACTCATTTTCTCCTAGGCTATTTTCAGATCCAACCTTTTTGAATTAATCTACCGAACAGGAGCATTAACTAAAGAAAAGGAAAATTTCAGAATTCTGTAGTTTGAAACCATTGTGATAAATAGGGCATTTGCTCCTATAGGAGTAAATGCTCTATTTATCACAATGGTTTCACAATGTGAATTTTATTGAGGCGCAAAAATGGGTCACTTGGGGGCAACGTGTTAAGTTATCACAGTTTTTTTTTATTACAAAGCACTTCAGGTTCTCAGCATATTAATTGGGGAATACCACCTTTGGATTCTAAAGGGACTAGATTCATTGCATGTGAACTAAGTAGTTCCTGACTTCCACTATACAGGTACACATATAGGCGAACAGAATATTCAGGAAACCAATCGTGTCAGACATGGCTATGCCATTTAAAAGTTTTTCCGTAGGCAATTCAGGTATCTACTGGCACATGTATTACTTACTGATGCTTACGGATAAGCGAAAAAGGGTTAAAAATGATAAACAATGCAATTAATCTGATATGACTTGTGATTATTATGGCCACTTTAGGTCAGAACGGTCATTATAAATATCAATCAGTATACACATAATACATGTCTCTATCATAATTACTTGAATGTATTGATCAGATGACTCCTACAGGAGCTTTCTAATTTGGGTCTACCCTGTTTTTCAAAGGCATGGAAAGGAGAATTTATTTAGTAAAGGGTTGATATATATTGTTGCAGCTCCAGCTGACATTGACTGTTTAAGTGTCTTGTCTTCACCGCAGGTTTTCCCAATGTTGTGACGCAGACTTCAATGCCTGGTAGGTAACAAGCAGGACTTGTGTTTGGAGCTCCCAACTGCAGCCCCATCATCTGACTGACCCTGACCCCCTGTTGCAACATTATCAACTTGACAAGCAATGAACATGGGTCAGAAAGTTTCAGGTGGTATAAAGACAGTAACGTCTCGAGAATCAAATTATCGCGGAGCCATCAACCGCGAAATAGCCTACAACCCAGACTTCCAGAAGCCGGCACGGTTAGACATGCTCCTGGATATGCCAGTGGCCAGTAAGGAAGTGATGGTCTCTCATGGATGGAACGCTGATGACAGGTCACTGAACATATTTGTTAAGGATGACGACAAAATGACTTTCCACAGACACCCTGTTGCTCAAAGTACAGACTGTATTCGGGGAAAAGTGGGTTACACACGTGGTTTGCATGTGTGGGAGATTATATGGAGCACTCGGCAGCGTGGAACACATGCTGTGGTGGGTGTGGCCACCATTGATGCTCCATTACATTGTGTTGGGTACCAGTCTCTAGTTGGTAGCAACAGTGACTCATGGGGGTGGGATCTAGGACGCAATAAACTGTATCATGATGTGAAAAACTTTCCAGGCATGACATATCCTACGTTAATGAACACAGATGAGAATTTCATAGTTCCTGATAGTTTCTTGGTTGTTTTAGACATGGATGAAGGGACACTAAGTTTTGTGGTGGATGGACAATATTTAGGTGTTGCATTTAGAGGACTGAAAGGCAAAAAACTGTACCCAATAGTCAGTGCGGTATGGGGGCATTGTGAAATTACTATGAGATACATAGGAGGACTAGATCGTAAGTATTCAGCCACACAGCTGTAGCTAAGAGGATTATTTGGAAACTGTTTCTTAACCCGTTCTGTGTTGAATTAACCCTTTCCTCCATAGGCTATTTTAAGACCCAACCTCTTTGAATGAATCTACCCAAAAGGAGCATTTACTAGAGAAAAGTAAAATTTTATAATTTTGTAGTTTGAAACCATTGTGATAAATAGAGCATTTGTTCCAATAGGAGCAAATGCTCTGTTTATCACAATGGTTTCAAGAAGTGGTTATTACAGAGGCGTAGAAAGGCGTATTTATGGAGGAAAGGGTTAGCCCGTTCCGTGTTGAATTAATATGTAAGAAATAGTAACACTATGAATAAATATTAGCTGAATTTCTATAATGGCATAATATACACATAGATTTTTGGTATTGGTAGAGACTGAGACTGTTAGTAAACAAAACAGACCCAAATCAGACAGCTCCTGCAGGAGCCATCTGGTCTGGGTCAACTTTGTTTGCAAATATGTTACACATAAATTTACTAATACTATATCATACTGGTTATCATGAATTGTGTCTCCCTCAAAATACTTGGGAGACATTGTTTTTGGCAAAATTTTGTGTGCAGTGTCTGTCTGTCAGGCATACTGTACATAGATATACTTGTGTGACTATGGGAACAAACAATCTTTTGTTCTTCCTATATACTTGTGTGACTATTTTCTTATCTTGTGTGTCTATTTTAAAGAAAAGAAAAGTGACAACACTTAGCTAATTTCGTAAGTACTGTACTTTCGTCTGTCTGTCTGTCTGATTTTAATTTATCTGTGTGGTTTCTCAAACAATCTTTGGTTGAGTTTTCATGAAACTTAATAGGATTGATCTGCACCATGCCTAGTTGTGCATATCTTATTCTTGTTCCGGTTCGATTATTTTCTGCAGAGTTGTGGGACTTTGAAATTTTTACATGGAAAATTTAAATGTCTGCACGGTTTCTCCAAAATCTTTGGTCATATTTTCATGAAACTTCATAGGATTGATCAGCACCATGCCTAGTTTTGCATACTTTATTCCTGTTCTAGTTTAAAGATTTTCTGCAGACAGAACAGGTTTGAAGATTTTCTGCAGAGTTATGGGACTTTTTACATGGAGGGGTGGGGGAGACACATCAGTTTTTGTATAAAAAACAATTCTAGTTAGAATTGCCTCTCCATGACAATTCTAATTGAAACTAGACAGATAGGGTTTGGTGAAGAAAAAATCTTTTTTTCATAATTTGACTAAAATAAAAATTCATGATGACATTATGTCTTGCCTGAATATTCATTAAGTAAAGGGTTAACCCTTTCCCATTTATAGACAACTTTTGGCACCTTTGCAAACGGAGTACACGTAGATCAGATAGCTCCTCTACGAGCCTGATGAAAGTCTGCTCTGGTTGCCTAGGAAATAATAAAAGATTGGATTCTATACTTTCTGCTGTAGTAAAACATTCCCATGGTCACATGACCATTATAAAAAAAGTCAGTTAATATATAGTGTCAATGCGTCTTAGAAACTTCTCATGACCTAAAAGATTAAAAGCAGTACACCTCTTATTTTCAGCTTTCTACATCCGTAGTTCACTGAGTTTTAATTTACTCAGTCGGAGTCAGATTTTAAAAAAAAGTCTGAAAAGAACTAGAGAACCCAGGGCTCAAGCTCGAGCTCTTGATCAGGGAGAAGTTTAGTTGTATTGGGGGTGAAGTACAATAAAATTTCTCTATAACGGCCACTAAATTGTGTTAAATAGTTGGCATTTAGGACAGGCTGCTGCTTAAACTTAAAGCAAGGTGAAAGTAAAACAGAACGCTCCTAAAGGAGCGTTCTGTTTTACTTTTACCTTGCTTTAAGCAGCCACCTGCCTTTAACACAGAATACTTGATGTAATTTAGTGGTCGTTATAGAGAGGTTTTACTGTATTGGTCTTGATTTTGTATCTCCCTATTGAAACTTCTCCCTCTGCTCAAAACAGATGTCAGCTGAGTTAGGGAGACTTTTTCTCCCAAATCGCCTGGAACCGAGTGCATATATCTTTATTATTTCATGATAAACAAACAGAGAAGACCCTGATCAAATGCTGCAGTAGGAACCACCTGGTCTAGGTCTAATCTGTTTGCAAAGGCGTTTTAATGGAGTTTATTTATTTATATACTAAAACTGTCTATTCTCGATCAAACCGTATGCTGTACATAACCACTCATAGAGACTATTTTGAAGAGTGGTCACAACATACCGGTACTGTGATAAAGGATTGATAATTTTTCTCATTTATTAAATTTTAAGCTTCTCTCTGTTCTATGTTTTTTTTCTCCAAATTTCAATACCGTACAGTGGTACTGAATATTCATAGACGAAACAATTACATGTGTCATGAACTATTGAAGAGGAAAACTAGCCATTATAGAAAATAAAGAAACAGAACCATCAAATTCCATCCTAAGCAGAGCTGATCAGGCGGCTC
This sequence comes from Azorinus chamasolen, assembly GCA_963576725.1. Classification (NCBI taxonomy): domain Eukaryota; kingdom Metazoa; phylum Mollusca; class Bivalvia; order Cardiida; family Solecurtidae; genus Azorinus; species Azorinus chamasolen. Next base: position 30,464,583 of record OY755249.1, read on the forward strand.
CTACAGGGCTTATATGAGGGAAAGGGTTTAACCCATTCTCTCCTACTGAAGCCTTTTTGCGTCTCTGTAAAACTCATTTATTGTAACCATTGTAACAAATTTCAGCATTTGCTCCATAGGAGCAAATGCTCTATTTATTACAGTGGTTTCAAAACTATACAATTCTAAAATTTTCCTTTTCTGTCGTTAATGCTCCTTTTCAGTAGATTAATTCAAAGAGGTTTGGTCTAAAAATAGTCTAGGAGGGGAATGAGTTAACACCTTTTCACAGTTTTGCACTAGGAGTCTTCTGATCAGAGTCTACTTTGCTTCTAGTTACGGTTATAATAGATCTGAGTCATCTGACAAATTTCTACCAAAACCAAAAATGGCCTGTGTACATGTACGTATACATTTGTATGCCATTCTTAAATTTTTTTGACAATATACATTCATAACTAATGTCATTATTTTTTACTCGGAAAGGGTTAAAACTTGACATGTTTGGTTTTAGAACAGTTTGAACACAGAACAGCAGTTACAACCTAGAAATTGTACATTTAGGCAGTTTCATTCTATGAAAACAATCTTTTTTTGTACGTGTATGACTTAGAACAGGCAGTAATTAAAATCTTTATCTGTCCTCATGAATATTCGTGAGGGAAAGGGTTAAGGGAGGAAATTCAAATAAAACTTTTACTGTATGTTTGAAAAAGAATAATAGCATTACTGAAACTGGAATAGAAAGCTAGGACGATTTCCTACTGATTATGTTTACTCTTACATAACATTTGTCTAATAATTTAGTACAGAACATTCAAACATTAAAGAGATGTTGATTCTAAGACCCAGATAAGATTAAGAATTTCCAAGAATATCACTTTTCCAAGAATATCACCTTAATTTCTATATCTAAATCTATATCTCACTGTTCTCACATAATATCTCGCAGTTCTCAATGATAATTTCTTGAAATGATGTTCTTGGTAAATTTGAGACCAAATAGTCACCTCTGATGACACAGCTCATATCGCTCTTTACTCCATGAATATTCATACATGTGTAAAAAATAATGACATCGTGAATATTAATTTTATTGATAAGATATGGATACAGGAATTTTTGGCCATGGCAGAAACTGTAGAATCAAATCGGTATTATATCATAAGCAAGCAGAGCAGACGCTGATCAGATGACTCCTACAGGAGTATGAGAACTTTTTTTGAGAAATGGTCTGATCTGGGTATACTTTAGTTTCAAAGGCATAGAACGTGTATTTTTTGGAATGAAGGGCTAATACTATAATCTTGAATACTGAACCTTCATAGTGGATTTGCCCATCAGAGTTAAACAATATAATCCATTCAATATCTTGATTTTAACCCTTTCCTCCATAAATACGCCTTTCTACACCTCTGTGAAAGTCACTTTATGAAACCATTGTGATAAATAGAGCGCTCTGTTTATCAAAATGGTTTTAATCTACAAAATTCTAAAATTTTACTCTTCTAGTAAATGCTCCTTTTGGGTAGATTCATTCAAATAGGTTGGGTCTAAAATAGCCAATGGATTAAAGGGTTAAATGTAAAACAGTGTAAACCCTGCTCTGAGGGCTCCTGCTGGAGCTCTCTGATCGGGATCAACACTGTATGCAAATACCTGTACACTGATTGTCTGCATTTAGTTTGATTAATTCTTTCCTCCATGGGCTGTTTTTAGACCCAACCTCTTTAAATGAATCTACCAAAAAGGAGCATTAACTAGAGAAAAGGAAAATTTTAGAATTTTGTATTTTGAAACCATTGTGATAAATAGAGCATTTGCTCTATATCACAATGGTTTCACTAAGTGACTTTTACAGAGGCGTAGAAAGGCGTATTTATGGAGGAAAGGGTTTAACCCTTTCCCTCATATAAACGTGTTTTCCTGCAAACAGAGTAGACCCAGATCAGACGGCTCCTACGGGAGCCGTCTGATCAGGGTCTGCTCTGTTTGCTAATAGAATTTGATAGATCTATTTCTTTGCATTCTAAAATGTCTACAATATTCCACCTTCCATATTTCATTTTAACTATTTTGGCCATGAATATTCAGTAGGTAATGAAATTTAGGATAAATGTAGAACAGGGAAAGGGTTTAAAGCTTGATGTATAATGTGTTTTAAACACTTTACTCTGTGTGAACATTTATGTAAGAAATAATAAGATAAATTATTGTAATAGCACTTGAACACATTAATTGTTGGCCGTGGCACAAACTGTAGAATCATATCTATATTATATCATAAACAAACAGAAACAGACCCTGATCAGATAGCTTCTACAGGAGCTGTCAGATCTAAGTCTACGTTTGCAAAGGCCTAAAAGTTGATCAGTAAAATCTCGATTATTCGAACACTAAAATACGTATCATTATCAATGTTTAAGACAGGTGGCAGCTTATTGCTCCTAGAGGAGCTTTCTGCATGATTTTCACCATGCATTAAGCAGTCTAAAAGAGTCTAAATTTTTCTATACAAAAAATTTGAATAATTAAGTTTTGTTGTATTGATGAAGTAAAAGGTTAAAAAGAAACTCTCATCTTTGTTGCAGCTGAGCCTCTACCTCTGACAGACATCTGTAGAAGGGTTATACGCCAGCAGTTAGGAAAGAATCGACTACAAGAAATACATCGCTTACCATTGCCAACATCCGTCAAGAACTACCTACTGTATCATGCTTAGCGACTGGTGTCCTGCCGTCACATTCACTCATAGCGTTACCCATCCAGATTTCATTTAATCATCCTTTTAAATCACTTGATACTGCCAGTAAACTTTGTCCACCTCACTTGAGAGAAACATGAGATGTTGCAGGAAGAGTCCAGCTGAGAGGCCTTAAGTTTAACTGCTGTAAGAAGACCAGTCATGTTTAAGACACAAAACAATACAAAAAGAGGAAGGATTTTGATCAGTGGACAGAAAAGATGGTCTCATACAGTGAGGAGGGAAAAAGATCTCTTATGGAATCTTTCTTTTGTTTCTAACTCATGAACTATGGAATGGGACTTTTACAGAACCAGATCTAGTGTTGCCTTTTATACAGTGAGTGTATCGGTCCCTTTGGTTCAGTAGATGAACCGTTTAATATGATTCATTTATTAGTGTGCTAAGCTATCAGAAGTATTCTGCAAGATCCAAGAACAGATATCAAGTTACATCATGCCGACCTTGTTTGGTCTTTCATGTGCTTTATGGACGTAGGCTCGGCCAATTGCTCCAATTTCCTAACCAGGATCTAGACAACCCTTCTTACTAAAGATCATACGACAGAAGTTGTTGCAAGTTCTAATGTATGATAATCAAAACTGGATATTGAAATTGTTGTTTGCATAAACTTACGGTAATTTCTGTTGTACAAATATAGCCTTAATTTTTACACAATAGAATTGTGATCATGCTGGCTACCTGAGTAGTAGTGATTGTACTAAATTAGTACAAGCGATAAGTTTGGTCGTATGATCCTAGTAGGACGAGTGCCAGAGGTCGATGTATCCTGGAGTAATTTTGTGCATAAGATGATTGTAATTTGACAAATCCATTCTGTGATTTGAGTGTTTCTAGTGAGGGGAACAACAAAAATTTCTTCTTTCAGGAAATTTGAAGGAGCTATGGAACTGTTACCATTCTCCGGGAAGGCTAGAGAGAGTTCCTGGCTCCTGTCAACATCTTGCATCATCAGCAGTTATATCATTCCTAAGCATATCACTAAACAATGTTGATTTGTGGCCTGTTGGAAAGAATTTTATCCTTTATTTGATTAATATTCATGTTCAAGACTCCGCCCGCCATGAATCTAAATCTAAATCTATTTTTTTTTTGTACTGAAATATAAAATAAGATTTGTTGCCTTTGCAAATTTGAGACAATTGGTATTTAAGATACAAGCAAACTCTGATCAGACAGCTCCTACAGACGCTGTCTGATGTGGGTTTACTGTATACTCCTACAGAAGCTGTCTGTTGTGGGTCTTCTGTATACCTCTACAGAAGCTGTCTGTTGTGGGTCTACTGTATACTCTTACAGAAATTGTCTGATGTGGGTCTACTGTATACTCCTACAGAAGCTGTCTGTTGTGGGTCTTCTGTATACCTCTACAGAAGCTGTCTGTTGTGGGTCTACTGTATACTCTTACAGAAATTGTCTGATGTGGGTCTATTGTATACTCCTACAGAAGCTGTCTGATGTGGGTGTACTGTATACACCGTCCGTCAGTTCGGTTTTCCAGACTTTTTTTCTAAACTCTTACAGATCAAATGGCTCCTGTTTAAGATAAGCTATTTTAGTCAAATAGTTGTATTGATAAGAACTATTAGACTACATCACTTGCCCTTTAGTTTTTGCATTTTCTCAAGTGGTTTTGTAACCAATGGTTATTTAGGAACAGTTTAATCTTATTAATCTTATTATTTTTTCTCAGAGGAGGTAATCATTATAGATGTGGTTTGTAAAATAACAGTTTTCTAACTTTCAGTCAGTTAACCCTATCCTCCATAAATACACCTTTCTATGCCTCTGTGAAAGTTACTTTATGAAACCATTGTGATAAATAATGCTCTATTTATCACAATGGTTTCAAACTACACAATTCTATTTTTTCCCTTTTCTCTAGTTAATGCTCCTTTTCAATAGATTAAATGGAGTAAAGGGTTAACCCTTTCCCTGTTCTATGTTTAGGTCAAATTTCAATACCTACTGAATATTCATTACCAAAATAGTTACAAAGAAATAGGGAATGTGGAACGTTGTAGCCATTTTAGAAAGCAAAGAAACATATATATCAAATTCTAATCTTCTAGAAGCTGTCTGATCTGGGTCTACTCTGTTTGCAAGTGTGTGAAAACACATTTATATGAGGGAAAGGGTTAAACCTTTACCTGACAGTAAAACCTTTTTACACCTTTGCAAACAGAGAAGACTTATATTACATAATATTAGACAGCTCTTGTAGGAGCCATCAGATAAATGTCTGCTCTTCTTGCTTATAGGATAATTTTCTATATATTATATATTATGCGATAATATTCTACTGTTTCAACCATAGTAAAAAATATACCCTTATTCATTTCACTTATTTCCATTATAGATCATGACTATTTTGGCTATGTGTATTTAGTGGGTATTGCAGTTTGAAATAACTATATAACAAGGAAAGGGTTGATTAAGCTTATTGATATTCATAGTTTTTACATGAATATTCATCAGATAATGGTTTAACTGCCAGCAGGCCACAGGGTTATAATACAGGAGTTGGGTAAAGAGTATCTTAAGAGCTCTTGGATTTCAAGTACTTGTTTGTATTGTGACATGTCCATATCTGTGTGAGGTCAATACTGAAGCTATTTGTACTGAGTGATTTGGTAATCTGTGTTGATAGCAGATTTGAGCTTCAAAACAATGGCATGCAACCCTTTGCACCATGAATATTTATGTAAGAAATAATGACATGAATATTAATTAGATTTACATTTTTAATGGCACTTGTTCACGGCTATTTTAGGCCATGGCATAAACTGTAAAATAAACCTATATTATTTCAAATGCAAACTGAGCATTTCCTGATCATACGACTCCTTCAGGAGCAATCTGGTCTGATTCGGATCTGTTTGCAATGGAGTACAGTAAAACCTCTCCATAACGGCCACTAAATTGTGTTAATTTGTTGGCATTTAGGGCAGGTGGCTGCTTAAAGCAAGGTGAAAGTGAAACAGAACGCTCCTATAGGAGCGTTCTGTTTCACTTTCACCTTGCTTTAAGCAGCCACCTGCCTTTAACATAAAATAATTGATGTAATGTAGTGGCCATTATAGAGAGGTTATACTGTATTTATAGAAAGGAGTATTTATGGTGCAAAGGGTGAAGGTTATATATTTTGTTACAGCAGGGTTTTATTTAATTTTTCACTCATAGTGTCCTTTATGGGTTTTTCCCAAAAACATGTTAGACTTTATTGATTTTCTAAGCTTTACAAAGAGGTTTATCAATTTTATTGACACTTTTTATCCCTTTTTCATGCCTGGAGCAGTGTACTTTCCTAGTCACATGTGTTGGAGCAAATACTCCCTGGCTGACATGTGCATACTTGTGGTCACTTTTGTCAAAAGTTTGGATTTAGGTGAGATATATAGTAATATATCTCATCTAGATTCAAAGATACAATGAGGATGTGATACTAGGAGGACTTTTGAAACACCATTTCTAAGATACAATGTGGCCTCCCTGAAACAACCATATTTATTAATCCTTTCTCTAATAGAAACACTTTTTCCTTAATTTTGCAAACAGGGTAGACCCAGATCAGACAGCTCTTATAGAAGCAGTCTGATCACGGTCTGCTCTCTGTTTGCTTATGAAATTGTAAAAGATCAGATTCTATAGTTTCTATCAATACCAAAATATCCTGTGTACATGTGCTATTATAAAAAATCAGCTAATGAATATTCGAGATGTAATTATTTCTTAAATGCATATTCAACAGGGAAAGGGTTAAATAATCATGGTTGTTAATTCTTGTGTAACAAATAATGGCATCATAAAATATGAAATGGCTGAGTTTTACAATGACAAATAATGGCGTCATAAAATGTGAAATGGCTGAGTTTTACAATGACATATTAAAAAAGAGAATGATTGGTCATGGCACGAACTATACAATCATATACAGTACAGTAAAACCTCTCTATTAGGACCACTAAATTACATCAAGCATTTTGTGTTAAAAGCAGGTGGCTGCTTAAAACAAGTTTAAAGTAAAACGGAACACTCCTCTAGGAGCATTCTGTTTTACTTTCACTTTGCTTTAAGCAACCACCTTCCCTAAATACCAACTAATTAACACAATTTAGTGTCTGTAATAGAAAGGTTTTACTGTACATGTATATCAATTCAAAAGCAAAGAGATAAGATTCAGATCAGACAGCTCCTACAGGAGTAAAGGGTTAAAGCAAGGTGACTGTTTTTAACCTTTTCCTTGATAGAGATGCTTTTGCAAATAGATCAGGCTCAGATCAGAATGCTCCTTTAGAGCTGTCTCAATATCTTAGATCTGATTCCACACTATTTGTTGTAGCATTTTATTAATTTCTTTTGTATGATAATGTTCTTAACATTATGAAATCAGAGCTACAGATAACAATGTATACCCAAATACTAGAATCCTCATTTTTCTACCAAACCTTATACTGCGACCACTTTTTAGCTCACCTGGCTATTGGGATGATCCTATGTCCGGCGTCGTGCGTATGTGCGTCGTGCCTACGTGCGGGCGTCAACAATTTACTTAAACAATCTTCTCTGGAACTACAAAGCCAAGAGCTTTGATATTTGGTATGTAGCATGATGTAATGGTCCTCTACAAAGATTGTTCAAATTGTGTCCCCGGGCCAAAAATGGCCCCGCCCCAGGGCTTATCAGTTTTTCATAGGAAAATCTTTAAAAATCTTCTTCTCTGAAACTGTAAGGCATAGACCTTAGATATTTGGTATGTAGCATGATCTAATGGTCCTCTACTAAGATTGTTCAAATTATGACCCCTGGGCCAAAAATGGCCCCGCCCTGGGGCTTATCAGTTTTCATAGGAAAATCTTCAAAAATCATCTTCTCTGAAACTGTAAGGCATAGACCTTTGGTATTTGGTATGTAGCATCATCTAATGGTCCTCTACTAAGATTGTTCAAATTATGATCCCAGTACAAAAATGGCCCCGCCCCAGGGCTTATCAGTTTTTCATAGGAAAATCTTTAAAAATCTTCTTCTCTGAAACTGTAAGGCCTAGACCTTCGATATTTGGTATGTAGCATGATCTAATGGTCCTCTACTAAGATTGTTCAAATTATGACCCCTGGGCAAAAAATGGCCCCGCCCCAGGGCTTATCAGTTTTTCATAGGAAAATCTTTAAAAATCTTCTTCTCTGAAAATGTAAAGCATAGACCTTTGGTATTTGGTATGTAGCATCATCTAATGGTCCTCTACAAAGATTGTTCAAATTGTGTCCCCGGGCCAAAAATGGCCCCGCCCCAGGGCTTATCAGTTTTTCATAGGAAAATCTTTAAAAATCTTCTTCTCTGAAACTGTAAGGCATAGACCGTTGATATTTAGTATGTAGCATCATCTAATGGTCCTCTACTAAGATTGTTCAAATTATGACCCCTGGGCCAAAAATGGCCCCACCCCAGGGCTTATCAGTTTTTCATAGGAAAATCTTTAAAAATCTTATTCTCTGAAAATATAAGGAATAGACCTTTAGTATTTGGTATGTAGCATCATCTAATGGTCCTCTACTAAGATTGTTCAAATTATGACCCCCCGGACAAAAATGACCCCGCCCCAGGGCTTATCAGTTTTTCATAGGAAATTCTTTAAAAACCTTCTTCTCTAAAATTATAAGGTATAGACCTTTGATATTTGGTATGTAGCATTATTTAGTGGTCCTCTACCAAGATTAATCAAATTATTATCCCTGGGTCAAAAATGGCCCGCCCTGGGGCTTATCAGTTTTTCATATGAAAAGCTTTAAGAATCTTCTTCTCCAAAACTGTAAGGCAGAGACCTTTAATATTTGGTATGTAGCGCTATCTAATAGTTTTCTACCAAGATTGTTCAAATTATGTCCCCTGGGTTGAAAATGGCCCGCCCAGGGGCATATCAGTTTTTCATAGGAAAGTTTTAAAAAATCTTCTTCTCTTAAAACTCTTTAAAAGTCTTCAATGAACTTGTAAGGCATAGACCTTAGATATTTGGTATGTTGCATTATCTAATAGTCCTCTACCAAGATTTTCAAATTATGAACCCCGGATCAAAAATGGCCCGCCCTGGGGCTTAACAGTTTTTCACAGGAAAATCTTTAAAATATCTTCTCCTCAAAATCTGCAAGGTCTAGACTCTTTATATTTAGTATGTAGCATCATCTAATGGTTTTCTACCAAGATTTTTCAAATTATGTAATCTGTCATTGAAATCATTAATCTGTTATGAACAGGTGAGCGATTAAGGGCCATCATGACCCTCTTGTTAGAATCGTCTTTTCGAGACGATTGTAGTGAGTGGTCACAGTGGTGGAAAAATAAAGGAGCTATGCTTGAAAATATTTGAATTTACTCACCTTATCTTGAGCTCTGCTAAATATTTGTAATGGTAGGAGTATGTCATGAATATTTATCGGGTAAACCAGGTACTTGATTAATGCTGGACAAAAGTGATACAGAATGTTAAAGTAGCAGTTTTCTGCATGACCCTCGCCTTGCATCAACCTTCTAGCCTTTGCATACAAAGAAGGCACAGATTAGACAGCTCCATACAAGCTGTCTGATCAAGGTCTGCTTTGTTTGCCTATAAAATGGTATAGATCTGATTTAGTTTTTGTCTGAACACAAAATCCCCTTGAAAAATGTACATTCAAAAATTAAGTTGTATTGAATAAAGAATATTCATGCATAAATGTTCATTAGGAGAAGAGTTCAGTTACCACCTGTTTTTAACCCAATGCCCCATAATTCTTTTGATTAGTCGATGTAGAGAGATTTTACCATAGTTAAATTTTTAACTTTGCCTTCAGAGACAATACATATTTTAAGTCTAATTCTTAAACATTACATGGTAGGATTGATTATAAGTTTTACCTTCACACTTTTTTTGTTGTACCTATTGAGTCATGGTCAATTTTAGTGCAATATTTATTTCACATGTAAATGAGTTTTATTTGTCTATTGAATGCATGCATGTGTATTGAGTGTATGAGAGTTGTGTTGTGTTTGACAAAAGTATAGAAAGTCTGGAACCACATACTTTTGTCAATCAATATGGTCCTTTTATTATTGACATTTAATTTTTATACTTAAGTATTAGAAAATCTTAAAAAAAATATGAATATTTTTACTCTTTATTTGTGCTGACTTCTTGAAAGCCAAAATGTATTTTAGAAGAACTTGGACAATTAGTACTTAGATTTTAAAACGAGAAATACTGTTTAACTCATTCTTGTCATGTGTCTCTTTACAGAGCTACAGATGAGGGTGCATACCCAAATACTAAAATCGTCATTTCTCCACCAAACCCTATACTGTGATCACTCTTTAGAATCGTCTCTTCAAGACGTTTCTAAAGAGTGGTCACAGTATAGTGTTTGATGGAGAAATAAAGCAGTGATTCTTGAAAATGTTTGAATTAATGCATCTTATCTGGAGTTCAAGTCTTTAGTCCTTTACCTGTTGAATATTTATGCAAGCAAATAGAGCAGACCCTGATTGGACGGCTCCTGTAAGAGCTGTCTGATCTGGGTCTTCTGTGTTTGCACAGGTGGGAAAAGGAAATGGTTAACCCTTTCCCTGTTCTATGTTTATTACGAATTTCAATACCTACTGAATATTTATGGACAAAATAGTTGAAATGAAATATGGAAGGTGGAACATTGTAAACATTTTAGAACGTAAAGACACAGATCTTTGAAATTCTATTAGCAAACAGAGTAGACCCTGATCAGACAGCTCCTCTAGGAGCTGTCTGATCTGGGTCTACTCTGTTTGCAAATGCGTGAAAACATGTTTACATGGAAAGTGTTAAAAGGACGTAGACAGTTTAGACCTTAATCAGATCATTTCTAAAGGAGAGCTCTGGTCAGGGTATGAACAGTTTGTTCTACAGATCACTTTTCTAAAAGTCTTACCAGCAGCATTATAAGACCTTAAGGTAAAGATTTATTTCAAAATAAATATTTGAATGAGTTCTTTTAGAAATGAGGCTTAATTTTTATTTGATAAGGTACGCCTTTAAAACCTTTTCAAACTGATAAAACCTAGATCAGATGCTTCCTGTAGGAGTTGTTTGATCAGGGTCTGCTCTGTTTGCTTATACAATGTGTGCATGTAGATATTATTCTAGTTTCTACCAAAGTTAAGAACTTCTCTTTGTCCATGTGCACTTGTAAAAACATCATCTATTGAATATGCATATTTATTTCTTACATGAATATTGATCAGGTAAATGCTGAATGAGTTAACAATAATTTCAGTTTAATGATGGATTTTTAAAATGGTTTTATCTATGGCATGAAATGTATATATATTTAGAGCATTGATAAGAGGCCAATGCAGAGAATGTCTGGAAAATCTTTCCAAGTCCCTGATTTTATGTTAAAGATATTAAGATGAGATGTATTCAGTCTTGTTGACATGATTGTACTACATGTATAAATAAATTGGTAATATTTGTGAATAATTGAATGTGTGTACAGAAAGATCCCTGTACATAAGTATTACTGTAGGAGCTATGGTTATTTCCTGGTGTAGTGCAGCTACACAGTGGTCAAGATATGTACAAATCGGATTTCTTGGCCAATTATTTATTTTTTCCTTATAATGAGAGTATCTTTGCTACTTAGTGTGGTCTTGTGTTATTGTAGTAACTTTATTACAGTTTCATGCTGAAAAGTGCAGCATAGTGTTGTCTGCTTACGGGAAAAATGTTTGCTACCAGCCAAGTTTCAGACTGAAATGTTATTTTCTTTAGTATTCTGAGTAATAGTTTTGACCCTTTCACTCATGAATATTTATACAAGAAATTCATGACTTCATTGATATTCATTAACTGAATGTTCATAATGGCAAATGAGTAGAAGTTTTTGGTAATTTCAGAAACTCATTTATCTAATAGTCAAGAAGTCATTCTTTTTTTCATGAGGTAAACGTTAAGAGGCTGTTTTAGAGAAGGTCTACTGTACCTACTTGATCTAGGCAACATGGGAATTAGTCTGGGTCCATGCTTAAAAAGCTTTTAGTTGAGTCTGAATTCGTTCTCAAGTTTTTGATTGGTCAGATTTGAGCCAGAGGCTTGAGAACTCAAATTTGACCAATCAAAAGCTTGAGAACGAACTCAGACTCAACTAAAAAGCTTTATAAGCATGGACCCTGATTTCAGTCAATCCTTGCTTGGCACGTAAGGTGTAGCCTTTAGGCTCTCTATGCAGACAGTTTGATTCTAGAGATGCACAAAAAATTGGAGAAATATGTCTTGTTCATCCAGTGGTAGTGATTCTGTTGTCAATGAATGTAACTCATTCTCTCATAGGCTATTTTTAGATCCAACCTCTTTGAATGTATCTACCAAAAAGGAGCATTAACTAGAGGAAAGGAAAAATTTAGAATTTTGTAGTATGAAACCATTGTGATAAATAGAGCATTTGCTCCTATAGGAGCAAATACTCTATTTATCACAATGGTTTCATAAAGTGACTTTTATAGATACGCAAAAATGCGTCACTAGGAGATAATGTGTTAAGCTCCAAATATTTTGACACTCCTAACTTAAACCTTTACTCCATAACTACACCTTTGCAAACAGAGTAAACCCAGATCAGACAGCTCCTGTAAGAGCAGTCTGATTTAGGGTCTGCTATCATGCTATGTTTGCTTATGATATGATATAGATATGATTCTGCAGTTAATCTTCCAACTACCTTGAAAACACAGAATGAAGACTTCTTGTGAGGTGTTCCATTGTAGAGATGTTTTGCAGTAATTTGTTACATTCATCTTGACAGGCTAGCACTTGCTGAGATTAATACCTCAGTCATATTTGTAATTTTTCAATGAAGTCATGATGCTTGAAAAAATGTTTCCTTTTAAAATTTCCGTACCACATTTATCAGTTTTTAAGTGCATTGATACAGACGATCGATCCCTTTACCTGATAGAAATACCTTAATCGTCTTTGTAGAGTAGACCCAGATAAGACGGTCTGCTCAGGGTCTGCTCTTTTTACCTATAAAATAGTATACATCTGATTCTACAGTATGTGCCTTTGTAAAAAAAAATCCCTTGTTCATAAAACCTTTAAAACAATCCAATCCCCATAAAACCTTTAAAACAATCCAATCCCTTGTTCATAAAACCTTTAAAACAATCCAATCCCTTGTGCATAAAACCTTCAAAACAATTCAGCTAATTGATATTCAGAAGTTCATTACATGTATTTCTTACATGAATATTCTTGAGGTAAAGGGTTAAAAGCTAAACTGTGTATCTCCCTTAAATATTTTTTCAGTTGTTAGATTGAATTCAGTGAGTTTAGGAACAAGAATCTCCCTTGTTTTTGAGATATCTCAGTGTCTTCTTTATTTGTAGGAAAAACTATCACAAAGTCCAAATGAATCTTATATTATTATAAACTTGGCTTCTGTTTTGATATTTTTCAAAGGCCATGTTAGTTTTAATATTGAGCAGGTCTCAGACAGTTACTTTCAGATTAATGAGATGAATGAGCATGCTTTATTCTGCTCACCATTTTATATACTACATTTTTGTATTTAGAGAAAGCAGATTGAACTGTGTTTTTAACCCTTCTCTTGCTATTTACGTCAATATACCTACCTGTAAATAGTGAAGACCCAGATGAGACAGCTCCTGCAGGAGCTGTCTCATCAGGGTCTGCACTATTTACAAGTTGATTGTGCAACCAGTGCACTCTACAGCAGTGATTGCACAGCGCAATACTTGTACACAGTGAAGATATATGTAATTATACAGCAGGGCATGGGTAAAGAAGGAGAAATGTATTTTAAAAATTCAGCAAGCGAAGGGTTAACAGTTGGCTTAGATTTTTTAACCCTTTACTACATAGATACACCTTTCAATACCTTCAAGCAGTAGATTCAGATCAGAAGCTTCTGGAGAACTGTCTGATCAGGGTCTGCTCTGTTTGCTAATGGAATAACCCCAGTTAAATGTTTATAATTCCAAATTTCAATATCTACTGAATATTCATGGACTAAATAGCTGGAACATTGGAGCCAGTTTAGGAACTTAAGAAACAGATTTATTAAATTCCATTAGCAAAAAGAGCAGACCCTGATCAGACGGATCCTCTAGGAGAAGTCTGATCTCGGTCTACTCTGTTTGCAAATGCATGAAAATGCATTTACATGAAGGAAAGGGATAATATAGACCAGGTTCTGCCATGATCAAAATTTCCTATGTTCATATGCCATTATAAAACATCATGTACAGTAGAACCTCTCTAAAACGGCCACTAAATTGTGTTAATTAGTTGGTATTAGGGCAGGTGGTAGCTTAAAGCAAGGTAAAAGTAAAACAGAACGTTCCTATAGGAGCGTTCTGTTTTACTTTCACCTTGCTTAAAGCAGCCACCTGTCTTTTACACAAAATACTTGATGTAATTTGGTGGCCGTTATAGAGAGGTTTTTACTGTAATTGATATTCATCACATTTGTCAAATTTTCTTATGTGAATATTCATGAAGTAAAGGGATAACCCCTTACTCCATAAATATGACTTTTATACACCTTTGTAAACAGAGAAGATCCAGATCAGGACCTGCTCTGTTTGCTTATGGAATTTAATTACATAGATCTGATTCTTTAGTTTCTGCTATTGTTAAAATGTCCAGTGTTCATATGCCATGATAAAAATTACTATTCATTAATTTTGTCGTATTTTCTTACGTGAATATTTATGAAGTAAAGGGTTTACAGTTGTCAAAGACAAGATGTGTATGTAACAAATGGACACTTAATCAGTGCTTTGTACTCCTGGCATATTTTCCCTTTACTCCATGAATATTACTGTAAAAAATAATGACATTGTGAATATTAATTAGATAATTATTTTTATAATAGCACAAGGACACATGAACTTTTGGCCATGACAGAAACTAGGATCATGTGTCTATTGTTTCATAAGCAAACACACCAGACCCAGATCAGACAGCTACTTCAGGAGCCGTCTGATTTGGGTCTACTCTATTTGCAAAGGCGTAGAAAGGGATAGTTACGGAGTAAAGGGTTATTGATAGCCCTGGATAGTTTAAAGACAATTCTCTCCATTCAGTGAATAGCACACTTCTATTAACTCTATCAACTCTATGGACCAATTTTTCTGATTACCGTTGCAAACAGTTTGGATCTGAAGTAATTTGGCATCTCGCCAGGATCCAAAATTTTCGACGCGCGGGCAATTTTTTTTTTTTTTTTAAGCAAAAAAGAAAACTGCAGCATATGACAAATTTTGCACACTTGTCTAGTGTTGAAATAAAGGAAATAGATTTTGGGTCTTGTATGAATTAGGGAGAAACCTGGAAATACATGTTTGTCTAGTATAACAGTAGGAAAACAGTACTTGAGCATTATAGTATAGATCCAAATTGTTACCATTGAAATGCAGTCTTGTTTGAATGTCATATTCTGAGGTCTTGTTTCCTGTCACAAGATTCAATGGTAAATAAGTCTGAACGAGAAAACTGGTCTCAAGTTTCAGATGTATTAATTTGCTTATGTATTTTCCATGCCAGATTATTTTTTTGTACGCTTGAGCAGAGCATTGTTAGAATGATACTTAACCCTTTACTCCATAAATATCTGTAAAAGGTACTGTCATGTACAGTACTACCTCTCTATAATGGCCACTAAATTACATCAAGTATTTTGTGTTAAAGGCAGGTGGCTGCTTAAAGCAAGGTGAAAGTAAAACAGAACGCACCTGTCCTAAATATCAACTAATTTACACAATTAAGTGGCGGTTTTACTGTCCATGTATATACAAATAAGTCATATATAAATTATCTAAATATTTATAATAGCATATGAAAAAGAGAATTGCTATCCATGGCAGAAACTGCAATCAGATCAATAAAATTCCATAAGCAAACCGAGCAGACCCTGATCAGACGGCTTCTTCAGGAGCCATCTGATCTTGGTTTGCTCTGTTTACAAAGATGTTAAAAAAGCATATATATGGAGTAATGGGTTAACAATTAAATTAACTGGATATATTGTGTATGAATGTGCAAACAAATCAGGTGACACTTTGATAAAAAGTTATTATAATTGCTTGATTACATCGGAGCTGTCTCTGTCAGTCATGTATAGGGAAATAAGTACTGTAAAACCAAGCTAATCCAAACGTTCATGTCATTATCGGTTTTGAAGACATGTAGCAACTTAATGCAGGGTGAAAGTTATACAGCTTTCTGCTTGACTTTCAGTCTGTATTAAACGGGTCTCTTTTCTTCCTGTATAAAAGTTTGGATAACTGAGGTTTTACTGTATAAAGGAGAACACGAGATCATTTTGTAGCCGATTATCTGTAAAAATTGTCTTGACACACACACGTAGAACAATCAATTTTGTATTCATTTTCTCACATCTCATGGTCTCATTACTCGCATTATTCCATAGATAATTAAATTGATCTTCGTGAATTTAAACACTTGAGGAAATTCAGACATATTTTCTTAATGGTGAATCTGTCTTCTTTGAGAAACAGTGGAGCTTTGTGTCCTGGTGTAATTATTAATTCTACCAATTCATAAAAACTGTACCAAAAATGTCTGAAATATCATTCTTGGAAAGACTTTTACAGATCTCTGTATTTTTTTCACTGTAATTACCTGTATTTCATTTGCAACTTTTCGACATCCTTATGATGTACAAATCTACCCATTGCCCAATTCAGAGTGTGGTGGTTCCTATACATGTATGACAGAGAGGTCTCTGATACAGTGAAACAGTCCTGGTTTCTTTATGGTTGTAAGTATATGTGGTTGTCTCCTGAACATGGACAAAAAATAAACCATGGTTAAATGTAGCAGAGTGTTGGTCTAATGTTACACCCCACCCAACCACCATTTGAAGAAAACTGACCGAACAGCTTGGATCCTGATGAGGTGTAGAATTTCTCATCTGGATCGGAGTGTTGACAAATAACAGGTTACGATTGGCAGGATAAGGGATAATTTCAAGCCGTATCTAGTTTATCGTTTACACCAAAAATTAATGACAATGAATATTGATAGGAATAATTTCCATTAATGTTTTTTCAAAGTTCAATATTGCAGACTGTTTGTAAGCAGATTTTTGCATCATTTGGTTGCAGTATTTTTTTAGCTTGTCTGTTTCGAAGAAATCACGAGCTATTGTCAATTTTTATGCCCCCCAGATCAAATCTGGGGGCATATTGTTTTTGCCCTGTCTGTTTGTTTGTTTGTTTGTCTGTCTGTTTGTTTGTTTGTCAGCAACTTTAACATTGGTCATAACTTTTGAGCCAGTACAGATAGAGACTTGATATTTGGTATGCATATGTATCTCATAAAGCCGCACATTTTGAGGGGTGACATGTCAAGGTCAAGGTCATCCTTCGAGGTCAGAGGTCAAATCACATACTTTAACGTTGGCCATAACTTTTGGACCAGTGGAGATAGAGACCTGATAATTGGCATGCTTGTGTATCTCATGAAGCTGCACATTTTGAGGGGTACCATGTCAAGGTCATCCTTCAGGGTCAAAGGTCAAATTATGGTTTTTTTGGCTGTTACTTTAACGCAACTTTAACATTGGTCATAACTTTTGAGTCAGTACAGATAGAGACTTGATATTTGGCATGCATATGTATCTCATAAAGCCGCACATTTTGAGGGGTGACATGTTAAGGTCAAGGTTATCCTTCAAGGTCAGAGGTCAAATATATGGGTCAAATCACCGACTTTAACATTGGCCATAACTTTTAGACCAGTGAAGATAGAGACTTGATATTTGGCATGCTTGTGTATCTCATGAAGCTGTACGTTTTGAGGTGTGATACGTAAAGGTCAAGGTCACCCTTAAAGGTCAGAGGTCAAACATATGGGTCAAATTACCGACTTTAACATTGGCCATAACTTTTGAACCAGTACAGATAGAGACTTGATATGTGGCATACTTGTGTATCTCATGAAGCTGCACATTTTGTGGGGTGACATGTCAAGGTCAATGTCATCTTTCTGGGTCAAAGGTCACAGACTTTAACATTGGCCATAACTTTTGAACCAGTAGAGATACAGACTTGATAGTTTGTATATATGTGTTTCTCATTTGGCTGCACAGTTTGAGGGGTTACATGTCAAGGTCATCCTTCAGGGTCAAAGGTCACCAACTTCAAATTGGCCATAACTTTTGAACCAATAGAGATAGAGTCTTGATATTTGGTATGCATGTGTATCTCATGAAGCACATTTTGTGGGGTGACATGTCAGGGTCAAGGTCATCTTTCTGGGTCAAAGGTCACAGACTTTAACATTGGCCATAACTTTTGAACCAGTAGAGATACAGACTTGATAGTTTGTATATATGTGTTTCTCATTTGGCTGCACATTTTGTTGGGTGACATGTCAAGGTCAAGGTCATCTTTCTGGGTCAAAGGTCACAGACTTTAACATTAGCCATAACTTTTGAACCAGTAGAAATACAGACTTGATAGTTTGTATATATGTGTTTCTCATTTGGCTGCACAGTTTGAGGGGTGACATGTCAAGGTCAAGGTCATCTTTGAAGGTCAAAGGTCATTAACATTGGCGGTAACGTTTGAACCAGTAGATATACAGCCTTGATACTGGTATGCATGTGTATCTCATGAAGCCGCACAGTTTGAGGGGTGACATGTTAAGGTCAAAGTCATCCTTCATGGTCAAAGGTCACCAACTTTTAACATTGGCCATAACTTTTGAACCATTAGAGATACAGACTTGATATTTGGCATGCATGTGTACCCCATGAAGTTGCACAGTTTAAGGAGTGACATGTCAAGATCAAGGTCATCCTTCAGGGTCAAATATCATATTGAGGGGGCATAGTGTTTCACAAACACATCTTGTTCATTTACAACCTTCATTTTTGGTATGCATGTTCATCTTGCTAATGACAACAGACGAGTGTTGGCACCCTCTTGCGGTGCTCTTGTCTTAAATTTCTTTGAAAGTATGTTGACCTTATTTCATTATGATATTTATCAGTAATGTTAATGTATCCCAAATCTTTTGCCAAACAGGGCGACAGAGGGGAAGGACATTTTTTATTTTAACAGTAACATTTTTTTAGCTCGCCTATTCGAAGAATATGGGGGCTTATGGAATCACCCCGGCGTCGGCGTCTGCGTTGGCTTTTGCTTTTGGTTAAAGTTTTGGGGTAAGTGTTGGAATGCACTGATACTACATGAAATATTTGCCTTAGGAAGCTGATACTTGAATTGGAGGTTCCCGGTGTGTTGAACATTGATGTAGTGTATTTAAAATAAAACTGAATTTTAGTCAAAATTTAACCTGTTTTGGACTTAGCTTTTTGGGCTGAAATCTCAAGGTTAAAGTTTTGGGGTAAGTGTTGAAATGCACTAATACTACATGAAATATTTGCCCTAGAAAGCTGATATTTGGAATGGAGGTTCTGTGTGTGTTGAACATTGATGTAGTGTAGTTAAAATTAAAAATAAAATTGAATTTTAGTCAAAATTGTACCTGTTTCGGACTTAGCTTTTTGGGCTGAAATCTCAAGGTTAAAGTTTTGGGGTAAGTGTTAAGATGCACTAATACAACATGAAATACTTGCCATAAGTAGCTGGTATTTTGAATAGAGTTTGCCAGTAGGTTTAACATTGATGTAGTTATTAAAAAAAAAAAAAAAAAAATTTGGACTTCATCTTTGTAGACAAAGTCTACAATAGGCAAGCTTTGCTGTCCTGCGACAGTCTAGTTAAACTGGAAGTGAAATAAGTATCAGTGTCTGTCTTTAACCCATTACCTCATAGGCTATTTTTAGATCCAACCTCATTGAATAAATCTACTGAAAAGGAGCATTAACTACAGAAAAGGAAACTTTTAGAATTTTGTAGTTCTGAAACCATTGTGATAAATCAAACATTAATTTTGCTCCTTAGGAGCAAATGCTCTACATGTATTTATCACAATGGTTTCAAAAAGTGACTTTTACAGCCGGGCGTAGAAAGGCGTATTTATGGAGGAAAGGGTTAAGACAGGTGGCAGCTTATTGCAGAGTAACCGTCATGCAGACAGTTCTCTTTCACCCTGCATTAAGCAGTCTGCCTAAAATGATATACATTCTTCTTCACAATAATTTTGTTTTTAGCGCTTTTGCTGCCATAAGGAAATCCATGACAACGTTTGCAAACAGACATTTTGTAACTCGGCGTCTCCCCAGGACCCAAACTGTTTGACACCGCTTGTATTCTTGGAAAGAAATTGAAGGGAATGCCTCTGTGACTTTGAAACCTGAAGCAGACAATAATCTTAACCCATTACCTCATAGGCTGTTTTTAGATACAACCTCTTTGAATTAATCTACCGAAAAGGAGCATTAATTAGAGAAAAGGAAAATTTTAGAATTTTGTAGTTTGAAACCATTGTGATAAATAGAGCATTAAAATTTTGCTCTTATAGGAGCAAATGCTCTATTTATCACAAGTGTTTCCCAAAGTGACTTTTACAGAGTCGTCAAAAGTCGTCAATATGAGGTAAGGGGTTAACACATTTTCAGATAGAATACACACAAATTGGAGCCATCTCATCAAGGTCTCTGTTTGCCTATGGATTTGTATAGATCTGATTCTACAGTGTCTCCCATGACCAAAATATCATGTGTCCATATGTCATTCAGTAAATTAGTATTCATGTCATTATTTCTTACCACAGGGAATGGTTATAGATGAATTTTAACCCTTTCCCTGTTCTGTAATTAGGCCAAATTTCAATACCTACTGAATATTCATAAGCAAAATAAATATAAAGAAATATGGAAAGTGGAACATTGTAGATATTTTAGAAAGCAAAGAAACAGATCTTTCAAATTCTATAAGCAAACAGAGCAGACCCTGATCCTCTAGGAGCCGTCTGATCTGGGTCTACTCTGTTTGCACATGCGTGAAAACACGTTTATAATGAGGGAAAGGGTTAAATAATGGATTATGAACAATGAAAGTTTTGGTGATGAAAGTAACTGCAAAATCATAATCATACTGCATCAGCAAACAGCAGACCCTGATAGAGATGCATATTTATGCATCTGTAAACAGAGTAGACCCAGATTGGCCAGCTCCTTTTGCCATATGATAATCAAGAACTGTTTCTACAGTTTCTGAAATGGTAGAAAACTTTCTTTCGTTCATTTGCCATGAAAGTCTTGTAACATGTAGTTATCCTTTGGTTATGCCAGTCAGTGTTTTCAACAGAATTGATACGTTTTTAGGTATACAGATCTGGGTCTACTCTGTTTGCAGATGTTTTCAACAGAATTGATACGTTTTTAGGTATACATTTAGAACTCTTAACCCTTTCCTCCAAAAATATGCATTTCTACGCCTCTGTTAAAGTCACTTTTTGAAACCATCGTGATCAATAGAGCATTAATTTTGCTCCTATGGAGCAAATGCTCTATCACAATGGTTTCAAAACTACACTGTTGCAAAATATTCCTTTTCTCTAGTAAATGCTCCTTTTCGGTACATTAATTCAAAGAGGTTGGGTCTAAAAATAGTTTATGGAGAATGGGTGGTTAATCTCTCATGGTGGGAATATAGCAGCCTTTGTACTATCTTATCTATTGTTGTTTATACAGCTGTGTATTTAGTGGACTTTGTCAATATACCACTGACACTAAGTCTTGTGCTATCAAAATTACCCAAAACACAGACAGGCTTAGGAAAATACATTATAGTACAGATCCAGATCAAACTGCAACTGAAGGAACAGTTTGATCAGGATGTGCACTATTTATTACCATGGCAGTCTGTTTTTACTCTTTCCTCCATAAATACGCCTTTCTACACCTCTGTAAAAGTCACCTGTTGAAACCATTGTCATAAATAGTTATAGAGCATTTGCTCCTATAGGAGCAAAATTTAATGCTCTATTTATCACAATGGTTTCTAACTACAAAATTCGAAAATTTTCCTTTTCTCTAGTTAATGCTCCTTTTTATACGCCCACCTAATAAAGGTGGTCGTATATTGTCGTGGCCCTGTCCGTCCGTCCGTTCGTTCGTTCGTTCGTTCGTTCGTTCGTCCGTCAACATTTTGTTTGTCCGCTGTTTTCTGGGAAAACTATTTGACAGATATTAATGAAACTTCACACAAATGTTTAATGCATCAAGATCTGAAGCCAGTTGATTCTGAGGTTCATTTGATTTTTCATTTCAGAGTTATGGCCCTTGTCCTAAAAAATATGCAAATAGTTTGTCCGCTGTTTTGTGGGAAAACTATTTAAGAGATATTAATGAAACTTCACACAAATGTTTAATGCATCAAGATTTGAAGCTGAGTCGATTCTGAGGTTCATTTGATTTGTTGTTTCGGAGTTATGGCCCTTTTACTTAAAAAATAGTGCAAATACATGCAAATAGTTTGTCCGCTGTTTTCTGGGGAAACTATTTGACAGATATTAATGAAACTTCACACAAATGTTTAATGCATCGAGATCTGAAGCTGAGTTGATTCTGAGGTTCATTTGATTTTTCATTTCAGAGTTATGGCCCTTGTCCTTAAAAAATATGCAAATAGCTTGTCCGCTGTTTTGTGGAAAAACTATTTAAGAGATATTAATGAAACTTCACACAAATGTTTAATGCATCAAGATCCGAAGCTGAGTTAATTCTAAGGTTCATTTGATTTGTCGTTTCAGAGTTATGGCCCTTGTATTTAAAAAATAATGCAAATGGTTTGTCTGCCGTTTTCTGAGAAAACTATTTGACAGATATTAATGAAACTTCACACAAATGTTTAATGCATCAAGATCTGAAACTGAATTGATTCTGAGGATCATTTGATTTTTCTTTTCAGAGTTATGGCCCTTGTCCTTAAAAAATAATGCAAATAGTTTGTCCGCTGTTTTCTAGGAAAACTATTTGAGAGATATTAATGAAACTTCACAAAAATGTTAAATGCATCAAGATCTGAAACTGAATTGATTCTGAGGATCATTTGATTTTTCTTTTCAGAGTTATGGCCCTTGTCCTTAAAAAATAATGCAAATACATGCAAATAGTTTGTCCGCTGTTTTCTGGGAAAACTATTTGAGAGATATTAATGAAACTTCACACAAATGTTTAATGCATCAAGATCTGATGCTGAGTCGATTTTTAGGTTTATTTGATTTGTCGTTTCGGAGTTATGGCCCTTTTACTTAAAAAATAATGCAAATATATGCATATAGTTTGTCCGCTGTTTTCTGGCAAAACTGTTTGACAGATATTAATGAAACTTCATACACATGTTTAATGCATCAAGACCTGAAACTAAGTCGATTCTGAGGATCATTTGATTTGTTGTTTCGGAGTTATGGCCCTTGCACTTAAAAAAATAATGCAAATTCATGCAAATATGAGGATGGCCATAACTTTTTCATTTGAAATGATATTTACTTCAATTTTTTTATATGGTTAAACCTTAATGTGATTTTTCACATATATTGCGGGGTTTTGATATGTCATTTTATTCTAAAGTTATGGTCCTTGAACTTTGTGCGTTCGTTGCTTTGTTTGTCGGTCAACTTTTAGTTTGTCTGTTGTTTTCTGGGAAAACTATTAAAATGATATAAATGAAATGTAGCACAAATGTTTTAAGCAACAAAATTTGAAGCTGAGTTTATTTTGAGGTTCATTCAGTTTGTCTTTACAGAGTTATGGCCGTTGCACTTTACAAAAATCTGCAAAAATGAGGATTAGCTGTAACTTTTTTATTTAATAAGATATTCACTTAAATTTTTTTAAAAATAGTATCACCTTAATATGGAAATCAAGATCTGAAGCACAGATTAGAAAATGTCAACACTTATAAGGCATGTTGAATCAGAGAAAGTTTGCAAGTGGGCGTATTATGCGGTACTCTTGTTGGTAGATTTATTCAAAGTGGTTGGATCTAAGAATAGCCTTTGGAGGAAAGGGTTAAAGTCATCAAATTTGGCCTAAATTAACTGACTCAGATTTACAAACAGATTTGTCTGTCTAATTATATGTAAGTGTAGTACTCTGCTTAGCCTTGATCATGTTTGTTCAACTCTAAACTGATCTGACAAAGCTGACATTCTGATAACGAGTGTTTCAGCACTATGTACCAATATGGGAACACCATTTCAAACAATATGGACGCTGAATTACTCAGACCCAATTAAGTCTTCCCTCTCCATGGGTTTGTGAAGTTGAATATGTCAATTTGGTATCATTTTGACAACTATAAATCGGAGTAATTGACATAGCAAATAGTGTAGATCCTAATCAAATGACTCCTTTAACCTTTTACTCCATGAATATTCATATAAAAATAATGACATCATGAATATTAATTAGATTAAGTGTTAATTATAACAGCATATGGACACAGGAGTTTTAGGCCATGTCAGAAACTAAGAATAATTTCTGTATAATATCATATGCAAACAGAGCAGACCCTGATCAGACGGCTCCTACAGGAGCCATCTGATCTGGGTCTACTCTGTTTGCAAAGGCACAGAAAGGCGTATTTATGGAGTAAAGAGTTATGGGTAATTTGATCTGGGTCTGTACTATTTGTCTTTATAAGTTTAAAGAGTTCATTGCTGCTTTAATTGGTAAAGCATGCATTATCACCAAACATGCTATCAGTTGATACGGATGAGATTACAAATTAGAGCTTCCATAGCCAAGTTAGCCCCTCACTGCTGTCAGTCTGGACATTGGGACTTTTCATTTGAGGAAGCCCAGTCCAGCTGGCTTGTGGTAGGTTGGTGGTTTTCACCAGTGTGTTAGGTGCACAAAACATTGCAACTTGTTCCATATGCACAGAAAAAACCCTAATGCATTATGAATATTAATTAACCTTTTGCTAATTAACAGAATATATCCAGATCAAATTGCCCCTTTAGGAGCTATCTGACCAGGGTCTGCTCTGTTTGCTTATGGAATTATGTAGATTTGATTCTACAGTTTCTTCAATAACCAAACATCCTTATTTCATATATTATTATTATTATAATAATTCAGCAGATAGAGAGAGGAAGAGAGAGGAGAGAGAGAGAGAAAGACACAATATACCTTATTTATAAACTACATGTGTAAAAGCGGTTAAATTTTGAGCACATGGCTAGGAGCTAGCTCAAAGCTTATTGTATCTGAATGTCTTGAGAACAAAGACAGGATAAGATGTTGTTATTGTCTGTATCATACATTTATCATTCTTATCAGCCTGGGTTAAATTTACTTGTTCATTATCAGCTGACCACAATTAAAGCCATGTTTAATAATGAACACCTGCTGAAGAAGCAACATTTGGAGACAACCATTTATCAGAAATTGAACTACATGTATATCCAAGCAAAGACCTATAAGGCATGAGTTATCATAGGTCTTTGATCCATGAAGCCAGTCTTAGACTTATGTCATATTTACACATATATGTTCAATGAATTGGGATGAAACACGGTTTCCTTTGGGAAAATATGAATATTGTCAGAGTGAGCATTCACTGCAATACAGAAAACAGACCTTTTATTTACATATGTGTATTATTTTAATCATTTTGTTACTGGTCAACTACCAAAACATATCCCATCATTGCATTCTGGTGAATTCTTATTCAGGTCTAGATCTTAATTCATGGGATATATATATAATATATAACTCTTTGTAAAACCTCTATTTTTCATACTTTTTGACTCAGTTGTGTACATGCATGGATTCTCTTTATTTATCTATCTGTCAATAAGTCAAACCCCTGCTGGGGACCTAGACTTTGTCGCGCATCAATTGACAAGACGTTATTATACCCCCACCACCTGTGGTGAGGGCTATATAGGAATCACATTGTCCGTCTGTCCGTCGGTCATCCGTCACTCGCGTTTTTTGGGACATTTGCTTTTTTCTTGAAAACTATTTTTGATAACTCCTTCAAACTTAATACTTGTTATAAGTGTTATATGGGGACAGTCTTCTCCATGTTTCATAACTCTTGCAAAAAAATTGACAGAATTATGCCCCTTTTTAACTTCATATTTTGTCTCTCAATTGGGATATATTTTTGGGACATGCCATTTTCTGTTTCAACCCGTTTATGATATTGTCTTCAAACTTGGTACACATTATGAGGGTGATGAGAGGATGTGCAGTCAACAAGGGTTATAACTGTAAATTAATTTTTGAGGGAGTTATTCCCCTTAGTTAATTTTCAGAAGCAATTTTCTGTCCGGAGCATAACTTTTCATGTATTGTAGGCACAACTGTGAAACTTAACATATGGATAGAGGGTGATGAGAGGATGTGCAGTCAACAAGGATTGTAACTCTAAATTCATTTTTGAGGGATTTATTCCCCTTTGTTACTTTTCATAAGTATTTTTTGTCCAGAGCATAACTTCTCAAGTATTGTAGGCACAACTGTGAAACTTTACATATGAATAGAGGGTTTTGAGAGGATGTTCGGTCAACAAGGACTGTAACTCTAAATTCATTTTTTAGGGATTTATTCCCCTTTGTTACTTTTCATAAGTATTTTTTTGTCCAGAGCATAACTTCTCAAGTACTACTTCTACATTTCTTCACCATTGAACCTCGAATTTTGCATATGCATTTATAATGATGTGTAGATGTGTGTGACATAATTGTGATGCGAGTCATTCCTTGATTGGACTTTAAAAAAATTCTTTCCACAAGTGTTGATGAAAGGATTATTGAGCTATTTCCTTTTGGTGTTAAAAAGCATGTAAAAAGATATGAGAAATAAATGGGTTAAAACAGGTTATAAAAACAGGGAAGGTATTTCTAGGGAGATGTGTGTTCAATCTGGCTCACAGCCAGACTGAACTCAGGTCCGGGTAGTGCAATGAGCTAGCTCATGTCTGGGGGCAAGGCATGCCAATAGATGATGGTTCTCGGGGAAATAGGAATATTTATGATAGTCAGTTTTCGTTTGGATGTGCTGGAATGCCTGGGAGTGAGAAGTTCTGGAAGACCCTTTGTTCAGAATAAGAGCTAATAGCAACTTGTCCATTCAAAATGTTATGAAACATAGCCAAGCGCTGGTCGATGTGCTGGAGGTCAAGACATCTCCACTGCAAGGAATTTAGCATTTCAGTAATGCTGGACATGCAGCTGTAATCAAGCTTGACACATCTAGCAGCCCTCGGCTGCACAGACTCAATCTGCTCAATGTGAGTTGTAGTATGCTGGGACCAAACAGAGCTACAGTATTCGAGTTGGGGCCTGACCAGTGTCATAATTATATTCCATTGATTTAAGTCCTTCTGAGTGAACTTTGATGTTATATGTCTTAGAAAATCTAGTGCTGGACTTGCTTTCTAGCTTACCAGAGCACAAGGTGCTCAGGGTGAGCTTTTGTGATTGCCTGATGTTCGTCGTCCGTCAGCATGTGCATCGTCCGTCATTAGTCGTCAACAATTTGAACCTTTAAAAATCTTCTCCTCTGCATCTACAGGGTTCTCAGCTTTCATTTTTGGCACATAGCATCATCTGTATGTCCTCTACAAAAGTTGAAAAATTATGCCTCTGGGGTCAAAATTGGCCCCGCCCCAGGGGTGCTTTGTTTTTTATTGAGAGATATAGTAAAGCATGAAAATCTTCTCCTCTGAAACTGGAAGGTTCTCAGCTTTCGTATTTGGCAAATAGCATTATGTTCCGGTCCTCTACAAAAGTTATATAAATCAAACCCCTTGGGTTAAAATTGGCCCTGCCCCAGGGGTGCCTTGTTTTCTAAGGAAACATATAGTAAACTATGAAAACTTTCTCCTCTGAAACTGGAAGGTTCTCAGTTTTCATATTTGGCACATAGCATCATGTTCAGGTCCTGTACACAAGTTCGATAAATAATGCCCCTGGGGTCAAAATTGGCCCCACCCCAGGGTGGCCATGCAGTTTTCAATAGAAACATTTAGTGAAAACTTTGGAAATCTTCTCCTGAAACTGGAAGGTTCTCAGCTTTCATATTTGGCACATAGCATCATGTTCAGGTCCTCTACAAAAGTTCTTTAAATTATGTCCCTGGGGTGAAAATTGGTCTTGACCCAGGGGTGCCTTGTTTTCTATAGAAACATTGTAAAACTTTGACAATCTTCTTTGAAACTGGAAGCTTCTCAGCTAGCTTTCATATTTGGTGGATAGCATCATGTTCAGGTCCCATACAAAAGTTTTATAAATTATGCCCCTGGGGTCAAAATTGGCCCCACCCCAGGGGTGGCCAGTTTTCAATATAGGAACATATAGTGAAAACCTCTGAATCTACAGGTTCAGCTCAAAGCATCATCTGGAGGTCCCCTACAAAATTTATATAATGCACCTGGGGTTAAAATTGGCCCGCCCCAGAGGTGGCCAGTTTTCAATAAAAAACAGTGAAATCTTTGAATTTTTTTTCCTGATTGCCTGGTGAGCGATATCAGGGCCATCATGGCCCTCTTGTTTGGTATTACATTATCTACATGTATATGAGCATTCCAATTTAAGGTGTTTGATACAGTGATGCCCAGGTATATGGCTGAAGAGACTGTTTCAAGGATGGTGTTATGCAGTGTATATTGTGTAGGAATGAATGTTTTGCACGTAGTGATTTGTAAGACCTGACATTTAGATGGGTTAAATTTCATGTCCCACTTTGATTCCCATATTTCAAGCTGTTTAAGTCGCATTGTAATTGACTGGAGTGAGAGGTGACTGTTAAGGAGAAGTAGAGGGCTCATCAGCAAAGAGATGGACTTTAGAAGAGTTTAGATAGGAAGATCATTTATATAGATAAGGAACAGAAGCAGGCCTAGGACTGACCCTTGGCACAAACAGTTACTAAAATTACGGTTCCATTCAGAGACATATACATGCATGTATATGTCTTTGATCCATTCCGTACGTTTCGATTCCATTTCGATCCATTTTTTTATTGCCCCGCTCCATTTGGTGTTTTAGTAGACAAGTCCGGCTTCATATTATAGATAGATAGTATACCGCATATTTGCTTTTGTCAAATGTTTATACCAAGCCTATGTAATCGGGTGTCCTTACATTTTATCGTTGATCTTACGCAATTCTAATAAAAATGGGAACGACATGAATCCTGAACCCTTTATTGCCAAACTTGATGAACCTGGAAGGTGATTAAGCACGTGACTTGTCAAAACAGAAGGACGGACCCATTAATGACATATGTGGCAACCGATCCGGATGAGCGTAGATCGCAGTCTACGCCGTCTACAGGTTCTCCAGGGGATTCTGAAAAATGGCCCTGGAGCCGCCATCCTGCGAGTGGACTTCTGCAGAGCTTGTTCAAAATCTGTCAACGGTAAGACTTAAGGCGTTAGTTTTTTTTAACATTACATTAAAAAGAAGTGTACTTTGTTGAAAAGTTCACAGACTTAGCCAAATTTATAGTATGACACATGACATATGATCCAGCCAAGGTCAACTGTTGTAGCAGCAGGCTTGCATCAGAAAGCCAGAATATTAAACATTAAATGCTGTATAATATATTTGTAACCGGGTTTCTCTGAGAGAAATTATACCCATCGTGTATGGGGATCGGGGTTGGGGATCAAACTCGAGACCGCGAGATTCTTAGTCAAACACCCTACTGCATCGACGATACATTGGATGACTGACTATGTTCTACAAAATTGTTTATGGTTATGTTGCTGTTCAGGTACCCACATATCTTGAGAGGCCCACGAGGATGACATGTCATATGCATACAGGCAGATCCACACATCATCAAACTGCTTTAAAGGCATTTCAAAGCTCCTTATATATATATTAAGTGACCCCCCACAGTATCCAGCTGTGCTGATTATTGATTCCCTGGAGTGCTCCTGCAGCGTCCAGTCAGGGTCAATGACCATATATGAGATAGAGTTATGCAATTATACCTTGATCCAGGTAGATAGGTAAATAAAGTGCTAGGCAGTACATAATGCCTGTTTTTTGTGTGAAATGACCAATAAAAATATCTTTAAAAATCTTTTAACCCTAAAATTCCCTCATATAAACCTGTTTTTACGCATAAGCAAACAGAGTAGATCCAAATCAGACGGCTCCTATAGAAGGAGTCAGTCTGATCAGGGTCTGCTCTGTTTGCTTTTGACATGATAGATCTTTACCCATATATGATTGTTTTGTGGAACAGCTTGCAGACCTAGAGGGGTTAAAGAGTGTCTTGCACCCCTCCCTTTTTAGCCATCCCTGAAGGCCATGAAATGGTACATTTTATCTGATTTTAAATGTTTCCTGTCCTAACAGCTAACACTATCTCACTTTCTCCTTCTCACTTTGAAGACTTTCTATTCACTACTTTTATTGCTTTTATCCTTGCACTGACGCGCACCTGCCAATAATACGCAAAAGCGGAGTTGGGCAGTTACACATACATGTGATAACCTGTTGAAGCATGTCAGGTAGATTTGATTTTTGTCAGGTAGATTTTACCGACACGACGAAATATATGGAGATGAAAAAATTATCTTCTGGATACTTACGTTTTTTATACCTTTTCACATAATCATTCATACCTTACCATAAAAACTGTTACGGTATTATCCACATACCATGCCATTATAAACCTTACACTACACACATAACATTTACACACACTTTCCCTCATATCAACGCCTTTTCATGCATAGGAGCTATCTTGTCAGGGTCTGCTCTGTTTTCTTATGATATTGAAATGATTCCACACTTTCTGGCTTGGCCCAACAAAATAAAATGTCCATGTGCTGTTATAATAATAAATCTACCTTTACAAACCATACATTATACAGACTACATCTATACACAGCCATGGCATCACCTCCAACCCTTACAATGCCTAGATATCAATAACCCCATTAACCCTTTCCTTCATATAAACATGTTTCACTGATTTGCAAACAGAATAGACCCAGATCAGACAGCTCCCATAATTAAATAATCATTAATGCCATGAAAAAATCGAGACTTATTACTGTTTTATCATAATGATAAATATATTCCATTTTATCTTATTTTTTTACAGTTTCAGTGCTTTATAGGCTTATTTTCTAGCCCTTATTCGGCTAAATTCCCAATGGCCAAAAAAGTGTGTTTTCTCCAATTTTTTGAGGAAAATTCGCAACCTCAAGTAAAAAAAATCTATGAAAAAAACGTTATAAACCTCGATTTATTCAGTACAATCGGTCTGGGGACGAATCTTTCGTACTTTTTGGTATTGCCGGTTTGCTGAATAAAACTAAACTGTTTATCGTTCAGAATATTCGGATATTCTTTACTTGTTGTTAACGGTCGGAGTGCATACTGCTTTTTGAAGCTATGATAACGTCATTCCCCTCGTCTTAATTTGTCTCCTCGCTTGAGTAATAATAATGCGTGCCGCATGTGTATTTGTGGACAACGTCGCCTATATCAGAGTTTATTCTGGACTCAGTGACAGGTGGGCTAGTGAAGAAATGTAATAAAGTACTGCCCTCGATTTCAGTCTTTCTTTCGGACATAACTGCTTCGTTTTCGTGTAGAAAGTCCAGATAATCACATTTGTTAACAAAATGTTTTTCACTTTCGTTTTCGACTCGCGCGAGAGACTATGTGATTTTGATATATAAATTAACCAATCAAATCGTGTAAAAACCTTCACACCAGATGCTGTATCTGGGGGACGTCACTACTGGAAATAAATTTGCAGTCTCCAAGCAACAAGTAGCGACTCTCTTTCGCGACCGTGAAACGAAAACAAGACATCCCGATTTGAATTTAGATTAAATTATCTATTTAGGGAGGGGATTTGTGCAGAAGCATTGCCTTAGGATGGAATTCTGTCTGATTTGTATGCGTGCATCCCGCAAAGGCGCATGCCGCCGTTTGCATGTTGACACGACTGGTTCCCGATTTTTTTTTTGTTAACTCCAGTACAGCGCAAACGGGAACCAACTTGTGATTACATAATGCGGATGTTCTCCGCGGGGGAACCATACCAAAACGGGCCAATCGTGGATCACAGCATGCTAAAGGGGGTTTGTGTGTGTAGAGAACTAACAGATAATCTAACGCAGGGAGGAAAATATAGGTCACTAAAAAAAATGCCGTAGCAGAAACGGTAAAACGGTAGAAACGTCCATTGAATCGGTAGAACGGTAGACCACCTCTGAAAACGGTAGAATTCACCTACCGTCGGTAGTTATCACATGTATGGCAGTATCTACAGATAGATAGCATCGCTATAAAAGCCGGCTTGCACAGCAAGGCTGTACACTCAAAAGCCCCTCACTACAAAAGCTCCTCCTACAAAAGCCCCTCAATACAAAAGCCCATCTTGCAAAAGCCCCTCACCAAAAGTGTCAAGGCTTACAAAAGCCCCTCACTATTTTTCACATTACATTTTTGTTAATTAATAATTTTGT
The DNA here is from genome assembly GCA_963576725.1 of Azorinus chamasolen. Lineage (NCBI taxonomy): Eukaryota > Metazoa > Mollusca > Bivalvia > Cardiida > Solecurtidae > Azorinus > Azorinus chamasolen. Next base: position 30,496,753 of record OY755249.1, read on the forward strand.
TTCATTATACTCCAAATATTTGGACCTCAATATGAAAATTGTATAATTTATTCACAATACATTTATCTATTTTATTTTTCTGCATACACTCCATGCATTTTATCAAATCATTTCATATAATATAATATTAATATTTATTTATTCTATTAATGAATATTCATTAGGTTAGATAATTGTAATATAAGACTAATATTACTTAATTATCAATGTTTATAAAAGCATAAATTGTATTACCACAAGGAGGATATTTTTGATATATCTTTATAAACAGAATAGATACGGATCATACAGATTCCAAAACAAAGCCATCTGATCAAGTTCTAACCTATTTGCTCAAAGACAATTAATGAATATTCGTTAGGTGAACCACATTGTATACAAAAAAGGCATAAATTGTATATCCACAATTAACTAATTCCTTTTCTTAACTTCCAAACAGGGTAGACCCAAATCATTTTTAAAGCTTTATGATCTGGATCAACTATGTTTGCTTTGGTACAGTTAATATAGATTCAATAGCTATGGATAATGTAATATTAGCACATATTTGTATTTAAACGATTATAATATAACCACAATTAACTAACATGCAAATCTTTCCCTTTTTCGAATTCCATATCTTAACTTTCAAACAAAGTAGACCAAAATCAAAATTACAGCTCTGATCTGGATCTACCGTGTTTGCTGAATGATAAGTTTAAAAAGATTCATTAAGTAAGTTAATTAGTACACTCCTTATAAAAGTAAACATTGTAATTCACAAGGAGGAGATTCGTTAAGATCCTTATATTTATTTCATACAGGGTAGACCCAAATCATATTTAAAGTTACTTCAATTAATTAATTTTTTTTCCTAGTGAGGGGCTTTTGTAAACCCTGAAATTTTGGTGAGGGGCTTTTGCAAGATGGGCTTTTGTAGTGAGGGACTTAAGTATGAGGGGCTTTTGTGATACACCCGTACAACTACAAGCGTTGATATTGGTAAACTACATCCCGTTACTTACTCCCCCTTCAAGTTGAAATTCGTCTCCTATTTATATGGGTACGGAGGACAATTTGCAATGACTCTGGAGCACAAACAGGCACTGCCCTATGTTGGGCGGCAAATGTAACCAGGTTTCTCTGAGAGAAAATATACCCGTAGGGTATGGGTATTTAACTTGAGACCTTGAGATTCCCAGGCAAGCGTTCTACTGCATTGCCATAAAACCCTGCTTGCACAGCTGTACAAGTGTTGATACAGGAAAACTACACCCCGTGACATGATATAAATAGTAAAGTACCTAGTTATAGTCTACTTTCAGTCCGAATGACCGCTCAGTCGACTGTACATTTACTCCCCTGGTCATTGAGTCATTGGCCTACAATATTGAGCACTGCTTACATATGGCGCAATCATGCAGCCAAAGTACCAGTGAGTGACCCTCACAGGTACCCATTTTAACCTAGTGTTGGGAATCGGTTGGGATTTTACTATCGATGATCAGTTCAAGCTAAGTTACTAATTATCGATTGTATAATCGGTTCAGCAACAATATTCAAATAAATGAACTAGTATAGTACTTTGTAAACATAAATTGCTGGTCTAATAAGGAAAATGTGCATAGATAGGGTAGACTTCAATTTTAGGTGCCAAAATTGGTGCAAATACACATTTTAACTTTTTTACAGTTTTTTTCTCCATTTTACTTTTTTTTTCAATAATAAAAAACATCTTTAACCCTTTATATGAATATTTATGTATGAAATAATGACATCATCATACATGAATAGTGATTATATATTTTTTTAATAATGGCGTTAACAAAAGAAATTTTAGCAATGGCAGAAACTGTAGAATTGCATGTACATATATCTATATTATTTATAAGCAAATAGAGCAAACCCTGATCAGACGTCTATAGGAGCTGTCTGATCTAAGTCTACTCTGTTTGCAAAGGCGTAGAAAGGGGTATTTACAGAGTAACGGGTTGTAATTAAAACTTTTGGGTCGGGGTAGCTTTGCTAGGTAGAGACGGGTTGCCCTAAACAAACAATTTTTTAGGGCCCAATGATTAATATGTATATTGAAAAACTAATGTATCAATCTTTTTCTAAAGGACAAGACTTAATAAATGAGGTGAATTGGTCTGTATAACAATGTCAAGAATGGGAAATTGCGCAATATACCAACCGATAATCGATTATTTGAAACAACACTTGATTGTCTCCGATGTCAGGCTCAATCGATCAATTATCGATTATAATCGATCATCGGAACAACACTATAAAATTTAACCCCTGGGTGGAGAGGATGTGCGGGTGGGAGACACGGAACAGCGTCTCTGAAATTTGCGGATGGGACCGGGATTTGAACCCCGGACCTCAGGACTGATAGTTAAGTGCATTACCACTAGACCACCGCCACCTACATGTATTGTTTCACACATTTGTGTCAATATTTCTGTAACATACTAGATCTACAAACATTGATGGCACATTGTACCATATTTGCTACAGTAAGGTTAAGTAACTATTAACTATGTATTCTTGCGGTATGGCAAAAATTACTAATATGCTCGAATCATGTACATGTATTCTGTAACTAAAGTCGCGATATTTCAATTTCGTTATAAAGCAAACGTTCCTGCATAACCTAGACTAGTAGACCTACTTTGACTTACAGGTCAATGTCATAGAAAAAGACACACCAAATATGGAGTCATATTCCTAGCAAAAGGACAAAATATTCCAATACGAAAATCTGTTCATATTGAGTAAGCCCTCAGTAAGCATAATTTTACATTCAACAGTTTACATTCCCATTCATCTTTTTATACGCCCGCAAACATAGGGTGTGTTGGTTGGTCGGTTGGTCTGTCTGTCTGTCTATGGCATGTCCGTTTGTGGCACAAACTTTTTTACATAAACCTTTGAGATAAAGCTTTGAAACTTTACACACTTGTCGACCCTCACAAGCTTCATCTGCGAGCAAGAGTACATAACTCTGTCAACCATTTTGACAGAATTATGGCCCTTTTTATAGTTGGTCCACATGTCTATTTGTGGTACTACCTTGTTAAGACCACTTATTTACATAACCCTTTGAGATAAAAACTTTGAAACTTTACACACTGTCTACCATCACAAGCTTCATTTGAAGGCAAGAGTACATAACTCTGTCAAGCATTTTGGCAGCATTATGGCCCTTTTTATGGTTGGTCTGTCTGTCTGTCCGTGGCATAACCTGGTTAAGTCCACTTATTTACATAACCCTTTGAGATAAAGCTTTGAAACTTTACGCACATGCCTACCATTACAAGTTTCATCTGCAGGCAATAGTACATAACTCTGTCAAACATTTTGACAGAATTATGACCCTTTTTATGGTTGGTCTGTCCGTGGCACAACCTGGTTAAGTCCACTTATTTACATAACCCTTTGAGATAAAGCTTTTAACTTAACACACTTTTCTCTTAGCACAAGCTTCATCTGTAGCCAAGAGTACATAACTCTGTCAAGCATTTTGACGGAATTGTGGTCCTTTTTAGATAAAAAAAAAATTGGTTAAAAGTTTGTTTGATTTGCGATCAAGACAGCTTAGCGGGAGTATTTCATCACCTTTAGTGATACATGTAGTTCTAGTTCATTTTGTATCATCAACTGCTTCAGTTTACAATGCTTATAATGAAGGTTCCAACTGATTAATATATAAATTTTGCACAATATGAGATTCTGAAAGTCAAGTGGTGCTTTAAACAGCACTTTATCCAATGACAATTGATTAAACATGGCTGGTGGTCGACTTGAAAATTGTATTTTCAAGAACAATTACATTAATTGGTAGTATCTCAATCAAAGGCCAAATGTAATAGAAACTGCATAACTGATTTCAAAATATAAATTATCAAACTGGTAATTAGACCTGTAAACATTTTTTGTTTTAATACTCGTATATATTATGAAAAGATAGATAGATAGAATATACGTACTGCGAGAATACCCAATGCTAGACTATTTCAGTTTTGTTATGAAGCAAACATGATTTCATATTGTACCTGCATGATCTACTTTGACTAACAACTCAATATCTTAGAAAAAGACACATTAAGTAACCAAATATGAAGAGATTCCTGGTGAAAGGATAAATTTTTCAATAAAAATTAATTTCATACTGAGTAAGCAAATTCATGCATTCAAAAGTTTATATTTCCAATCATATTTTTCATTTTCTATGTACCATCTACTGCTTCAGTTTAACACCACTTGTAATGAAGATGTCACACTGTTGAAAAATCATAATTGGTACAAAATTAATTAGATTAGTAAAACTCAGTTACAACAGGTGAATAGACATATAAACACTTACGGTACTCATTTATTAGTCAATAAGTATCTTAAGTACATAATATCTGACAACAGGCTATTCAGAAAAATGGAAAACCAAGGTCTTGTCTCAGTTATCTTGGTCTTAAAAAAACAGTTTTCCCACAAATACTGTAATTGAATATTAACATCAATAACTGGTCAGTAAAAATTGAAATAGTTGGTCAGTAAAAATTGAAATAAAACAGGTTAAGTGGTACCATACATGATACTGATTACTTACTAAAAAATGAACATGACCTACGACGTCAAAGAGCTTTCTCATGAGTTATGGATCAGATCCCTGGCATAAGGATCTCTATGTTGCTTTTTCATGAGTTCAGATTTTAGGACATCATAGGAAGTGCAAATAAAGGTAGTATGATCTCAGTGTAAATATGTACAATATCAATATAACTTTGTTTAATCTCAGTGAAAAATGTTTTACTTTTCAGGTCCTAATCATGTTACTATTGGAGGTGTCAGTGTCAATATAAAGAATCCGACTTTACCAGAACTTGTTCCAAGAAATTACCGTAAGTGATATTTCAATATTACATGTATTTTTTGATTTTAGATCCATGTAATTGGAAGATTTGACCAAGTTTTGTATGATTAATTCTAGATGTTGAACGTAGTAAAACTTGGAAGTATACATATATTCATTCGTGTGGACAAAATAGGTTTCACGCTTATGCAGAGCTGCAGATAAAGATGCATACTCTAATACTCAAATTGTCCTTTCTCCACCAAACCTTATGTTGTGACCACTCTTCAAGACAATTCTAAAGAGTGGTCACACCATAGGGTTTGATGGAGAAATAAATGAGTTATTCTTGGAAATTCTTTAATTAACACATCTTATCTGGACCTGCTCATGGTACCTCACTCCTTGCATCTGAGGCTTAGATAAGATGACGTATAAACTGAAACATTTACAACAATATCTCCTTTGTTTTTACACCAAACCCCTTGTTATGACCTCATCAAGCGGATTCTAAAGAGTGGTCAAGACACGGTTTGGTAAAATTATGACAATTTTAGTATTCGAATACCAAGTAGATAAAAAATTGTTTTGTCAGAATTCATGTTATCTACTGTTTTCATGCATTCATTGAAAATTGTATCAATGGAACCTCAACATCTCAAACTCAGATAATCCAAACCTCAATATAACTCAAATTGATCGTTTCCAAAATTTGCGATACAGAATTGTTCTAAAATTCACCACAGCACATGTCTGTAAAGACATTCGACAGCTTGATGCAGACCTGTAGCAAGTAATGCTGAAAGCTCTTACAGGTGTTTTCAGCATTACTTGTCACCTGCATTAACCTTTTCCCCCATGGGCTATTTTTAGACTCAACCTCTTTGAATAAATCTACAGAAGAGGAGCATTTGCTAGAGAAAAGGAAAATTTTACAACTGTGTAGTATTGAAACCATTGTGATAAATAGAGCATTTGCTCCTATGGAGCAAATGCTCTATTTATCACAATGGTTTCAAGAATGGACTATTAAAGAGGCATATAAGGGTGTATTTAAGGAGGAAAGGGTTAAGCTGTCCCATCAAGAGTTTCCAAATTAGAAATAAGCTGGCTCAAACTCCTGATATCCTCAAATAACTTGTATGTTCTGTTAACACTTTCCCTGTTCTGTGTTTAATACAACTTTCAATACCTATTGAACATTCATGGACAAAATAGTTATAATTAAATATGGAAGGTGGAACAGTGTAACCATTTTAGAAAGTAAAGAAACAGATCTATTAAATTCCATGTGACAACTTGTTTATATGAAGGAAAGGGTTAAAGTTCAAGATAGAATGGTTCCTCTGTATCTTCTTAACCCTTTCCATCATATAAACATGTTTTCACGCATTTGCAAACAGAGTAGACCCAGATCAGACGGCTCCTAGAGGAGCCATCTGATCAGGGTCTGCTCTATTTGCCAATGGAATTTGGCAGATCTGTTTCTTTACTTTCTAAACTGGGTACTATTTTCCACCTGTATTATTTCGTTATAACTATCTTGTCCATGAATATTCAGTAGGTATAGAAATTTCGAATAAACATAGAACAGGGAAAGGGTTAAGACAAGTATTAGCTTAGTTCTTGGTGAAAGTCAGGCAGAAAGCTCCTATGAGAGCTTAGTGGATTGCTTTCATTGTGAATTATACAACCACCTGCAGAAAAAATTCTCAATTCTTCTCTGCTATAAGTTCTGATTAGAGATGTTTACTGTAAACTGCTGTTGAATTGGTTTATGGACCAAGTGTACCATTACCGAAGTGTACCATTACCGAAGAGTACCATTTTTGGTCGAATTATACCACTTCCATATTTCACCTGGTATTATTATTGATTATTATTGGTACATGAAAACGTCAATTATGATTAATGCATTATAGAAATGTAGTTGGATGTAATTAATGAAGTCTTCACATGACATACGGTTACCCTTAATGCAGGGTGTTAGACTCATAAATCGACTTTCGATTTGGCGATATCCTAGACAAATACAAGTTCCTTTCTTTCAAAATCTCTGGAACTACAAAATCTATTGGCATACTCTGAATTAAGAGCTGAATTAAGAGCAAAACATACACTGTTCAGGAGTATTGGATAATTCCATGTATTGATTGAAAGATAAAAACGATTTGAGTGAAAATTAAATGGATTTCATTTCATCAAAAACACTATTGTATCTTAATCTGGTATATATTTATAAGCCTTTTGCCGAACTCAAGAATTATACTATGATAATTTAGTATAATGTGACCTTTTTCCTTTTTTTTTTTTCAACTAGGAAGTGAAAATCTACAGTTTTTGTCTAAGCCAAACATCCCTTGAAAAATTTACATTATAAGAATAAAGTTAAATGAATTTTCATGAAGTGATCAATTAATGCATAAATGTTCATTACGGAAAGAATTGACAGACATTGGACAAATTTGTGATAACTTTTGATACAGACTAGACACTCAGTACATTTGTACATCGTCAAGATCCAACCAGTTTGACACTCGGGCTCCATTGTTTTTAAGAAATGGAAGAAAAAATGTACTTTAAGAATTGCAGTAAACCACAATATTTGCAGACGGAAGTTACTTTTTAGTGTTGAAAGTGGTATTGATGTGTACCTCCAGAGTAACCATGTTATGATAATTAGTGTACCTCCAGTGTATGAAATAAACTGTTAACCCTTCTCTTGCTGAATTTTAAAATACATTTCTCCTTCTTTACCCATGCCCTGTTGTATAATTACATATATCTTCACTGTGTAGAAGTATTTCACTGTGCAATCACTGCTGTGGAGTGCACTGGTTGCACAATCAACTTGTAAATAGTGCAAACCCTGATGAGACAGCTCCTGCAGGAGCTGTCTCATCTGGGTCTTCACTATTTACAGGTAGGTATATTGACGTGAATAGCAAGCGAAGGGTTAATTTAATTTGTTTGGTCTTATTTCAGTGACCGAGAAAACTCCACAGTCATTACTGAGACATTTACGATGGATTATGCAAAAGGTGAATCATGTGTCTATTTATTCTTAACTCCATACATGTACATACTCCTTTCTGTGCAAACTCCTGTAAGAGCTGTCTGATCATAGTCTTCTCTGTTTACTTATGATATAATGTAGATATGATTTCATAGTCTCTGCCGGGGCCTAAAATTCCCGTGTCCATGTGTTATTTTAACAATTAATCTAATTAATATTGATGATGTCATTTTTTCTTTCATGAATATTCAGTGTTAACCTGCATATTGACACCTCTGTAAAAGCTACTTTCTGAAACCATTGTGATAAATAGAGCATTTGCTCCATTGGAGCAAATGCTCTATTTATCATAATTGTTTCAAAACTATCAATTCTTATACATGTACATGTTTTCCTTTTCTGAAGTAAATGTTCCTTTTCAGTAGATTTATTCAAAGAGGTAGGATCTAAAAATAGCCTATGAGATAATAGGTTAACCTATACAGTGCTGAACTTTCCAAGTGGATATTAGGGTTGTGACCCATCATTGTTCAACGATAAGATTCAATTCTATAGGAAAGGATATTATTTGTTGTGAGAGGATTTTGATTGTTAAACAGTGAAGATCCTGATCATAGGGCTACACTGTTGGAAAATACAACAACAGTAGAACCTCTCTAAGCAACTGCCAAAAAGAGGTCTAATTTTGGGTCTGTAGGGCAGTTTGTAACTTAATGCAGGTGAAAAGTAATGCAGAAAGTTCCTATATGAGCTTACTGCATTACTTTTGCCCTGCATTAAGCATCCTTTTGCTTTTAAGACTCTTATTTCAATAAATGAATGGTTGCTTAAGAGAGGTACTACTGTACACTGGTTTCCCATATTTTGAGAATTACTCTGGTCATGTTAGCAGTGAATTGGTGAAAACAAGTAAACTGTTTTGGATCCTAATGAGAGATTGTGAGACACTCAAGTAATGAGAGATTTCATCTTGATCTAAACTGATCAACATTCTGTTTGGAGATCAAGAAAAAAATATTCACTTTGAGAATTGTAATATCGTTTGGAGATAAAGAAAAAATACTCTCTTTTTGAGAATTGTAACAGACAACAATTATTACATAACTGTATAATATGCAAAGAGTTACATGATACTGTTATTATATTTAAATATCACATCCTATGGAGAGCGATAGCACTTATTGTCAAACCGAGGTTGGTAATGTTCACCGAGGTGTTAGCCGAGGTGTACATTAATTTACCATACCGAGGGTTGACAATATGGCTGTCACACTCCATAGGATGTGATATTTATTTTATTATACCGAACAGCACAATCAGTTTTGTCAGCAAAAGATTTATTCAATGACAACAATAAACAGTTTGAAACAAAAGTTATACTTGGTGCTTAAAAATCATGAAACAGCTTCACACTTCTATTCAGTACATGTTAATTATGGCAGAGTCTTTAACACTCTCCAATCTTGACAGATCCTCCTCCGAAATAGTCACATAACGCGATATTTCTCAAATAATTGATATAAAAACAAAAAAATGTCAAAATGACGTTTGTTGATAAAAGTGCAAGCTTTAGATGACATCGGTGTGATGACGCCACACACACAAATTAATAAGCATTCACTAATCTAGACATACTGTTGCCAGCACAAGATAATGTTGCATGGAAAAGTACAATTTGTTTCATGGCAGGTATATGGAAAATTTGTATAGGAAAGCCAGGTGAGTAGAAATAATGGCATTATGAATATTTATTTACTGAAATTTTCCTGCATATGAACGTTCACTTGACTATTTTTTGTCATGGCAGAAGCTTTATTAACATATAAATATAGTTCTATAACCCTTTCCTCCATAAATACGCCTTTCTACGCCTCTAAAAAAGTCACTTTGTAAACCATTGTGATAAATTAAATAGAGCATTTGCTCCACAGGAGCAAATGCTCTATTTATCACAATGATTTCAAAACTACACAATTCTAACATTCACTTTTCTCAAGTAAATGCTCCTTTTGGGTAGATTCATTCAAAGAGGTTGGGTCTAAAAATAGCCTATGGAGGAATGGGATAAGAAGACAGGAGCCATGTGATCTGGATCTGTTCTCTTTAAAAAGACATGAAAAAGGGTATCTATCATGTAAAAGGTAAATAGTTTGGATATTAATGTATTTTCATAATATGCCTATGAATGTCTTAACACTGTAGTAGTTTTCTGTTTCCACCAGGACCTGCTTGGTCAGGATGTGTTTCTGATAGGAGCTCCAGGACCCCTCCGCAGACAGGTGGCCATGATGTATCTGGTAAAACAACTTTCTTAACCCTTCTAGATAAGAGGCATACACATCTATCTGAATCTCCTTGTAGATAAGAGACATATCCATTTATCTGTATCTCCTTGTAGATAAAAGGTGTATCTGTCTATCTGAATCTCCTTGTAGATAAGAGGCATTCCTATCTATCTGAATCTCCTTGTAGATAAAAGGCATACCCATCTATCTGAATCTCCTTGTAGATAAAAGGCATACCCATCTATCTGTATCTCCTTGTATATAAGAGACATACACATCTATCTGAATCTCCTTGTAGATAAGAGGCATACCCATCTATCTGAATATCCTTGTAGATAAGAGACACACCCATCTATCTGAATCTCCTTGTAGGTAAGAGGCATACACATCTATCTGAATCTCCTTGTAGATACAAGGCACTAACATCAATCTGAATCTCCTTGTAGATAAAAGGCATACCCATCTATCTATCTCCTTGTAGATAAGAGGCATAGCCATCTATCTGATTCTCCTTGTAGATAAGAGCCATACCCATCTGTCTGTACCTCATTGTAGATAAGACACATACACATCTATCTGAATCTCCTTGTAGATAAGAGACATATCCATTTATCTGTATCTCCTTGTAGATAAAAGGTGTATCTGTCTATCTGAATCTCCTTGTAGATAAGAGGCATTCCTATCTATCTGAATCTCCTTGTAGATAAAAGGCATACCCATCTATCTTAATCTCCTTGTAGATAAAAGGCATACCCATCTATCTGTATCTCCTTGTAGATAAGAGACATACACATCTATCTGAATCTCCTTGTAGATAAGAGGCATACCCATCTATCTGAATCTCCTTGTAGATAAGAGACACACCCATCTATCTGAATCTCCTTGTAGGTAAGAGGCATACACATCTATCTGAATCTCCTTGTAGATACGAGGCACTAACATCAATCTGAATCTCCTTGTAGATAAAAGGCATACCCATCTATCTATCTCCTTGTAGATAAGAGGCATACACATCTATCTGAATCTCCTTGTAGATAAGAGCCATACCCATCTATCTGTACCTCATTGTAGATGAGACACATACACATCTATCTGAATCTCCTTGAAGATAAAAGGCTTAGCCATCTATCTGAATCTCCTTGTAGATACGAGGCATTAACATCAATCTGAATCTCAATGTAGGTAAGAGGCATACACATCTATCTGAATCTCCTTGTAGATAAGAGCCATACCCATCTATCTGAATCTCCATGTAGGTAAGAGGCATACCAATCAATCTGAATCTCCTTTTAGATAAGAGGTATACTCATCTATCTGAATCTCTTTGTAGATAAGAGACATACACATCAATCTGAATCTCCTTGTAGATAAGAGGCATACACATCTATCTGAACCTCCTTGTAGATAAGAGACATACACATCAATCTGAATCTCCTTGTAGATTAGAGACATACACATCAATCTGAATCTCCTTGTAGATAAGGGTCTGCTCTGTAGATAAGAGGCATACACATCTATCTGAATCTCCTTGTAGATAAGAGGCATACCTATCTATCTGAATCTCCTTGTAGATAAAAGGTGCAGCAATCTATCTGAATCTCCTTGTAGATAAAAGGGCGTATCCATCTATCCGAATCTCCTTGTAGATAAAAGGCGTATCCATATATCTGAATCTTCTTGTAGATAAAAGGCATATCCATCTATCTGAATCTCCTTGTAGATAAAAGGCGTATCCATCTATCTGAATCTCTTATTTCTAAGTCTAATCCTGTCTTGTTGATGCAGTAAAACCCCTCTTAGCTGGAATTCTAGCAGAGAAGATACTTTTAGGCAGGTGACTGCTTAAAGCATGGTGAAAGTCATACAAAAAGCTCCTAATCCTTTCCTTCATATAAACGCCTTTTCACGCATTTGCAAACAGAAAAGACCCAGATCAGACAGCCTCTATTGGATCCGTCTGATCAGGGTCTGCTTTGTTCGCTAATGGAATTTGATATACATGTATATGGTTCTTTAGATGCGAAAATGGTTATATTGTTCCACCTTCCATATTTCATTATAACTATTTTGTTCATGAATATTCAGTAGGTATTGAACTTTCCACTTTCTATAGGTTAATGAATATTCATGATTTCTTACAAGAATATTCAACAGGGAAAGGGTTAAGTTATCTGCCTAGCAGATTGTGTCATGACAAGTGAACATTTTGATTGAAATGACGCTTCAGATTTCACATCACATCTCATTTAGATCCAATCTGATTTATATTCAGATCATTAAAATTTTGTTTGAAAGATATAGAAGAAATAAATTAAAAATTGAATTAGACTTATAAAATTCTTAATCCTTCAATAGGTTCGTATCAGAATAATTTTTCACTAATAAAAAGTCATTTGCAAAATATTTCCAGCTTCTTAAGGTTTTCAAAGTTTAATTATTTGACCTTCCTGTTAAAAACTGAAATAGCCGTATATTTTAAGAATATTCTGTATTTGTTATGAAAGTTATTTTATGTTTGGTGAAGAAGAGTTTTTTTTTTTTGTAGGAGCTTACCAAACGTGAGGGGGAATATGTGTCTTTATCACGAGACACAACAGAGGCTGACCTCAAACAGAGGAGAGAGATCAGATCTGGCAGTGCTTTCTATCTTGATCAGGTAAGAGATCACACATTAGAGATTGACCTCAAACAGAGGAGAGAGATAGGATGTGACAGTGCCTTCTATCTTGATCAGGTAAGAGATCACACATTAGAGGTTAACCTGAAACAGAGGAGAGAGATCAGATCTGACAGTGTCTTCTATATTGATCAGGTAAGAGAATCACACAACAGAGGCTGACCTCTAACAGAAGAGTGAAATCTGATCTGGCAGCGCCTTCAATCTTGATCAGGTAAGTGAATCACACAACAGAGGCTGACCCCAAACAGAGGAGAGAGATCAGATCTGACAGTGCCTTCAATCTTGATCAAGTTAGAGAATCTGTGCAAAGAATACAGGTCGTAATCAATACAAAGTGATTTATGCCAATATTATATATTATTATTATACCACATTTATATAGTGCTCTTTTCACACAGGATATGTGCGTTCAAAAGCGCATATGAGACAAATATCAGTACATTGTATTTTCTTTATTGCATTCATTATGAATAAGAGATGGTAATATGTCAACAGCCTTTAGAGTTAGAAGTCTTTCACTGTGAATGATGCTTGCTCTCTTTACCATATGAATATTCATGTAAGAGATAATGACTATATGAATATGAATAAGCTGAAATTTTATGATGGCTTCTTAACCCTTTCCCTCATATAAACGTGTTTTCACGCATTTGCAAACAGAGCAGAACAGGGAAAGAGAAGTTTTGGACATAGTGGAAGCTGTAGAAGTAGATCTATATTATCCCATCAGGCCCCGATGTTATAAAACGTTTTGCTTGAGTCTGAGATCATTCTCAAGCATCTGATTGGTCAGATTCTGAGCATCAGATTCTGAGCTTGCTCAAAATCTGACCAATCAGATACTTGAGAATGATCTCAGTCTCAGAAGTTTTATAACCTTGGACTCTGAGGTCTACTCATTGTCTCAGTGGTATTCAGTGGCATATCTGTGAGGTAAAGGATTAATTTTCAGCAAGTCTGAAATAAATGACTTCTGTTCATGTAAACCTCTTCCATTTAAGAAAATAAAAGTTCTTATTATAGACACCCATTATACTGGACATGCAATTTCTTCTTTGTTATTGTATGACCACAAATTTCCTTGAAACTAGGGTGAGCATTCATTAACTAGGTCTTTGTGTTATGTCTGTTTCTTATTCAGTCTATCGGTCAAAGTAGGAAAGTTTCAATTCAGTGAGCAAATTTGTAATAACTATATGGAGTACTGGCTTGAGGTTATAAAACTTTTTGCTTGAGTCTGAGATCATTCTCAAGGATCTGACCAATGAGAATGATATCAGACTCAGAAGTTTATAACCTTGGACCAGACTTGACTTTTTCATTTAAGTATTCTTTAGCTTGCATTTGTCTTTCTTTCTGCAGTGTGCTGTGCGTGCAGCCATCAATGGCCACATCCTGGTGCTTGAAGGTATAGAGAAGGCTGAAAGGAACGTATTACCCATCCTGAACAACCTGCTTGAGAACAGAGAGATGCAACTGGAGGACGGCAGGTTCCTTGTTGCCGCAGACAGATATGACAAACTCCTCAAGGTGCTTGCTTAACTCTTTAACTTATGAATATTCATGTCAGAAATAATGACTTAATGAATATTAATTACCTGAATTTACCTAATTTAATGACATAATGAGCTTTATTAATGATTCCATTATTAAAAAAAATGGTTTATTAATATTCATACAGTCACTATTTCTATCAGACATGAACATTCATGGTGTCAAGGGTGAATGTGCCATATTAGATGCACATATTTACTAACAACAATGCTGTTTTAAAGAGGAGGTCCCTACAATTATCGCATATTTTCAATAATATCATAAAACTTGGTATTTGTTATGCTCTATCATTATTATGAAGGTTCCCAATTTGAACTTATATCGAAAAATGCCCATGTGATACAAATAAACTGATTTCATCAATAACTGATAATTTTTGTTCTACAACACAATATTATCGACCTTTTCCGTAAATTCTTCCGCGTTTTGCCGATGATCACCCGATCCCTCCATTGTTTACCAATCGTAACTACTCGCCGTATTCCGTCAGAGTTCGGAATATAGGTCTTATTTCGATAGAAATAGCCGAGGTGTTCCGAGTGCATTGTTTACGTAATAGGCTTTCTCGGAAGTAGTCGAAGAATCGCGAATAGGGCGAACAGTTACGAAACTAAAACTCAACCCGAATAAAACTGAAACATCGGTGAGTAAAACCGGTATCGGCGATATCAAACACATGGATGTTTTGTCATTATAAACGGTAATTGGATTGGGCTTTTTGTGATATACTACTTTTCAGCATATAAACAAATGAGTTTTGTATATTTGAAGTGTTTATGAAACGCGTCAAATGTAGGGACATCCCCTTTAACATTTGAATGACATAATTAAGTGGTTTTCTAACTCCGTTATGGTTTATGTGCAATATTGGATGCACTTGTTTACAACAACATTGCTTTAACAATTGGAGGAAATAATCAATTTGTTTTCAAGCTCCATTATTGGATGCAATCAAGTTGTTTTCAAGCTCCATTATGGTTTACATGTATGTGCTATATTGGATGCAATCAAGTTGTCTTCAAGCTCTAATAATGCAGATTATTAATTGTTTTCTGCAATTTTGCCAATGATACTGATTAATCCTTTAATTGTTGAAAATTCAAAGAGGATTTGCCCATCAGTGGTTAACTATGGATAGAGGGTATTACAAAGACCATAATCACTCAGCCATGGAGTCTCCTCTTCTCACATGGAAGATGTTAAATATTGCGGCATCTATTTATTATTTTCTACTCACCCTACTTTATCACTGCCTCACTGCAGTAATGTTCCTCTCCTGGGTTTGCAAAGGCCAAAAAAAATGTATATAGAGAGCTACAGATTAAGAGCGTACCAAATACTAAAATCATTTCTCCGCAAAACCCTGTAATCTGACCACTCTTTAGAATCGTCTCTTTGATGGAGAATTAAATTCTTGAAAATGTTTAAATTTACACATCTTATCTGGACCTCTGTATATATGAGGTTAATAGTTAACTCTTTCGTTCATATAAAACATGTTTTCATGCACTTGCAAACAGAGTAGACCCAGATCAGATGGCTCCTATAGGATCTGTTCGCTAATGGAACTTTAAAGATCAATTTCTTTACTTTCTAAAATGGTTATTATGTTCCACCTTCCATATTTCATTATAACTATTTTGTTAATGAATATTCAATAGGTAATGGAATTTGGAATAAGTATAGAACAGGGAAAGGGTTAAAATGATTGTAGTGCTAGGTATGGGAGATGTGGCAGATGTGTACAGATAGGATGATAGATCTCTATATAAATTTTAGGATCACACCAAAGAAGAACTGGATGATCTCAAACTTGTCAGAGTAAATGAGAGGTTCAGAGTTATAGCACTTGGATTACCTGTTCCTCGTTACCAAGGTAACCCACTGGACCCTCCACTGAGGTCCAGGTTCCAGGCCAGAGATATCAATCCACTTCCATTTAAAGTAAGTAATATTTTTTGTCTGTTTAATGAAAGCAAAAATATTCCAGTTTTGCTTGTTCTTTGCAATAATAAAGTCTTATATTAACATGCCTAATAGTAAAACGAGCTGTGAATGTGTCAAAGTTTGTATCTAACCACAAAAGTCATGGCTCTTATAAATTGAAACTAGGTTGAAATTAAAAAGACATAAATGTTTCAAATAGATGAAATATTTAGCATATGTTTCTTCTTGTATATCTACACTTCCAATATTTAAATATTTGAAATTAAAAATTTAAAAATGTTTCTGTATATCTACACTTTCAATATTTAAATATTAAAAATTTGTTCTTGTATATCTACACTTTCGGTATTTAAATATTAAAACAATGTTTCTGTATATCTAAACTTCTGATATTTAAAGATTAAACATTTATTTGTTCATGTATGACTACAATTTTGATATTCGAATGTTTTGATTTTCATTAAATTGTTGCTTATACATTATTTATATCTACAGTTTGTTTGTAGAATGATGTTTGTGCCTGACTTTAATCATCAATATTCTAGATATATCTTATGATGTCTTTGCAAACAGAGTACATGTACACCCAGAATAGTAGCTTCTGTAGGAATTATCTGGTCAGAGTCTGCTCTGTTCGTGTGAGATAACATAGATCTGATTCTACAGTTTGTTCATATAAAGATGATTATAAACCCTTCGCTTGCTGAATTGAAAAAAAAATTCTCCTTCTTTACCAATGCCCTGTTGTATAATTACATATATCTTTACTGTGTAAAAGTATTTCGCTGAGCAATCACTGCTGTGGATTGCACTGGTAGCACAATCAACTTTTAAATAGCACAGACCCTGATGAGACAGCTTCTGCAGGAGCTGTCTCATCTGGGTCTTCACTATTTACAGGTATGTATATTGACGTGAATAGCAAGCGAAGGGTTAAGACTAATTAATATTCGTGATATCCAGTATTTCTTACAAAAATATTCATGATAAGGTAATGTTTTGATTCTTCCAGGAGCAACTAGAACAACTCCAAGAGGTTGCCCCTAACGTGAAACCAGACAGGTAAGAAAACATTATTTTATAGTCATCTTGTTTCTTCTAAATCTTGGATCTTAGTGAGAAGCTGAGTTATTCAGTATCTCATCTGGATCAAAGATGTTTGCAAATGTGAGTCAGGTCGTAGATAGTGGGATAATTATTAACCCTTTCCTCCATAGGCTATTTTTAGACCCAACCTCTTTGAATAAATCTACCCAAAAGGAGTATTTACTAGAGAAAAGTAAAATTTTAGAATTTGAAACCATTGTGATAAATAGAACATTTGCTCCTATAGGAGCAAATGCTCTATTTATCACAATGGTTTCAAGAAGTGGTTATTACAGAGGTGTAGAAAGGCGTATTTATGGAGGAAAGGGTTAAATGGAATGGGGAAATAGACTGGATGTTTTCTGTATGTCCACATTCTTGTTACTGTTGTATTTCAGATTATCACAGATGCTAAGTTTTGCCTCCACAATGCTGACTAAAGAATCTACCTCACTGGGTCTGCCAGATTTTCCTGTAACCAACCTGACAGACATAGCCAAAATACTAGTAAGTACATAGTTATGCACAAGCCAAAATACTGGAAGATTCTCAATTTTCATATATGGCACATAGCATCATGTTCAGGTCCTCTACAATAACTGTATAAAGTATGCCCCCGGGGTGGCCAGTTTTCAATAGAAACATATAGGGAAAATTTGAAAACTACTCCTGAAACTGGAAGGTTCTCAGCTTTCATAATTGGCACATAGCATCATGTTCAGGTCCTCTACAAAAGTTATATAAATTATGCCCCTGGGGTCAAAATTGGCCTGCCCCAGAGGTGGCCAGTTTTCTACAGAAACCTTTTGTGAAAATTTTGAAACCCTTCTCCTCTGATTGTCTGGTTAGCGAGTACAGTCTGTAGTGCTTACAGGACAAGGTACCTGATATGAATGTACAGTATGTGCTGCTTACAGGACAATGTACCTGATATGAATGTACAGTATGTGCTGCTTACAGGACAATGTACCTGATATGAATGTACAGTATGTAAGGCTTACAGGACAAGGTACCTGATATGAATTAACAGTATGTGCTGCTTACAGGACAAGGTACCTGATATGAATGTACAATCTGTGCTGCACACAGGACAAGGTACCCGATATGAATATACAGTCTGTACTGCTTACAGGACCAGGTACCCGCTATGAATATACAGTCTGGGCTGCTTAAAGGACAAGGTACCTGATATGAATGTACAGTCTGTGCTGCAGAGACTTTGCTCATACAGAGTTTATTTACTTTACAGGACAAGGTACCTGATATTAGTGTGCAGTCTGTGCTGCAGAGACTCTATCCATACAAAACAATGATGGGCAAAGAGGGACAGGCAGCTGTTCTGGACACACTCAAGGTAGATAATCTAGGCGTGTGCAAAGGAATATAACTAAGGAATGTAATAAATAAATTATCGAACAACGCAAAAATATTTACCATTTGCACAATATCTGTGATTCTTGTATTAACCCTTGTCTGATTACCGGGAACAGTTTTATTGGATCTAAACTATTTGCCTAAGTTTCTCTTTCCAAATATTTAGCAGAGCTACAGATAAATGTGGATACTCAAATACAAGAATCATCATTTCTCCACCAAACGCCATATTATGACCACCCCTTAAAATCGTCTCGACTAGGCGATTCTAAAGACTTTAAGAGTGGTCACAGTATAGGGTTTGGTGGAGAAATAAAGGAGTTATTCATAAAAATGTTCAAATTTACGCATCTTATGTAGAGCCCAGTTTAGGATAATCAGGGTACAATGTATTTTGTATTTGAATTCTTTATGTTTTGTGCTTTCAGCACCAGTCATTGTTTTATTGTGACTTTTATTGACACTTTTCAGAAATTTAATATTCTGACTGCGAAAAGTGACCAGTGTCATTTGTCAACAGTGGATATGCGGACTGACAGCTCGGCAAATGTGAGAATTTCCACTGGGAAGGGCGAGGCAGCATTTCAGGTGAGTTACCCTGTAGGAAGTATGGCAGTGTATGACTGAAAGGCTGATAAGTTATGATGGGAAATTCTATTACACTTTTGCTTGTGTTTCTCTTTTGCTTGAGTTACAACACAACATGACTTCTAATAGACTTCAGTCATGTTTTTAATTTTTGTTTTTTGACTATTCAGATGCTTTATTCTACCAGTCATAGGTGTGTGAGGGTCAGGGAGGGCCATCTGTCATCATACCCTACAATAATTTGTTTCGTTAGTAGCATTGTTCAGAGCTACAGATAACAGTGCGTACCCAGATACTAAAATCGTCATTTCTCCATCAAACCCTATACTGTGACCACAATTTAGAATCGTCTCTTTGAGACGATTCTAAAGAGTGGTCACAGTAAAGGGTTTGGTGGAGAAATAAAGGAGCTATTGTTGAAAATGTTTAAATTTACGCATCTTATCTGGAGCTCTGATTGTATCATGTTTATGGTATTATTAGTATAACAGCAAATAAATTAACAAACAGAACAAATCAAGGAAAGCAGTTTTAACAATGCTATTTGAGAAAAAAACTGTTTTATTGATTTAATGCTTGTCCAGTTATATTTTTAAGGGGAGGTTCTATGGATTTGATAATAAAAAACTTAGTTGATTTTTTAAAAGTAAAAGCAAAATCTGTTTAGCCCTTTTCTCCATAAATACGCCTTTCTACACTTCTGTAATAGTCACTTTTTGAAACCATTGTCATAAATAGAGCATTTGCTCAATAGGAGCAAATGCTCTATTTATCACAATGGTTTCAATACTACACAAATCTAATATTTTCCTTTTCTCTAGTTAATGCTCCTTTTCGGTAGATTCATTCAAAGAGGTTGGGTCTAAAAATAGCCTATGGGGGAAAGGGTTAATAAACCACATTTAGAGGTTTTTAGATAGATAATGATACAAAAGAGAGCAAAAGGTACATGATGGGGTTCTCTCATCTCAATAATATTTCAATTTCATGTTTGTCTACACATGTTTACATCGGTATAGGAAATAATATTCCAGTGATTTTATGTTAATCGTTTACTCCATGAATATTCAAGTAAGAAATAGTGACATCATGAATATTAATTAGTTAAATTTTTATAATGGCACATGAAGAGAGGAAATTTTGGCCACGGTGGAAAATGTAGAACCATATTAGAAAAGGTTTGATCACCGCATCATTTCTCTTACATGTAATGTAACAAAATTGTTGAGTTGAATTAGTAGAAGTTGATGCAGAATGAGCTCAATTTTTGAAGAAAGTTTTGACACATGATTACAGCGCTCCCTTTATTTAACAACTTTTGTTAATGACCAGTCAGTCGAACTTGTATTTTGCAACCACACAAAGGAATAGAAGTTGTCGCTATGGACAGGGAACCGTTGTTGAGAGGGATTGTTAACCCATTCCCGCATATTGATGCCTTTTGACGCTTCTGTAAAAGTCACTTTGTGAAACCATTGTGATAAATAGAGCATCTGCTCCAACAGGAGCAAATGCTCTATTTATCACAATGGTTTCAAACTACAAAATTTTAAAATTTTTCCTTTTCTCTAGTTTATGCTCCTTTTCGGGAGATTTATTCAAAGAGGTTGGATCTAAAAATAGCCTGTTAAAGTGGGTATGAGTTAATGGAGGGAGCACTGTACCCTGTTTGCAAAGGCATATATATGGAGTAAAATGATGAGAGTTGAGTTATGTTACTGTATTGTAGGTGAAGACTGGTTCCAAGCAGACAGCTGTACATAATGAGCACTTTGTAAAGACTGGGTACCATGATAGCTTCCTAGCAGACATGCTGCAGTCCCACTTTGTCAAAGATTTCTGCATTATTGGAGCCAGGGTAGGTAAAATTTCTGACTTTCTGTCCCATCATGATTTAATTATTAGATCCTGGTAAGTTATGGGTATGTTCGTAACTGGCATTTCTCTAGTCCTCTTAATGATTTTATCAGTTGTGTAGAATGATGGGCAGGTTCATATTTGGTGTTTCTCCAATCCTCTTACTGATTTGATCAGTAGTGTAGAATGCCCTTCAACCAAATACATTTTATTATGGCTAGAATGGATATTAAAGATTTCTAGATTACTTGGGGTTTCTCCTACAAAATTGTTAATACAGTAGACTCTCGTTATGTCGAGTTCGTAGGGACCTGTTAAAAACTTCGACTCATCGAGAGTTCGACTCAAAAATCACATGCCATTTTTCAAAAATATACAGTTTCTTCCATTACGTTCACCTTAAACAAGCTGCCATATTACAAGAATACTAATGTGCTTGTACAGTTTAGTTTTCACATTGTGTAAAAGAATCGCACTCTGTGTACATAAAATTGTACATGTGCGTGTTGATCCATTACTGCGAGAACAAAATTCTGTCTTCCCTACCCTCCATTAATGACACTATACCGTAATTTACAAGGCCCTATCCAATTTTCAGATCCCTTTTGCCTTTATTATTGAATTAATCACCGTTGGTTTGGCGATTTATAAAGCGCATCGTTTGTTTACGCCATTTCTATGGGAAATCCCCTTTTCCTAAACGGGCACCGGAAATACGCAATCACACGTGAATTAGCTGGTTGCCGATTCGTGTACTTCCGGTACATCTAAGAGAACAGCCGTATTCGGGAAACCAGACGTTTCAAAATGTAGTCACCATTTTACATGTTTCGCCGTGAGCTGTTTCGCTATTACTCAAGTGGCAAATTAAATTCAATGTTGAACTGCATGTATTGGTAATAAATAAGGAACAGGCCTTACTTTTTATCCAATCTCTACAAAATCGTCCGGAAGCGAGGACGCTTGAGAGTTATCTTTCTTACTACAGTAGTTATGATTGACACTTAGGACGAATGAACGGTAAGGTGTCATGTTCACTCAACGCGGCATTGTTCCACAGTTTGATTAATTATCTGACATCAGTGATTGTTTACCCACAAAACACTGTAATTACTTGTGTCGCGATCACCTGGCGTACTTTGCCAGGGTCGGATCAAAAGGTCCAATTCACACCTCGAACTCAATCAGACTGAGAGGTGCGACTTTGATACAAACACCGATAATTACATGCAAACAAACACTTTGGGGACGGAAAATGACTTCGACTTAATGAAAATGTGATCAGTTCGAATTCGTCTTAAAAACTTAAATTTATATAGAATACATAGGAAGAAATGTTGGGACTTTACAAAAACTTCGTGTCAACAAGAAATTCGTGTCAAGTGAGTTCGCCATAACGAGAGTGGACTGTACATGTACACTTTTTTACGGGCAATAACATCTGCAGTGTCTTGAGGGCATGTTGTTGTCCCAAGCCCGAGGGGAGCGGTATAGGAGCTGTCTGTTCTGTGTCTTTTCTGTTTGCAAA
Source organism: Azorinus chamasolen (assembly GCA_963576725.1). NCBI lineage: Eukaryota > Metazoa > Mollusca > Bivalvia > Cardiida > Solecurtidae > Azorinus > Azorinus chamasolen. The sequence continues at coordinate 30,519,499 of OY755249.1, forward strand.
TGTGTGAAAACACATTTTTATGAAGGAAAGGGTTAAGTAAATAACATGTCTCTAATTTAGTATGTATCTGTCCAAAGTGTTTTTTAATCAATCTATTCTAGCATTATCATATATCTTTCACATAACTGATATTTGTACAGGAGCTGTCTGATCTGGTTTTACTCTGTTTACAGATGCTTCAAAAATGTACATGTGTATATGAAGTAAAGGGATACAGGTTAGATTTGCTGACATTCTGTAGCATATTTATGACTGACCAGGTTTTGTGTTTTGTTCCACAGGGTTGTGGGAAATCGGAGCTTGTCAAGAAGTTTTCATCTCTCCTTGGGTACCACGTAGAACCCATCATGCTGTACCAGGTACATTTACCTAATGAATATTCATATAAGAGTCTTATATTATAAATTATGGATATCAGTTAGCTGAATTTTTGTAGCAGCATTATGAATAAGAGAAATATTTTACTTTGGCACAAACTAGGTTTAGATTATTATTATACCACATTTATATAGCACTCTTTTCATACAGGCTATGTGTGTTCAAAAGTGCTTCACATGGATAAATTCCATATACAAAACGGGGTACATTCAGTGCATATAGAGTGCTCCCTCCATTAATGTCACCCCTCAACAACGGTTCCCTCCTCATAACGACAGCGTCTATTCCCCCGTAGGTTTTTCAAGTAAAACTCCCTCCCGCGAACAGTACCTCTGTGCAACGGCTAACGACATGTAGATTTGTAGCCGGGCGGTAACATTTACCTCCCTTCAACGGTACTTCAGCTGAATGTAATATCCCGAACACTAAACAAAAGCAACCAAGCATGTAAAAGATGATTGGTCCCAATGACACTAATCTTTATGTAATTAATGGCCGCCTGTCACCTTACTAGCTCTGAGCAATTCGGTCAACCATAGCTTATCTGTTGTGCGACTTGAGCGACAATTCGTGTGTAAATCCATTATGACACACTGGCACCTATATGCTGTTGTGTATGACTGCTTAGGAAAGTACTGTCTACTGAAATTCAGTTGAGAAACATATTTTCTATATTTATATAGTATAAAAATCTTATCGGTTAAATTAGTTTATTTCTCTCTTGTTTCAGAACGATAACCATAGATGCGTTCGATTTGTCACTTCTAGAACAAGATCATGTGAAAAAAATAAAATTTCAATCGAGCACGGTCGTAAACTGAAGTTAGAAACTAAAAATTCGTCATGGCAACAGTACTCTTGTCAAATTTGAACATAAATGCGTAATGATTTTTATTTCGCTTTCCTGTAGTTTTCTCAGAAGGAAACGGTGAACAAAGTAGAAAATGTTCTTCCGAACAGTTCTACTCCTGGTGGACTAAACACACACATTCATATCTCAACTTGCGGATTGCGATTCGTGGACGTAGGCATACATTTTGTTATGAATTCTAAACAGCTCTGTCTGTCTGTTAATCCGTCTATCTATCTACCTATTTATTAATCATCAAGCCATTCATCCATTTTTCAAGATAAGTCTGCGTAGTGCTCCCTCCCAACAACAACAGTCTCCCCACAACGACACTTTTATGTGTTTCCGAAAAGTGTCATTGTTCGGAGGGAGCACTGTGGAATATTTACAGCAAAATATATTTAATATATATATATCATTAAGATTAATTAAAATGGAATTAATTTAGAATCATAGGTAAACCCATATCCTTTCCGTAAGTTTATCTGCCTGTGTTGTTATATTATGCATTATTATGTTGTGTCAGTGACTCAGATCATCAAAACTCGTATGTAACATTCAATGCACACAGTTACGACACAGAACAACTTGACTTGGATGTATGTTTGGCATACAACACTACACATAAAATATTGCCTTACATAAGTAGGACAATAAGTAACAAAATAGGTCAATTTATAGTTCATGCATATAAACTAAACAATGCATTACAAAATAAAAAAAAAAATACAAATAAACAGCTGTTATATACGCTCTCAGGACAACCACTGTTGGACTCACTTGGCAATGAGGGTGTACACAGACTGGATAACCCATTTTTGCTGCATTTCTCTGTATTTATTTTAACAGAGTTGTAATAGGGTATATCCAAATATTAATTAGGGAGTAAAATGCCGTATTATGGGAACCCGTAAAAGCTTAGCCTGGTGGAGCTAAAGAGGCTATCCCGTATACTGTTCCTACAACATATCCCATAGGCAAAAACGGCAAAGGAATCTTATCAGACCAATTGACACTGATTAAGACACATATATTAAATTACCTGGTTTGCTTGTAAGCCAAAATGACCAAATGTAACCCAGTTAGCTTAACAGGAATCCTTGGCACTAGTTGAGGTCTGGGTAGCAATGCCAGCAAGACTTAAAAGGTACCAGCATGGTATAGGGATGCCCTGTTTGACAATGGTGCGCCATTTGTCATTGGCAACTGGACATACTCGAGGTACCAAGCATAACGGGATGCCCTACTTGACAACAGCATTCTCTTGGTTTACTGAACAGGGAAACCCCACTGACACAACACATACTTGTACAACAGCAAGGGGATTCCCTATAAATTCATAGAAGATTATGGATGATTATTGTTTGTTTGGTTTGGCTTTTATCCGGTTTTACATCGTTTTAACAGTATTTCAGTCATATCACGATGTCCAGCTAATTACAGATGGAGGAAGACCCAAGAGGTTCTTACATGCATGGAACAAATTGCATTGTTACCCCGAACTGAATTGTAGGTGTTTAAAAAGAGTTGGGTACAATGGTATTGGAGGGGTGGCCTCTGATTGGTCAAAATTTAGATATTATTATAAGATTTTGCTGAGAATTGGTATTATGGGTACTCTGAACTTTCAAAAGTGTTGATTGCCATGGTAACCCAATGATTGGTTAATTAAGATATTTTGCTCATCAATACCAGTTTTCCGTTTCATTTGGAGGACATTCTGTAATGGATTCTGTTACAATTAGGCAAACAGAGCTAACCCTGATGACTAGAACAGGAGACATCTGATCTGGGCCTATTCCGTTTGCAAAGGTGTAGAAAGATCTATTTATGGAGTAAAGGGTTAATTGTCTTAATTGACTGAACTCTTTGTATTTCAGGATATGACTTCCCGTGACTTGTTACAACAACGAACCACATTAGCCAACGGGGACACAGCATGGAGATTATCTCCCCTAGTTACAGCAGCCTTAGATGGTAGTCTGGCAGTTCTGGATGGAGTTCACAGAATAAATGCTGGATCATTTTCTGTGCTACAAAGGTAACTCATAAAGATAGCTATATAATACAATACAGAGTTCACTTTGGTCAACCGGCTATACAACATTGCTGAGCTGACAAAACCTTGTATAATGAAATTCATTATGAATGCATCTTTATGTGACAAATATGGTTTATATTCTGGTACCATATTAAAACACAAATTAATTGATAAAACTATTTATTCTATCATTGACAAAACTTTTATTCTATCATCTGGTATGACGATGTTTTAAATGTACAATATTTTTGTACCAAGTTTTGTTCACCTCATGCATGTACGAGTTTTACGACTTATATAATATTTCGTTTTTTATGCTTTATCAGGCGATCATGATAATGCGACAATTTACATTCACTTGAGTCTAAGCTTTGTACCTTGACAGACCCAGAAAATGACAGACCTATGCTCTATGTACCACAATACATGCACTGACATAATGTGTATGTGTTTTAATGTGTTTGAGCCATTGCTCCGCATGCTTGAAGAGTAAAATGTATACGAGCTTTTGATATTGAAAAATTCAGACCAATAGATATACGAGGTTCAGTCACATGCAAATTTTGACACTTTTGATTGGTCGATTGGGCTGAAATTTTGACTGGATGTGGGCATTGTACATTTAAATCAGAAATCGTGAAGAAAATATTTTCAGCCAAAATGGATATATGAGGTTTTGTCAATGCAATACAGAGTTCACTTTGGTCAGCCTTCGAAAGATTGTCACCTGCCTGTGTGTACATCCATCCATGCATGAGTTTTTCTTTGAAACTTCATGGAAATGTTGGATACCATAAAGGAATGTGGGGCTACAAGTATCACTCATGACCTTGGAACACCAGAGTTATGACCCTTTGTTTGTGAAAAATATAACATTTTTGTCGATCCAGAGCCGTTCTCAGAAACTGTTTAGAGTTTTCAATGAAGCTATAAGTAAATTTTAAATAGCCTAAGGAAATGTGAACTTGCAAGTATCTTTCATATTGACCTCGGAAAACCAGAGTAATAATGGCCCTTTGTTTGCGAAACATGTAACAGTTTTGTCTGTCCGGAGCCGTTCCCGGAAACTGTTTAAAGGTTTTCAATGAAGCTATAAGTAAATTTTAGTAGCATAAGGGAACGCCATATCTCAGAAACTGTTTTGAGTTATTCTGTGAAACTTTGTTTACTTATTAAGTACCATGAAGGAATGCACCCTTCAAGTATACTTATATTGATCATATAACTCCAGAGTTACGGTCCTTTAATATCCAACCATTTAACCTTTTTGTCTGTTTGGAATCATATCTTAAAAACAGTTTGGAGTTTTTCCATGAAACATGGCTTAAATGTTAAGTACCGTAATGAAAATGCGGCCCTGCACATATACTAATAAACTTGCAACTTCAGAGTTATGGTCCTTTGTTTCTGAAAAACATAACCTTTTGGTTATATCAAAGTGATATCACAGAAACTGTTTGGAGTTTCCACTGAAACTAAATCATTAGTGCCATAAAAAATGTGACCTGCATTATATATCAGTCAAATTGACAGTTTGATGGTGAAAAACTGATGGACATATGCGTAGTATCATCAGAGGAAGATGCCTATAGTTTTTGGCTTGAATCAGATCACTATACCTAGAGTTATCTGCCCTTGATTCTTCAAAAATACTGTCAACACTTTTGATGTGATGTGATAACTCAAACAGTAATTCACATATCGGACTCATATTAAGGGCAATGCTTAGTATCACAAGAGGAAAATACCTATAGTTTTAGGGTTGAATCGGATCAATATGTCTAGAGTTATCTGCCCTTGATTCTTCAAAAATGCTATCAACTTCTGTCAACACTTTTGATGTGACGCGATAACTCAAACAGTAATTCACATATTGATTTCATATTAAGGGCATATGCTTAGTATCAACAGAGAATGAGGCCTATAGTTTTGGGGCTGAATCGGATCACTATGTCTACAGTTATCTGCCCTTGATTCTTCAAAAATGCTGTCGACTTCTGTCAACAATTTTGATGTGACGCGATTACTCAAACAGTACTTCACATATTGGTTTTATAATAAGGGCATGTGCTAAGTATCATCATAGGAAGACGCATATAGTTTTTGGATTGAATCAGATCCCTATGTCTAGAGTTATCTGCCCTTGATTCATCCAAAATGCCATAAACTTTTGTCAACACTTTTGATGTGACATGATGACTCAAACAGTACTTCACATATTTGGTTCATATTAAGGGTGTATGCTTAGTGTTGTGAGAGGAAGACACCAATAGTTTTTGGGTTGAATGAGATCACTATGTCCAGAGTTATTTGCCCTTGATTTATCAAAAATGTCATAATTTCAACAAAAGATCATCTGCAGTGCCCTCTCTGACTGGGTCAGTTTTCTAGTTGCGTCAAATATATTAATTAGTACATAATAAAATGAGTATTTCTAGAAACTGAAATTGATGTACTGTAGTTTGCCATTGAATTTTGACTAAGTCCACAATTATTACTGAACAAAGTTGACAGTCTGTGTTTATTTCAGACTGGTACATGACAGAGAATTGCAGCTGTTTGATGGTACCAGGCTCTTGAGTCAGGACAAATATAATGCTATCAAGCAGGAAAACGACTTTGACGACAAGGAAATGGCAGCCAGGTGGGTCTTCAACCTCTTCATCTTAGATGTTATTATCTCTTAACCCTATACTCTATAGATACCCAGTTGCCATTGCAAACAGATTAGACCCAGATAAGATGGCTCCTGTAGGAGTGATCTGATCAGTGTCTGCACTGTTTGCCTGTGAAATAATATTGATCTGATTCTACAGTGTTTTCCATGGTCAAATGATCTTTTGTTTATATGTCATTATAACAAATCGGCTAATTAATAAGCACGACCTCATTATTTCTTACATGAATATTCATGGATAAAAGATTAACCCTCAATGATAAAAGCTAGCCTTTGCAGATAATTTGCTTTTAGCTGAGATGCTATGTATCCAGATGAATTTGTGGTGTTTAGGATCCATTATCTTTTTGGCACTGATCATTTGTCTGTAAGTGAATGGAAAGAGTCTTCTTTGAGAATTGAGTAATGATAATTTGTTTAAGTCTAATCAGTGTTTAACCCATTACCTCATAGACTATTTTTAGATACAACCTCTTTGAATAAATCTACCGAAAAGGAGCAGCATTAACTAGAGAAAAGGAAAATTTTAGAATTTTGTAGTTTGACACCATTGTGGTAAGTAGAGCATTTGCTCCTATAGGAGAAAATGCTCTATTTTAAATTTTATCACAATAGTTTCACAAAGTGACTTTTACAGAGTCATCAAAAATCGTCAATATGAGGGAATGGGTTAACCATAGTCTTTTTTGGTATTAAATGTTATAATTTGCAAAAGAATTTTGAATCCTGTATTTGAATTTGTAGCAAACAGTGCAGAGTCTGCAAATCCTGATGAGAGTGGTCCTCTAGGATCTGGGCTTACACTGTTTGCAAATGACGGCTAGGTTTTTTCCTGCATTGAAAGGATTAGGATACATTGTATTTCTATATAGAAAAGGAAAACAAATTAAGCTTGATAGAATATTGGATGTTTTGTAGGAACATCATGAGCATCCATCCAGCATTCAGGATTGTGGCTCTAGCAGAACCCCCAGTAGTAGGTAGCAGTACCCAGCAATGGCTGAGCCCAGAGATGCTGACTATGTTCCTCTACCACTCTATGAGGTCCCTGACCCAGGCTGAGGAGCAGACCATCATCTCACAACTAGTAGGTTCAGACTAAAGATTTTATCTCAGCTTATAGAAGCAGCTTTTAATATTCTTGGCTGATAGACTGTGGTTCCAATATTATTCCTTTGCTGGTAGACATTTGCTATCTGTGGAAATTGAAATAAAACATGGTTTTACTGAAGGAAACTACTTTTGAAAGTTGAGAAGGACAGTGAGACTATAACATAATCTTATTTGATTGATTCAAAACAATTTTTTTTTATATCTTATATAATTCAGAACAGATTTACTTGTATATAAATACATGTATAATGAAATAGGGTAAAGCATATTAAGTTCAGTGTTTTAAATCCATTTTACATTGCAAAAGTCATTGAAATGTTAATAGAGCTCCAGATAAGATGCATGAATTTAAACATTTTCAAGCATACCTCATTTATTTCTTCACCAAACCCTATACTGCTACCACTCATTAGAATCGTCTCAAAGAGACAATTTTAAAGAGTGTCACAGTATAGGGTTTGGTGGTGAAATGACGATTAGTATTTGGGTATGCATCGTTATCTGTAGCTCTGGTTAAGTAAGGTATATGATAACTGCCGTAAAGAAACCAAGTGTACAATGCTTTTTGGAGAGACAAGAAAAACAGTTGGTGGTAGCAAGCATAGCAGTTATCTGAAACCCATTTGACATGGTCCTGACATTGATAAACTTTTCCTCTGGAGTGCAGGACTCTATTTCCAGTATACACTTGTAGATGCACATTCCCTGGGTATCTGGTGATATGGGCCATAGTTAGATATAGATTTCTGTTGTCTATCACCATGTTGAGGAATTAAAATTTCAGACAGATTTTGTAAGCCTGTCTTTTGTGATGGAGGCTTTATTGTTTATGTACATATCAATTTGTTGGTCAGTGGATTATTACTCTAAATCAACTGTTTTAACCCGCATTTGCAAACAGAGTAGACCCAGATCAGACGGCTCCTACAGGAGCCATCTGATCAGGGTCTACTCTGTTTGCTAATAGAATTTCAAAGATCTGTGTCTTTACTTTCTAAAATGTCTACAATGTTCCACCTTCCATACTTCATTTTAATTATTTTGTCCATGAATATTCAGTAGGTATTGAAATTGGTAATTAACATAGAACAGGGAAAGGGTTAACCTAGATCCTCAATGTTTTGTAGAGAGATCAATAGTGGTGAATAGATACCCTTAATGATTTTGAGGTCAGTAGGTGAAAGGTCAAAGCCATTGAAACATTTGATTAGTTTCCAGTCAATAATTGATCACCATTTACATCTAGAGTATTCAAAACTTATTGGGAGGTTGGTCATTATGAGTAAATGACTGAGCCACTGGTGAGGGGATATACATGTTTTAACTCTTTATTCCATAAATACCTTTTTTAACGCCTTGGCAAACCTCTGTTTGACTCAGATCAGAAGGCTCCTGCAGGAGTCATCCTATCAGGATTTTCTCTGTTTGTGTATGGACTTATATAGATCTGCTATTGCCAAGCAGTTTCTTGTTTATATGCTATATTAAAGATTAACCCATTCCCTCATATTGATGACTTTCGATGACTCTGTAAAAGTCAGTTTGTGAAACCATTGTGATATATAGAGCATTTGCTCCTATAGGAGCAAATGCTCTATTTATCACAATGGTACAAATTCTAAAAGTTTCCCTTTCTCTAGTTAATGCTCCTTTTCGGTAGAGGTTGTGTCTAAAAATAGCATATGAGGTAATGGGTTAAGCTTATTAATATCTTGTATATGAATGTACATGGAGTGAAAGGTTAAACAGGTTTCATGTTTGCATTTCAGGTTCCTAATTGCCCAGACCTTACAAAGCTGTTGGTGTTTGTCCATAAACTGCGGCAATCCTCAGACCCTACGGTAAGACTGTTACACTTATTGGTCTGCATGTTGTACTAAATGGTGTGAGTGTCTTTAATGTCTGCATGGTGTAAGTGTCTTTAATGTCCACATGGTGTAAGTGTCTTTAATGTCTACATGATGCACTAGATGGTGTAAGTGTCTTTAATGTCCACATGGTGTAAGTGTCTTTAATGTCTACATGGTGTAAGTGTCTTTCATGTCTGCATGGTGTAAGTGCTTTAATGTCTCCATGGTGTAAGTGTCTTTAATGTCTACATGGTGCACTAGATGGTGTAAGTGTCTTTCATGTCTGCATGGTGTAAGTGTCTTAATGTCTCCATGGTGCACTAGATGGTGTAAGTGTCTTTAATGTCCACATGGTGTATATGTCTTTATGTTTACATGGTGTATGGTTCTTTAATGTCTACATGGTGTAAGTGTCTTTAAAGTGGATTTGTTGCTGATTTTATCTGAAAAATCAACAACTGTTACTAAAACATTACAAAGCTTTTATATTTCATGGGTAGGCAATGATATGATTTTACTCATTCTCTCCTAGGCTAGTTTTAGACCCAACCTCTTTGAATAAATCTACCGAAAAGGAGCATTTACTAGAAAAAGAATTTTTTTATAATTGTGTAGTATTGAAACCATTGTGATAAATAGAGCATTTGCTCCTGTGGAGCAAATGCTCTATTTATCACAATGGTTTCAAGAAGTGACTTTTACATAGGGGCAATAAGGCGTCAGTAGGAGAGAATGAATTAACACATACCTACAATATATAGTATCATAACTGGATCATAATTGATCTGTAACTCCACAAATAGCTTTTTGATCTATGTATATTGTTTACTGCTCTTCAGAGTCAATGCACTTTTAAAAATAATAGTTGACTGATCAGACCTCAATGTTGAATTTGTTCTTAGTCTACACCTGCTTTAACCCATTCCTGCATATTGATGCCTTTTGACACTTCTGTAGAAGTCACTTTGTGAAACCATTGTGATAAATGGAGCATTTGCTCCTGTGGCGCAAATGCTCTATTTATCACAATGATTTCAAAAATACACAATTCTGAAAATTTCCTTTTCTCTAGTAAATGCTCCTTTTTGGTAGATTTAATCAAAGAGGTTGGGTCTAAAAATAGCCTAAGTGGGAATGGGTTAATGGGATGAAACTCAAGGATCACTTCTCTGTTGTCTATCTACCTTGGGTTTTCCTCATACTTTTTATCAACCTGTCAAAGGCGGAGCTGCGGAGGGATATAGTTTTAGTGTTTAGCATCCGTTTATCTGTCCATGCATTCTGGAGTCATATCTCAGAAACAGTCTGGAGTTTTCCATGAAACTTTGTGTAACCCTTTCCCTCATATAAACGCATTTTCACGCATTTGCAAACAGAGTAGACTCCAAGAGGAACCGTCTGATCAGGGTCTGCTCTGTTTGCTAATGGAATTTGATAGATCTATTTTTTTACTTTCTAAAATCGCTACAAAGTTCCTCCTTCCATATTTCATTATATGTATTTTCTCCTTGAATATTCAGTAGGTGTTGAAATTTGGAATAATCATAGAACAGGGAAAGGGTTAAGTAGCATAAGGACATGTAGCCCTGCAAGTATCACTATTATTTACCATGTAACACCAGAGTTTTGGCCTGGCACTGGTCAATAACTGGTCAGTTAAATACCAAGGCCCCTACTTGTATGGCTGGAATATCAATTCAGTGAATTTGCTTGTTGTGTCACACATCTGCCTGCAGGTGACACATGTGTTTCTTTGAATATTCTTGTTTTCAATATGCAAATGCTGTTCTCTTGATTGATTATTTTTTATAGGCTTAACATATTCCAGCCTTAATTTTTGTCAGGATGTTTTTCCAGATCTCATCCATCTCTTCGTCTTTGTCGACACGGCAGCTGATCAGAATTGCCAGACGTTTGGCAAAGTTCCCATCTGATGATCTGTACAGTGTCATACAGAAAGCTTGCTTAGCAAGGTAAATATTCACAATAGGAAAGTCTATATGTACAGTGTGTGAAGAAAATATATATATTGGGAAACACCATCACTAGCAACAAAAGCAGACAATCTTACGGTTATATGTGTGTGACAAATAGAAACTGAGAATTGAAAAAAAGATTATCATTGTGTGAACCCTTTCCCCCATATAAACACCTTCTCACTTTTGCAAACAGAATACACCTAGATCAGATTGCTCCTGAAGAAGCCATCTGATCAGTGTCTGCTCTGTTTGCTTACTGGATTAGGAGGGGTGTTTGGAAAGTTTCAGGACAAGTACTGTAACATTCTTATTTTGAGCTTGTCTGTTTCAAAGAAATGTAAAGCTATTGTGATCGCTGGGTCATAGGCATTGTTTTAGGCGTTGGTATAGTTGTAGGCACTGTTGTCTTCCGTGTTCAAAAACTTTAATGTAGGTAATTAATCAAAAAGTATAAGAGGTATCAACATGAAATATATAGGTCAAATCACCGACTTAACACTGACTTTTGAACCAGTAGAGATAGAGACTTGATATTTGGCAAGCATGTGTATCTCATGAAGCTGCACATTTTGAGTGGTGACATGTCAATGTCAAGGTCATCCTTCAGGGTCAAAGGTCATATTGGGGGCATAGTGTTTCACAAAAACATCTTGTTTGTCATAAAATAAAGAAAAGAGACTTACTTACTTACTTTGTTGTCTCCAAATAAGTTGCGTCTGCTAAAGTTATCGTCTACTTCAAAAGTGGTGGTTTCCTCAATTTCTCTACAAAAACATAATCGTAGTGTCAAACAGGTCAGATCCAAAGGATTGACCTAAGGCAATGAAAGGCCTGCACATAATCCTCAATGTAATGAGGGAGTGTAGTAATCTCAAAGAAGAAGAAGAAGAAAGAGTCCAGATGTGTCCATTTGTAACATTGTTACTATGGCAATGAAAGAGCCAAGATGTGTCCATTTGTAGCATTGTAACTCTGGCATTGAAAGAGCCAATATGTGTCCATTTGTAACATTGTTACTATTGCAAATCAAGAGCCAAGATGCAAGAGCCAAGATGTGTCCATTTGTAACATTGTTACTATGGCAATGAAAGAGCCAAGATATGTCTATTTGTAACATTGTTACTATTGCTGTGAAAGAGCCAAGATTTGTCCATTTGTAACAATGTTACTATGACAATGAAAGAGCCAAGATATGTCTATTTGTAACATTGTTACTATTGCTGTGAAAGAGCCAAGATTTGTCCATTTGTAACATTTTGACTTTATACCTAGATTTCTGCCCCGCCTGCCCAAGTCAGCCCTGGAGCAGTCACTGGAGGAGGCCAACATCAGAAAGCTGGAGCCAGAGCACCAGTCCATAGACATCATAGAGAAATCCATCACATGTGAGTGGCTCCTGTAGCACTGTTGCATTAAGTCTCGAAGCAAATTTTTGTAAGCAGAAAAAGTCGTCTCCTACAGTCTTTTATGTTTACTTTTCAGAAACATTATCAGGATGTCAAAGAGTTCAGATACTAATGAGAACTGGGTTACTTTATTTGACATCAGGATCCAAACTGCTGGCAAAGTTAACCACATTGCTCAATTCATGCTTAACTCATTCTCTCCTAGACTATTTTTAGACCCAACCTCTTGGAAGTAATCTACCAAAAAGGAACATTAACTTTAGAAAAAGAGAATTTTAGAATTGTGTAGTTTTGAAACCATTGTGATAAACAGAGCATTTGCTCTATTTATCACAGTTGGTTAAAAAAAGAGTTTTACAGAGGGGCAGAAGGTGTCAGTAGGAGAGAATGGGTTAAACCTGTACTTCATGATCCCACATTTTACACCTTTACAAACAGTAGACCAAGATTAGACCGCTACTGTAGGAGTTGTCTTATCAGGGTGTGCTCTGTTCGCTTATATATTACTGGTTCTGTACATTACCCATACCTTTATATAAACGCCAATTCACGTATCTGCAAACAGAGCAGACCCAGATAGGAGCTGTCTGATCAGGGTCGGCTCTGTTTGCTAATGGAATTTGATAAATCTGTATCTTTAGTTTCTGAAATGGCCACAATGTCCCACCTTCCTTATTTCATGATAACTATTTTGTCCATGAAAATTCATTAGGTATTGAAATTTGGAATAAACTTAGAACTGCGAAATGGTTAAAAATGGCAATAAATTTGCTGATTATTTATTTTCAATCGAAGAATGGAATTGATTAATATTCAAAATGGACAGCTCTTACAGGGGCCAACTGATCTGGGCTTGACTGTTTTCAAAGGCATGAAAAAGTGTTTATATGAAGCAAATGCTACTAATTGAGCATTCTTACTATGTTGACATGGTTTTGTTTGTAGGTGAAGTTAAAGATAGCAGGTTGAGAATAGGTAACACAGAAGTGAATGTCAACAACCCGGAGAACAAAACCAAGGTGCCAGACGTGCTATTTTATGAAAATGCTCAGGTAAGGCCAAACTGATGACCTAATAAAAAATTGACCACATGAGTGAGAGGCTTAACAAGTGCTGCGGACTCTCAAGTTTTTTTCATGGCAAATTTAGTTAAGCTGAGACATATTTTTTCCAAATTTATCTCTGTGTATGCTAGCGAAGAATGGATGCAGTTACAGTATAACCTCTCTATAACGGCAACGAAATTGCATCAAGTATTTTGTGTTAAAGGCAGGTGGCTGCTTAAAGTAAGGTGAAAGTAGAACAGAACGCTCCTATAGGAGCGTTCTGTTCTACTCAGGGTTGGGCGGTAAATACCGGGGGTGGTAAATACCGCTGGTAAATACCGGTATTTACCGGTCCGGTAAATACTCCCAAAATGGCCAATACTGGCATTTACTGGCAAATACTCCAGAAAAGGTGGAATATATATTATTTCTTTGAAGTTTATTGTTTTTATAAAGGCTGTTTTAAATTGCTGGTTAGTGGAATATTGATAAGTTTATTTATTGATTTCTAACCATCATTTTACTGAGGGTTTGAACTGTTTCATGCCTGCCAAGGGTACTCATCAGATGGCTTATATATCTTATCTAGGAGTTTCATCTGGTTTACATAAAAGTCCTGTATAGCTCTAAATTTAAATAATGGCATGATTCTGCTGGTATAATGTGTTAAAATCACCAGTACAACAGACCAACTCCTTTGTCTGATACTGCAGTTTGATTGGCTTAATCTGAATCATTGCCCCATCCAAATTGTCTATATTGTGTTTGACACTTCATGGTTCATTATGTGTATCTCTTAAATGAAAAGTGTGTATGTTTTTACAACAATTACCATAGTGGCCAGTAGAGGTGTCAAAACTGTTGTTTTGAGAGCTGATCTGACAGTAATTTGCAGTGGGTTAGGTGGCCAGTATTGTTTCTCTTATCTGTTACTCAGTTTTCTACAACTGACTGCCAGTCTTTTGGTTTTCATGAAACTTTGTTCATTCAAAATTCAGCTTAAAATAGAAAACTGACTCAGTCACAGAGAGGAGTGTAGGGTGATTCCCCCATAGGATGATTGCCCTATGGGCAATTGCCCCTTAGGATAATAACCCTTTAGGATTATTGCCCCATAGGGTGACTACCCCTCAATATAAAAAATATATTATTATTTTGTAAAAAAATAATATATAAGTAAAATTTGATAAATTATATGATGAAAATAAATTAGTAGAAAGCTGTGTAGACCAATTGGAACTCTTGTATGTATTGTATTGACTCCAAATATTTGTAAACCTAAAGAAAGGGCATAATCCCCATTAGAAAGTACACACTAAGAAAATTTTTGTACAACTTAAATGAAGAATTAATAATTCTTAAACCCCTTTGCCTGCTAAGTGCAATCTAACTGGTATTTGCTAACAGTTTGGATCCTGATTAGGCGCTGATTATGATAGCGTCTCATCACAATGTAAGCTGTATGATCAGTCATTAGTCTCTCAAAAGCGTACACAAAACGAAAGTAAGAGAAAATGGAGACAGGTCACTGCTATAAGGGTTAATAGGAGCTACACTGTGGTTTGTATGTCAAAATTAAAAGAGTAATAAATTAAGATTCTGTTTCATTTCGGGATGTTAATGCTCTTGTGCAACTTAATGCTTTTGAAGTTGTACAATGGTGTAATGATAAATGTCTTTATCAACCTTTAATTGGATTAACCCTTTCCCTTATGTAAGCGCATTTTGAGGCATCTGCTAACAGATTAGACCCAGATCAGATGGCTCCTATAGTAAGCATCAAGGAAAAAAATAAAGCAAATTATTTGACCTTTTAGCATTCAAAAACACTTTTTTTAGGGATTTTTATTACCATGGGGGTAGTTAGGAGCATTAGGTAAAATTAGATATACAAATACAATATTTTATTCAGCACAAAGAAAATTATATGGCATTTAGCCTTCAAAAACATCAGATAATTTTATAATATAAAAAAAGAAAACTAAAAACACTTTTTAGGGATTTTTAATAACCATGGGGGAATTGCCCAGTTTGGCAGTTTTATTGTGGGGCAGTCATCCAGGGGGCAATGATCCAGGGGGGAATAGTCCTATGGGGTAATCACCCTATGGGGAAGTTGTCCGTACCCCACAGAGAGAGAGAGAGAGAGCCCTGTAATCAAGGGCAGATAACGCTAGATAAAGTGATAAGATTCAATCCAAAAACTATAGGCATCTTCCTCTGATGATACTAAGCATATATGCCTTAATATGAAACCAATATGTGAAGTACTGTTTGAGTTATCATGTCACATCAAAAGTGTTGACGGATGGACAGAAATTGTGATTCCTATAGGGCTCCTGCATTTCCAAGAAGGGCCCTAATTACACCTTTTATTTTACTTTTGGGGTTGTTTACACTGCAAATACATAAGGTAAAACTTACATATATATGATTAGGGAACTAATAAAGCACATTAGGATGGTTTAAATATGTGCTAAGCCCCCGGACAATTCAAAATACCAGTAAATGCCAGTAAGTGCCAGTAAACGCCAGTAAATCCCGTATTTACCGGTATTTACCGCCGGCACGGTAAATACTCATAAATGCCGGCATTTTGCCAACCCTGGTTCTACTTTCACCTTCCTTTAAGCAGCCACCTGCCCTAAATGCCAACCAATTAATACAATTTAGTGGCCGCTATAGAGAGGTTTTACTGTAGTTTGGGTCCTGGTGAGTTGCCAAATAACATCTTATTATATCTTTAAAAAGAAACGGAAGAAAATGTTTGAGAATTGTAACAGAGAATAGTTAACCCTTTGTACCTCATAGAAATGCCTTTACACACCTCTCTACAAACACAGTAGCCCTGTATGAGCCATCTGATCAGCGTCTGCACTGTTTGCTTATGAAATAACATGGAACTATTTCTACAGTTTCTGCCATTAAAGGCAAAAATATCCCCTGGGTCAATTAATCCTACAAAGGACTTTAATAACCATTTCCCTGTTGAATATTCATGTAAGAAATGAATATTTATTAGATTATCATTTATAGTTGCATATGAGCACAGCCCATTTTGCTGAAGCAGAATCTGTAGAATCAGATCTATTTGATACCATTAGCAAGAAGAACAGACCCTGATCAGATGGCTATTACATGAGCCATCTGATCTAGGTCTTCTCTGTTTGCAAAGGAGTAAAAAAGCTTTTATATGTAGGAAAGGGTTAAATATTATTGGTTGTGTGTTTTCAGCACTTGTCTGTGATGGAGGACATGTTGAAGGACTTTGTCCTGGGAGAGCACTTGTTATTGGTTGTATGTTTTCAGCACTTGTCTGTGATGGAGGACATGTTGAAGGACTTTGTACTGGGAGAGCACTTGTTATTGGTTGTATGTTTTCAGCACTTGTCTGTGATGGAGGACATGTTGAAGGACTTTGTCCTGGGAGAGCACTTGTTATTGGTTGTATGTTTTCAGCACTTGTCTGTGATGGAGGACATGTTGAAGGACTTTGTACTGGGAGAGCACTTGTTATTGGTTGTATGTTTTCAGCACTTGTCTGTGATGGAGGACATGTTGAAGGACTTTGTACTGGGAGAGCACTTGTTATTGGTTGTATGTTTCAGCACTTGTCTGTGATGGAGGACATGTTGAAGGACTTTGTACTGGGAGAGCACTTGTTATTGGTTGTATGTTTCAGCACTTGTCTGTGATGGAGGACATGTTGAAGGACTTTGTACTGGGAGAGCACTTGTTATTGGTTGTATGTTTCAGCACTTGTCTGTGATGGAGGACATGTTGAAGGACTTTGTACTGGGAGAGCACTTGTTATTGGTTGTATGTTTTCAGCATTTGTCTGTGATGGAGGACATGTTGAAGGACTTTGTACTGGGAGAGCACTTGTTATTGGTTGTATGTTTCAGCACTTGTCTGTGATGGAGGACATGTTGAAGGACTTTGTACTGGGAGAGCACTTGTTATTGGTTGTATGTTTTCAGCACTTGTCTGTGATGGAGGACATGTTGAAGGACTTTGTACTGGGAGAGCACTTATTATTGGTTGTGTGTTTTCAGCACTTGTTTGTGATGGAGGACATGTTGAAGGACTTTGTCCTGGGAGAGCACTTGTTATTGGTTGTATGTTTTCAGCACTTGTCTGTGATGGAGGACATGTTGAAGGACTTTGTACTGGGAGAGCACTTATTATTGGTTGTGTGTTTTCAGCACTTGTCTGTGATGGAGGACATGTTGAAGGACTTTGTACTGGGAGAGCACTTATTATTGGTTGTGTGTTTTCAGCACTTGTCTGTGATGGAGGACATGTTGAAGGACTTTGTACTGGGAGAGCACTTATTATTGGTTGTGTGTTTTCAGCACTTGTCTGTGATGGAGGACATGCTGAAGGACTTTGTACTGGGAGAGCACTTGTTATTGGTTGTGTGTTTCAGCACTTGTCTGTGATGGAGGACATGTTGAAGGACTTTGTACTGGGAGAGCACTTGTTATTGGTTGTATGTTTTCAGCATTTGTCTGTGATGGAGGACATGTTGAAGGACTTTGTCCTGGGAGAGCACTTGTTATTGGTTGTATGTTTTCAGCACTTGTCTGTGATGGAGGACATGTTGAAGGACTTTGTACTGGGAGAGCACTTGTTACTGGTGGGGAACCAGGGGGTTGGTAAGAACAAAATAATTGACCGGTTCCTGCATCTCCTCAACTGGCCCCGTGAGTATATACAGCTACACAGGGACACAACAGTGCAGACCCTCACACTGCAGCCGACAGTACAGGATGGTGTCATCATATATGAGGATTCACCACTGGTATGAAACACTTAATATCTGGGCCTAAGGTTATAAAACTTCTGAGTCTGAGATCATTCTCAAGTATCTGATTGGTCAGATTCTGATCAAGCTCAGAATCTAACCAATCAGATGCTTGCTCAAGCAAAAAGTTATATAACCTCAGAGCCAGAACATAATCCATATGGTCTGAATCCTTTATCAGAGAGAGATGCCTTGAATATTTTTGCAAACAGAGGAGACTTAAGTCAAACAGCTCCTGCATTAGCTGTCTGATCAGGATCTGCTGTTGAATAATATTTACCTGATTCTACAGTGTCAGCCATGGCCAAGAAGTAATGTGTTCATTTGCAATTATAAAAGATCAGCTAATTAATATGCATAAGCTAATTAATTCTTACATGAATATTCATGCAGTACAAAGTTAATGAATTAAAATTTGTCTTTAAAAGCAGGTGACTGTGTAATGCGGAACAAAGTTAATACAAGAAGCTCCTAGGGTTTGCTCTGTTTGCTTATGAAATGTCAATCAATCCATCCTTTAATATGTCCAGCCATTCACAGTCTCTTTCTGGTTTAGAGTACAATTACATATATATTCAATAATTGCACTTTATTACATGGACAGTATCAATACACAGGATACACAATACACAGGATCTTCCTCCACCTGTAATTAGCTGGACATTGTGATATGACTGAAATACTGCTGAAGCTATGTGAAACCACGATACAAACAAACGTTCAAAAGTCCTGAAAATTTGTGGCTACTAATTGACCAAAAGTCATTAAACTCATTTTCTGTGCTCAAGAACTTAAGCCATACGATTTCAGCCTTTATCTCATATAAACACCTTATCACGCTTTGCAAACAGAGAAGACCCAGATCAGACGGTTACTGTTGGAGCCATCTGATCAGAGTCTGCTCTGTTTGCTTATGATGTAATATTGATGTGATTCTACAGTTTCTGCCATGATAAAAAATTCCTTTGCTCAGTGGTAATTATAAAAATTCAGTTAGTGAATGTTCATGAAGTCATGAATTCTTGTATAACCCTTTCCTCCAAAGGCTATTTTTAAACTCAACCTCTTTGAATGAATCTACTGAAAAGGAGCATTTACTAGAGAAAAGAATTTTTTTAAAATTGTGCAGAATAGAAACCACTGTGATAAATAGAGCATTTGCAGTGGTTTCAAAAATTGACTATTACACAGGCGTAGAAAGGCGTATTTATGGAGGAAAGCGTTAAACATTCATGAGGGAAAGGATTAACCTGTCCTCTTTTGAAATAACTTGCTCTGTATTATAGGTGCGGGCTGTGAAGGAAGGTCATATACTGGTGGTAGATGAGGCAGACAAGGCACCCACTCATGTCACCTGTATACTGAAAACCTTGGTAGAGAGTGGAGAGATGCACCTGGCAGATGGCAGGAGAATTGTGGCAGGTAGGCTGCAGTACCTGTGTAGTTTAAGGCCGAATTTCGTTACGCTTCATTGATTTTTCATGGAAATACAGTGACTTTACTTAGAAATTTGCCGGAAATTCAGGTTTTCCAGAGTTTTTTTCTAAACCTTTACAGATATTTTAGTGATATTTGGTATGTAACTTTATTATATTGAGTTACAGATTAAGTTTGAATTTCGTTACGCTTCAATGATTTTTCATAGAAATACAGTGATTTTACTTAGAAATTTTCCAGAAATTCAAGTTTTCCGGAGTTTTTTCTAAACCTTTACAGATATTATAGTGATATTTTGTATGTGGCTTTATAATAATGAGTTACAGATCAAGTTTGAATTTTGTTACACTACATTGGTTTTTAACGGAATCACAGCATATTGAAATTTTTAGGAAATTTTAGGTTTTCCGGAGTTTTTTTCTAAACTGTAGCAGATATTGTAGTGATTTATTTCTATAACCCCCATCTCTGTGTCAAATGTGCTAGTGGGGGTATATTCGTCACCTTTAGAGGTAGTTCTAGTTTAACTCTGAAGTATTACAAAAAATACTAATTGCTAATCGTATCTGACATTTACAGCCGACTCAGGCCTGAAGCCATCTGATCAGGTGATAGTGAGCCACCCAGACTTCAGCATGGTGGTGCTCGCCAACAGACCAGGCTTCCCCTTCCTGGGCAATGACTTCTTTGGTGCTATGGGTAAGTCAATTGCACTTGAGAACTTTTATGTGTTATGTTAACCCTTTACTCCATAAATGGGTCTTTCTATGCCTTTGCAAACAGAGTAGACCCAGATCAGACGGCTCCTACAGGAGCGGTCTGATCAGGGTCTGCTCTGTTTGCTTATGGTATGATATAGATCTAACTCTACAGGATCTGTCTCAGCCAAAATGTTCTGTGTTCATATGCCATTATCAAAAACAATCTAATTAATATTCATGATGTCATAATTTCTTACATGAATATTCATGGATCAAAGGGTTAAACACGATGTATTTGTCCATATAGCTGGCAGTATGAGAAAATCTTTAACCATGGCCATACAGAAATAACTCCAAAGCTTGCACTGTTAACCCATTCCCTCATATTGACGACTTTTGACGACTCTGTAAAAGTCACTTTGTGAAACCATTGTGATAAATAGAGCATTTGCTCCTATAGGAGCAAATGCTCTATTTATCACAATGGTTTCAAACTACAAAATTCTAAAATATTCCTTTTCTTTAGTTAATGATCCTTTTCGGTAGACTCATTCAAAGAGGTCTGGTCTAAAAATAGCCTATGAGGTAATGGGTTAACCCTGTACTCCATATATGTATGCCATTTTAATCTTTCCAGAGTTGACTCAAATCGGTTGGCTCCATCTGATCAGTATCTGGTCTATTTGCTTATGGAATGATAACGATCTATTTCTATAGTCCTCTACCATGACTTAAATATTCCTGAGTTCATATGCCATCAATGATATACATGTATTTCATGTGCATGATATCATTGTTTCTTATATGAATATTCATGAAGTCAAGGGCTAAATTTTGCCACCTGTTTCTGGTGTTGGATTTTAACCTTATGGTGCAATGATTGAGTTATATTTCCTCCTTAAATAGAATTTATAAAAAAAAATGTGGAAAAAGGAGTTCTAGACTTCTTGCTGTAATTTTTCTTCAACTTGTAAAATTAAATACTTGAAAAAAGAGGATATTGTCAGACTTTATCCCACCATTTTTGCCTTCAAAACCTAGAATCCTAATTTTTGATGATGAGATTCATGATAAGCAGATGACCCTTATTGTTTTTGTGTCACCTGCCGAGAGGCAGTGTGTCACTTAGGGATCACTTTTCCGTTGTCTGTCCGTCAATCCATCCGTCCGTTTGTCTGTCCGTCACACTTTCTTTTTTTTGGCTGTCATTTCTAAACTAATCATTATAGAGCTTTCAAATTTCACACATGGAACACGCATGATGAGAGGAAGTGTCATGCACAAGGGCCACAATTCTAGCATCAATATTGTTATTCCCCTTTTTCATATTAACAATAAGTTTTTGTGTCAGCTGCGAGGAGGTGACACGTTTGTTCCTCTGAACACTCTTGTTTACGTCAGTGTCACACATAAAGCCCAGCACAGGGAGGGATGGAAGGGCTTTTAAATTTACTTTATGCTACATCTTTGAACTTTATCAACAGCTTAATAATAGCAACTAGGAATGAGGTTGTCAGCAGGTATGCAAACTTGAAGAATATGCGTTGCAATAATAGGAATAGTCCACAAAAGAGTTTTTGTATGGGATAGTGTTTGATGCCCCTACCTTTCAAATACAAAAAGAATACTGACATCCCAGTTCCAGTGTGCATCTGTCAAATTAAAACTGCCTTTTCCTGTCATATCTGTATAAAGAGTAATTAGCTTTGATTCATTTTTTTTGCACAAAGTAAAAGCATAAATAAATGTATAACAAAAATTAGTTTTTGATTTTGTTACAGTCTATCCATGGACAAGAGATATATACATTTAAGAGTTAAAAATAGTTACTTTTTTGCATGGTTCATAATCAATTTTCTCATATAACTGACAGGGGATATATTTAGCTGCCATGCCATAGACAATCCGGATAAGGCTTCTGAGATGTCTATGCTGCGACAGTATGGCCCTGATGTACCAGAGACAACATTGGAGAAACTGGTACTGGCCTTCGGAGAGCTGAGAGACATGGCTGACCAGGGCCTGATAGCCTATCCATACTCCACCCGTGAGGTGGTGAACATGGTCAAACATATACAGGTATAAAAACAAGCTAACTAATAATCCTTATCCTACTGAAAATAATTATGTCAACTCCTACTTCTGTCTGTTGCATTTTTAAACATTATTAACCCTTTACTCCATAGGCTATTTTTGGACCCAATCTCTTTGAATGAATCTACCCAAAAGGAGCATTTACTAAAGAAAAGGAAAATGTTAGAATTGTATAGTATTTAAACCATCGTGATAAATAGAGCATTTGCTCCTATGAAGCAAATGCTCTATTTATCACAATGGTTTCAAGAAGTGACTTTTACAGAGGTGTAGAAAGGCATATTCATGCAGGAAATGGTTAAATTTGCTTATTTTTAGCTCATCTGACATAAAGTGCCAAAGTGAGCTATTGGAATTACCCATTGTTTGTCATCTATCATCCACCGTCAAACAATTTCTTTAAACTACATCTTTTCTCCTAACCTTGGACTGGATTTTCTCAAAAATGTTTAGGTCCACTACATAATGAGATCACATGAGCTGAAAATAAAATCTGGTCAAATTTCATAACAACACCAGTGTTTATTCATGATATTGTCACTAACGTCAGGTTCTACTGTTCATGCATATTATAACTGTATGAAGCCTCCGATCTTTCTTCTGCATCTGCTTTGATTGAATATCTGCTTGAAACAGGTTCAACTGAGAATATCTGTATCTTTAGAACATATTAGACCATTAGTAGACTTTTCATGATATCATTGTCAGCTGCTGTATGCAGGGTTACACAAAGGGATCATTTTGTCATCGTCTGTCAATCCATCTGTGCAAACATAGACCACCACCAGTGTATTACTATGCCACTTTTCTCAAAACAATAGGATTTCTTTGAGGCCTTTCATTCCATATGACTTTTGAGCTTATTTCTTTGAAATAAAGAATGGTTAGAAACAAAAGAAACTTCATGTTGTCAGTCAGATGAGAGCATTCATCTGTCTGTCTCTCTCTCTTGTCTGTCACATTTTTTATGCCCTCAGATGAGATGGGGGGGGGGGGGGTTGTTTTTGCCCTGTCTGTCTGTTTGTTTGTCAGCAACTTTAACATTTCAGCCAGTACAGATAGAGACTTGAAATTTGGCATGAATGTGTATCTCGTAAAGCCACACATTTTGAGGGGTGATGTGTCAAGCTCATCCTTCAAGCTCAGAGGTCAAATATATAGGTCAAATCACTGACTTTAACATTGACCATAACTTTTGAACCAGCTTAGATAGGGACTTGATAATTAGCATTCATGTATATCTCTTGAAGCCGCACATTTTCAAGGTCATCCTTCAAGGTCAAAGGCCAGATATATAGGGCAAATCACTTACTTCTGAACTAATAGATAGAAACTTGATATTTGGCAGGCATGTGTATCTCATGAAGCCTCACATTTGAGTGGTGACATGTCAATGTCAAGGTCATCCTTCAATGTCAAAGGACAACATATAGGTCAAAGTTTACATTTGCTATACTCTTTGATTTAGTACAGATAGAGACATGATATTTGGAATGCATGTGTATCTCATAAAGCCACATATATTGCGTGGTGACATGACATGTCAAGGTCATCCTTCAAGGTCAGCAGATGACATATGTTCCTTCAGTCTTTCTTGTTTTCTTTTCTAACATGATTGTTTCATATGAAATCAGAACAAACATTATAATTCATGCATTTTATTTTATCATACAAGTAGACCATTTCTAATTTCAGAAATATCCCAATGAAGGTCTCACACAAGTTGTTAAGAACGTGTTTGATTTTGACTCATACAACAAGGAGTTACAAGAGACCCTTATTACCACAATGCAGAAACATGGGATCCCACTAGGGGCCAGCGCTGACAGCATACAGCTGGCCAGGGAGTAAGGACCAACATGAAATCAGTATCATCATTATCATCTAGCTACAAAGAACAGTTTAATACTATTAACAGTGTAGACCCACACCAGTTGTACCATTCAAAATGTTATATTTATTTGTCTGCAGTTAGTGAGCAATGATGTTTTAGTTGACTGTCAAAGATTTGGCTCTGTTTAAACTTAGACTGTCAAAGATTTGACTATGTTTAAACTGAGACTGTCAAAGATTGGATATGTTTAAACTGAGACTGTCAAAGATTGACTATGTCTAAATTGAGACTGTCAAAGATTGACTATGCTTAAACTGAGACTGTCAAAGATTGGCTATGTTTAACCATTCAGCACCAAATAAATTTCATCTGCTTAGATTGTCATCTGCTTCTGGTTTCAAAGTGCCGTTTTCTTTAATTTCTTTATAAAATTATAATCAGTGTACTTGGGTTTCAAAGTAGCATTTTCTTTATACAAATATAATTAGTGTCAAACAGTTTAGATCCTGAGGACACACCGTGTTACTCGGCGTCTCCTTTGGTTCCAAACTGTTTGCAAAAGTTATCACAGGTTTGTCTATCGCGGCGAAAGAGCTAAAAGGCTAACCTTTTGAATGCTTTGTTTTTAAAGATGAATCACCATCCTCATTTTATGATACACAGTCCATTCAGTAAGAGGATTGCAAGAGGATTTGAAATGACAAACTGTGCTGACCCTGATCAGAGGGCTTCTCTAGGAGCCCTCTGATCAGGGTCTACACTGTTTACAAAGAGACTTATACAGGCTCTGCAATGTTTGTCATTTAAAATTCATCAGCATGTTTTAATCTTTACTACTGAATGGAATCCATCAGTAAACACTGATGGGCTTTTCCATTTTGAATATTGAACATTCTATAGTCTAACATGTTAGATTTCCAGAGGAGAATGTTATATTTACATCGCGGCGCAGCCGAGGGGTAAATTAGCGAGTTCAAGGGTTGACAATATCCTCTATCACCCTGACAGCCATGTGTTAATTACTTTTATTATACTGATACACTTTAGAAGTACAATATTAGTTTATTTACCTGGAAGCTCATTCTGAGGTGATATATCATCATACCACATTTTGGTCTATGGAAGTTGAAGGATATATTGAGGTATAATAAGTATAAATGATATTGTACACCCGTTACAGAGGACTTCTGTTGGACTCTGATCAGGGTCAGCATGGAGCACGGTTTACACTTGCAGTTTATTTACACTCACAGATTCAATTTTCTTACTGTACATTAATAAAGGAGTATAATTTTATATCCTTAGTATGACCCTTATTAACCCATTCCTTCATATAAATGCATGTTCACGCATCTGCAAACAGACCTAGATCAGAAGGTTCCTATAAGAGCTGTCAGATTAGGGTCTACTCTGTTTGCTAAATCAATTTGAAAGATCTGTTTCTTTACTTCCTAAAATGGCTACAATATTCTTCCTTCCATATTTCATTGTAACTATTTTTTCTATGAATATTCAGTAGGTATGAACTTTTGAATAAACATAGAGCAGGGAAATGGTTAAGCATGATTTGACTGACACTTGCAAACAGCTTGGATGCAGATCAGATGCCGACTAACTCAGCATGTGACCAGGATCAAAACTCTTGATACTCTGTCACTAGTTTTGCTATTAAAGTTTGATTGAATTGGAAGTGAATAAAAATTGAAGCCGATCGGAGTTTTGACAGACACAAGATATGAAGAGTGTTAATAGCTTAATCCTTTCCGTATTTAACCCATTGCCTCATAGGCTATTTAAAAATTCAACCTCTTTGTATAAATGTCCCAAAAAGGAGCAATTACTAGGGAAAAGGAAAATGTTATAATTGTGTAGTTTTGAAACCATTGTGATAAATAGAGCATTTGCTCCGAAGGAACAAATGCTCTAATTATCACAATGTTTTCAAAAAGTGACTTTTACAGAGGCGTGAAAAGGTGTCAATATGAGGGAATTGGTTAATATATATGTAAGAAATAATTACCATAAAAATATTAACAAGCCACAATTTTAAAAACATTCTTGACAATGGAATTTTTTACTTGTGGCAGAAACTGAAGAATGCGCTATACATGTATATTATTCCATAAGCAAACGTAGCAGACCCTGATCAGACGGCTGATTCAGGAGCCATCTGATCTGGATCTTCTCTGTTTGTTTGCAAAAGCATGAAAAAAAAGTTGTACGACGAAAAGGGTTACCACAAAGTCTCTCAATTGTACTTGTAGAATGACAATATTTGTGTTGGCAGATTGTGTGAGATATTGGGCATTAACTCTGTGATAAGCTGTGAATATTCTCAAGAAGAATTTCGAATAAATATATCCATTATGATAACGTTTTATCTTGCTTTATTTACCAATATCATTACTTCTAAACCACAATGTACATGTGAGGTTATTAATAAACTCTTTGCACACTAAGTAATTTTTCGTCTGCATCAATTGTCGTCTGCTTCAATTCTTAAAATAACTTTTCTCTAATTTCTTTGCAAAAATATTATCAAGATGACAAACAGTTTGGATCCTGATGAGACGCCACATTATGCGGCGTCTCATCTGGATCCAAACTGTTTGCATAGGTAATCACAGTTTCGCTGCTAGCGTGCAAAGAGTTAACATTTGTTCGAAAGTATGGTAGATTGGATATATAAATGATTAAGGCTTATCATGATGGATATATTTAATTGAAATTTGATATTGCTACAGTAATCTTTTACATACTAAGTAATTGTCACCTGCAAAAAAATTACGTCTTCTGCTATTCTCGTTTTTAAATTTTCTTCAAAGAGAGTGTGCGAACTGTTTGGATGAGATGAGATACCACGTTGCTCAGAATCTCATGTAGATCTTAACTGTTGGCATAACTGTTCATGAACTGCTGGTTTGCAAAGAGTTAATAAGTCACATTTCAGTTACAGTAAAATCCCGCTAATACAACCACCAAAAAGGGGCATAACTCTGGGCGGCAGGGGCAGGTGGCAGCTTAATGCAGGAAGAAAGTTATACAGGAGCTTTCTTCATTACTTTTGTTCTGCATTAAGCAGCCCCTGCTTATAAAGACAGAAATACTTATTCATTAAGTGGTCGCATTAGAGGGGTTCTACTGTGCAAGTCAATATCTTCATTACTTGATACTGAGATCAGGTGCTATATCCAAAATGTAGTACTGGTTTACTTCAGAAGTTTTTGCAAACCACTTTTCTCATGGTAATTTTAGACCATTGCAGAAACAGTAGAATCAGATCTGTATTATTTGATAAGCAAACAGAACAGACCCTGTTCAGATGGCTCCTACAGGACCTGTCTGATCTTAGTCTACTCTGTTTGCAAAGGTGTCCCAATGGAGTACTGGGTTCATTTAATGGAAATTCTTATCTGATAAGCCACTGAAGTATCCAATATCATACTTTCAGGTTCCCCCTGCCAAAACTAGATTTAGTTGGACAGTGGCAAATACAGAGTCGGAGTCACCCATCAAGTGTGTCTTTACCTGTAGAAACACGGAGATTTGGTGTTAAAGTAAGCTCATTAACCTTTTCTTTAAGAAATATTGACATCAAGATTTTATGTCTAGCTGAATGTTTGTGATAATATATGAATACTGGAAGTTTTGACTATGGCATAAACTTGAATCAAATTAATAAATTCCATAATTAAACAGCAGTCCCTGACCAGATGACTCCAACAAGAATCATCTAATCTGAGTCTACTCTGTTTGCAAATGCTTAACCCCTTTCCTCCATAAATATGCCGTTCTGCGCCTCTGTAAAAGTCACTATGAAACCATTGTGATAAATAGAGCATTTGCTCCTATAGGAGCAAATGCTCTATTTATCACAATGGTTTCAATACTATACAATTCTAAAATTTTCCTTTTCTCAAGTAAATGCTCCTTTTTGGTAGATTTATTCAAAGAGGTTGGATCTAAAAATAGTCTATGGAGGATAGGGTTAATATAATTCCATAATCAAACAGAACAGACCCTGACCAGATGACTCCTACAGGAACCATCTAATCTGAGTCTACTCTGTTTGCTAATGCTTAAGACGGATTTCAAACAGGCACTGTTATATCATGCAGTATAAAATGTCATTATTAGCTTGTTGGTTTCGAAGAAAAGTCGAGAAATTATGATCACTGGGTTGTTTGCGTCGGCGTGTGCAAAATATTTAATGTAGCTCATTACTCGAAAAGTATAACAACATGAAACTTCATAGGTTGGTTGATCTCATTAAGGATCTCATTGAATACCCCTACATCAGAACCATAACTCTTTATTTAAATTTTTTTGAGTAATGGCCCTTTAATTTTTTAGCGGACAAGCACCAAATGAGACGAGCGTTGGCGCCACACGTGACTCTTGTTCATTATGTCTGGTATTCAAAAGAATATGCAGACAGAGTAGACCCTTATCAATAACCATCTGATCTGGGTGTACTCTGTTTACAAAGGCATGAAAAGGCATCTCTATGGAGTAGACTTACGTTCATATTTCATTATAACCATTTTGTCCGTGAATATTCATTAGGTATTGAAATTTGGTATAAGCATAGAACAGGGAAAGGGTTGATAGAATTCCAAAAAGAGCATGCTCGGATAACTACAGTACAATTGTTAAAAGTTGTCTCTAACCAAAGATGTCTCTAACCCCCTTTCCCAGTTCAATGTTTATTCCAAATTTCACTACCTACTGCATATTCATGTAAAAACAGTTACAATGAAATATGGAAGGTAGAACATTGTAGCCATTTCGAAAGTAAAGAAACTGATTTTTCAAATTCCAACAGCAAACAGACCAGACCCTGATAAGATGGCTCCTATAGGAGCCATCTGATCTGGGTCTACTCTGTTTGCAAATGCGTGAAAACACGTTTGTATGAAGGTAATTGCTGTGGTAAAGAGTTGACTCAGTTACTGCCAATGCCTGTGATCCCTTATGAAAACATTTTGAATCGAGATGCTTAGTAACTAATTTTGTACATAGCTTTGAAAGGGTCAAACTTTGTTGACATAGGGTCCAGTAAGAATTCGTGTGGAATCTGTTCCTTTGGAGAGAAGTGAAGCCAGGTCTGACAGGTTCACCGAGCAGCAGTCTTTCTGGAATGTTCCACTACATGAGACAAACGTGATCAGTGACCTAGCTGTATCAAGAGGTAGTAGAACAGCTGACAGTTAAATATTGTCATTAACCCATTCCCTGTTCTGTGTTTATTACAAATTTCAATACCTACTGAATATTCATGGACAAAAAGGTTATAATGAAATATTGAAGGTGGAGCATTGTAGCCATGTTAGAAAGTAAAGGCACACTATCTTTGAAATTATATTAGCAAACAGTGTAGACCCTGATCAGACGGCTCCTCTAGGAGCCGTCTGATCTGGGTCTACTCTGTTTGCTGATGCGTGAAAACATGTTTATATGAGGGAAAGGGTTAATTGATTGTAGAATGAAGACATGATGAAATAGTTATCATTCTGACATTGTGTTTCTTTACTTTATAAAATGGCTACAATTTTGTCCATGAATATTCAGTAGGTATTGAAATTTGGAATAAAGATAGAACAGGGAAAGATAGAACTACGTACAGTATGAGAACATAATGAAATACAATGTGGTTTTCAGTCTGACATTGTAATTAAACTGATTACAGTATGAGAAATTTTAAAATAGTTGTCACTCTGACATTGTAATTAAACTAATTACAGTTGAGAACATTGTGAAATATCTCTCAGTTTATATTGTAATTTAACTACTTATAGTATGAGAATATAATGAAATAGCTGTCAGACATATGAAGGTATTGTATGTACATGTATGTATATGTGGTAATGATGACCTTCATTGTTACTAGTATTTTATTCAAATATTCTCCCAGCCGCTGACAGAAGTCCAGGACATAACACAAATGACATCATACACATTGCTACGGCCAACCCTGTGTGTCTGTATGCCATGAACCCCAAGACAATGTCGGCAAATTTCCTGGATCTCTACGATGTGTTTCCCATGACCACAGCTTCCTACAAGCCTCATGTGAAAGTTGTCCCACTGGGGGCGCCACTTGATGATACAATCATACTGCATGAGGAAGTGGTGAGTGCTCCCGCACTGAGTCAAACCTGAATAAAGCACCCTTTTATGCCCCAATGATTTGACCCTTTCCCTCATATTGACGACTTTTGACGACTCTGTTAAAGTTACTTTGTGAAACCATTGTGATAAATAGAGCATTTGCTCCTATAGGAGCTAATGCTCTATTTATCACAATGGTTTCAAACTACAAAATTCTAAAATTGTCCTTTTCTCTAGTTAATGTTCCTTTTCGTTAGATTTATTCAAAGAGGTTGTATCTAAAAATAGCCTATGAGGTAATGGGTTAATCCTTTACTACATGAATATTCATGTAAGAACTGACAACATGAATATTAATTGACTTAAGTTTTGTAATGGTGTATCAGCAAAGGAAGTTTTCATCTAAGGCAGAAACTGTAGAACCAGATCTTTATTGTTTCATAAACAAACAGAGCAGATCTTGATCAGGTAGCTCCTAGAAGGATCCATCTGATCTTGGTTTACCCTGTTTACAAAGGACTTAAAAGGCTTTTTATGGAGTAAAGGTTAATAAACTGGAGTTTGTTGCTTTGCGCATGTCAGTTCATCAGTCTGTCTGTTGTTGTAAAAATAGGTTCTATTATGTACATGTACAGTCAAAATCATAATTGTAAGATTTGTTTACATGTGTCACCAACGAAACAACTTCCCAAGTTACTGGTACTCTGACAAAATGGAATATACCATGTCAAAAGATTCTTTCACAATTTACCGAATCCTTTACTCTTATGCTGGCAAGTATTTCAATAAAACAGTTTGGATCCAGATGAGAAGCATAGTAACTTTGTGTTTTATCATGATCCAAACTGTTTGATACCCAGGTTGTTTATCATGATCCAATCTGTTTGATACGCAGGTGGTATTTCTAAAAAGAACTGCAAGATATATTAATGGTTTTGCTACCAAATTTTGTCGTCTGCAAACTGTTGTCTGCTACAAGTTTACATTTTTATTTTTCTGCATTTTTGTTTCAAGAAACAGTCACAGTAACAAACAGATTGGATCCTGATGAGACGCCGAGTTACTCGGCGTCTCATCTGGATCCAAACTGTTTGCATAGGTAATCACAGATGCGACACTCAGGCAGCAAAAGCGTTAAATATGAAAAAGGAAAACATATTTTCTCATCAGGCTAAAGGTTAACCCTTTACCTAATGATTATTCATGACATGCTCCACCCATTTTAAATAGCAGTGAACTTATTTACTTATATTGGTATATAAAAAGTGAATACATTGTTATGACTAATAGTAAATCATCAGATTTAAAGCCTGATCAGATGGCTCATACAGGAGCTGCCTGATCTAGGTCTACTCTTTTAGCGAAGGTGTTAAACATCCTCTCTGTGAGGTAATGGGTTACTGGTAAGCTGTTTTAAAATGTACAAAATGTGCTGAGACTTTAGAGATTTACTTTTATCCAGTCACCAGGCTTCTCTAGTGACATAATAAAGGGGGTGCAAATAAATTAGGTTTATTCGGTTACTTCCGGTAGTAGAAGGTTTATTAGGTTAGTAGTGCTTAGACTTCAGAGATGTACTTAAGATAAAGATTGTATGTATTTGTTAGACAGTACAGCTAAAATAAATACAGCACATAATGTTTCAATTAGTACAATTTCAGCTGGTGATGAACTATATATATATAAAGGTATCTACATTTCTGAGAAGATGGGTTTCAGAAGCAGCAAAAGAGCTGAAAGAGTTTATTTTATTTTTATTTGAATCTTTTTTAGACCAATACCATTCTTGCTGTTAACTTCGAGACGGGGGAGGTGACTAGAATAGCCATGAATACACTTCCACAAACCGCACCTGAACGTCGAAGATTCCCATCACCAAATGCGTCAAAATCTGTAAGTCTAACTCCTATGTTTCATTCATACATAAAACATATATACTGTATATGAGTTTTAACTGCTTCCGTTGCAAAATTAGATATTTTGGTCAGATTTTATGTTGTTTTGTAGACTACATGTATATAAGTGGTTAGATTTTTCTCTCAGATTTTATGGTTTTTCGTAGTCTGTATAATACCATTCATGAAATAGATTCAAATTACAGTAAAAGATAAAAATCTGTTTTAATTAACAACGAAAACGGATCTAATTCTGGGTCTTTAACCCGTTACTCCATAAGTACACCTTTCTACGCCTCTGTAAAAGTCACTTTATGAAACCATTGTGATAAATAGAGCATTTTCTCCTATAGGAGCAAATGCTCTATTTATCACAATGGTTTCAAACTACAAAATTCTAAATTTTTCCTTTCCTCTAGTTAATGGTCCTTTTCGGTAGATTTATTCTGAGGTTGGATCTAAAAATAGCCTATGAGGGAATGGGTTAAAGCAGATAGTAGCTTAATACAGGACAAAAGATCTTTCTACATTACTTTGGCTCTGTATTATACTGATTACAGCCCCCAATGGGATCACCTAGTACGTGTACATGCAATGTGGTTTCTATTCAAGGTCCAAACTTATTCACTCTTTTTCTCATAGATTCGACTTTTAACCCTTTCCTCCATAAATACACCTTTCTATGCCTCTGTAATAACCACTTCTTGAAACCATTGTGATAAATAGAGCATTTGCTCCTATATGAGCAAATGCTCTATTTATCACAATGGTAATTATGGTTTCAAACTACAAAATTCTAAAATTTTACTTTTCCCTAGTAAATGCTCCTTTTGGGTAGATTTATTCAAAGAGGTTGGGTCTAAAAATAGCCTATGGAGGAAAGGGTTAAAGCATTTGCAAAAGGAGCTGGCCCAGATCAGATGGCTACTGTAAGAGGTTCTGCTCTGTTTGGGATTTTATAGATCACAGTTCCTTCATGAGCAAAATATTCCCTCATTAATTTGATATAAAGACAGTTCAGTTAGTTAACATTTATGATTACATAAATAATCATTAAAAAAGGTTTATAGTCTGACTGCAGAGAGAGAAAAAACCCTCTTAAAGTGACTGTTTGCATACAGTTTGGGACCATATGAGACATTAAGTAACACAGCAGCTCACCAGGATCCAAACTGTTTGACACTCTGATTAAATCTTTGATAGAAAATATGAGTTTGATAATTGTAGCAGACATGAATTTTAGCAGAGAATTACAATGCACTAAGCTTGCCAAATACATGTACATATAAGTTAAAAAATAACACATTAATTTTAATAATTTGATTTGCTTGACATGCATGTACAGTAAAACTCCTCTTAACTGGAATTCTAGTAGAGAAAAATTTAAATACTTTGAGTTTGAGCCAGGTGGCTGCTTAATGCAGTGTGAAAGTCATGCAGAAAGCTCCTCTAGGAGCTTTCTACATGACTTTCATCCTGCATTAAGCTGCCACCTGTCCCCTATACTGATATTTATACTTATGTCCGGTTTAGAGGGGTTTCACTGTATAGCTGTATTTGAATAAATTTACCGAAAAGGAGCATTTCCTAGAGAAAAGGAAAATTTTATATTTGTGTAGTTTTAAAACCATTGTGATAAATAGAGCCTATGGAGCAAATCCTTTTTATCTAGTCACCAGGCTTCTCTAGTGATGTAATAAAGGGGGTGCAGATAAACTTAGGTTTATTAAGTTTCTTCCGGTTGTAGAAGGTTTTTTGGGTTGGTAGACATTTCTAAGGCGTAATGATTCTATAATCATGGAACTGTTTTAATTTTCTGTAAATATGCATAAAAATTATGTTGACGGAATAGATCTAACAGAAAATTTACCAATAGAATTACTCAAATCAGAGAAAAGAAAAAAAAAGGATGGCTGTAGCTGGATTTGAACCCGCGCCGGATCATTCAAAAGTCATTTGCAATCATTAAAGTCTTGACGCTTACCGATTACGCCACTGAGGTCAGATAAGCAACAGCTTTTTATCAGTTTTATTAATTCGAATAATAGGTTAGTACCGTTGATGGGACGCCTTTATCCGACTCGGAGCTCGGCAAGCCTCGCCTCAACGTTTTCTCCCCTCGTCAGATAAAGGCGTCCCATCTACGGCACTAACCTATTATTCTCTGTATTTATCACAATGGTTTCAAAATGTTTTACAGAGGCATCAGAAGGCGTCAATATGAGGGATTGGGTTAAGCTTGTCTGTCCAAATTCTTGGTAGTTAGGGTACACATGTCAACAAAAAGAAACATGCTTTTAATTGTATACTGTCTTTACTCAGAGTCCATACCGACTGTGTCAAAACACCGTGCCTGACCAATATGGAACTGTGATATTTTATGAGAAGAATGGGTAAGTAGTGATATTTTATGAGAAGAATGGGTAAGTAGTGATATTTTATGAGAAGAATGGGTAAGTAGTGATATTTTATGAGAAGAATGGGTAAGGAATGATATTTTAATGACTACATATTCTATGCCTTAACCCTTTGCTCCATGAATACACATT
The DNA here is from genome assembly GCA_963576725.1 of Azorinus chamasolen. Lineage (NCBI taxonomy): Eukaryota > Metazoa > Mollusca > Bivalvia > Cardiida > Solecurtidae > Azorinus > Azorinus chamasolen. The sequence continues at coordinate 30,554,267 of OY755249.1, forward strand.
GCTGCCTTTACAACCAGAGTAGACCCTGATCAGATGGCTCCTATAGGACCCATCTGATCAGGGTCTGCTCTGTTTGCTTATGATATAATATAGATATGATTCTACAGTATCTGCCATGGCCAAACATTCCTGTGTCCATGTGCTACTATAACAAATTAATCTGATTAATATTCATTATTTCTTACATGAATATTCATGGAGGAATATGAATATACATGGAGGAAAGGATTAAAAGAAATGGCAGTAAATATGCAATTCCATCATGTTTTATGCCCCCGCCTTTAGACGGCGGGGGCATAAGTTTTACCCTTGTCCATCCTGTACGTCCATACATCCGTCCTCAAAATCTTTCATCAAAGATTTCTTGGCTTGTGTAAGCTGGAATGATTTGATATTTGGTCTGAAGCATAATCATAGTGAGTTGTACCGTGTCTCCCCTTTTCAGGTCTGTCGTTCATCTACTTCCTGTTTGCCAGAGGGGGCATCCGTGTCCCATGGACACATTTTCTTTTATTATGTCTCCCCCCATATTTATATGGGGGAGACATATTGTTTTCGTGAGAGTTGTCTGTCTGTCTGTCTGTCCGTCCATCTGTCCGTCCGTCCGTCTGTCCGTCTGTCCATCTGTCTGTCTGTCTGTCCGTCACACTTTTTGTCCGGACGATAACTTCAATATGCCTGATGCCAGTTGATTGAAACTTCATATATGGAAAGAGCATAATAAGAGGGAGTGTCATGCACAAGGTCCATAACTCTGGCTTCACTAATATAGGAGTTATTGCCCCTTGTAAAAAAAAACAACACTTTTTTGTCCGGACGATAATTCCTATATGGCTCATGCCATTGGATTGAAACTTCATATATGGAAAGATCATGAGGAGAGGAAGTGTCATACACAAGGTCCATAACTCTGGCTTCACTAATAATGGAGTTATTGCCCTTGTAAAAAAAATTCACAATTTTTTGTCCGGACGATAACTCCTATATGGCTCATGTCATTGGATCGAAACTTCATATATGGAAAGATCATGACAAGAGGAAGTGTCATACACAAGGTCCATAACTCTGACTTCACTAATAATGGAGTTATTGCCCTTGTAATGTTTTTTCATAATTTTTTGTCCGGACGATAACTCCTATATGGCTCATGCCATTGGATTGAAACTTCATACATGGAAAGATCATGATAAGAGAAAGTGTCATGCTTAAGGTCCATAACTCTTGTTTCACTAATATTGGAGTTATTGCCCTTTGTTAAAAAATCACAATTTTTGTCAGGATGATAACTCCTATATGGCACATGCCATTGGATTGAAACTTCATACATGGAAAGATCATGATAAGAGAGTGTCATGCATAAGGTCCTTAACTCTGGCTTCAATAAATTGAGAGTTATTGCCCCTTGTACATTTGTTTAACGCTTTCTTGTCCGGATGATAACTCCTACATGGCTCTTGCCATTGTATTGAAACTTCATACATGGAAAGAGCATGATGAGAGAAAGTGTCATGAACAAGGGCCATAACTCTAGCTTCAATACTTTTGGAGTTATTGCCCTTTGTTACATTTTTTGTCCGATCAATAACTCCTGTTCGACTGATGCTATTGGAATGACATTTCATTTATGGAAAGGGCATGATGAAAGTAAGTGTCTTGCACAAGGGCCATAACTCTGGTGTCAATATTTTTAGAGTTATTAGCTGTTATCATTTTCTTCTTGAAAAATGTGGTGTGGAAAGCGCATAATGAGGGGAAGTATCAATCATCAAGTCCATAACATTTTTAGTGATTTCCCTTTACATATTGTTTTTATTAGAGGGGAGACATCCGTTTTTGTGACAAAAACCTCTAGTTTTAACTTATTATGCCTCTGCAGATAGAGTAGACCCAGATCAGAAGACTGCTCTAGGAACCTCCCAGGTCAGGGTCTGCTTTTTTTGCTTTATATGGCATTATATAGATCTAATTGTACAGTTTCTGGGAAGAACAACATGTGTTCATATGCCATTTACAACTGCAGCTACATGTAGTAAATATTCATGATATCATTCTTACACGGATTTTCATGAGGTAAAGGGTTAAATTGTTGAGATATTTCCTTGTTAAGCACCCCACAAGGTGGAAAGCATATAGCCTTGCTCTTGTCCATTGATATGCAGTCCATACATATGTCCCACAACTCTTGTATTTCCAACTCATCATACACTGGTGGAAGGAATTACTTCAACCCTTTGCAGATGAACATTGCTGAAAGTGAAGATGCTTGTAATGAAGGGAATGTTTCTAGTGACAATTTTCTTCACAATATAAAGTACAGTGAAAAATGCTTGATGTAGAGGCAATGTCACTAAGGAGGCATCCATGTTCTATGGATGCAGTACTAATTTAATCATCGTAATTGATATTTCCCTGTAAGCAGATAACTAGTTTATGATTCTTGTTTTATCTATAAGCAAATACTTCTTAGTAAAAAAGACTTATTGGTAAGAAAAGACTTCTTGGTAACCCTTTACTCCATACCTTTCTAGGCCTTTGCAAACAGAGTAGACCCAGATCAGATGGCTCCTGTTGGAGCCATCTGATTAGGGTCTGCTATGCTTGCTTATGGAATCAAATAGACATGATTCTATAGTTCCTACTTTTGCCAAAAAAATCATGTGTTAACATGCCATTTTAGAAATTTAATTAATATTCATGATACCATAATTTCTTACGTGAATATTCATGATGTAAAGGGGTAAGAAAAGACCCTTTGGTAAGAGGGATACCACTTCATTACGATTACATGTTTTCTTGCTTTCTCTGCTGTCAGAGACTTCTTGGAAGTGCTAGAGATGTTGGAGGGTGTGTCCAGGACTGTGTCACTGCCTCTGATGATACACGACCTGCACCAGGTTGCTGAGAACCAGTGGGTCCTGACAGAAACAAAGACCAACAAGTGAGTAAACCAGACAGAAACACCCAACTCAATACTGTGTATCAAATCTTATGTGTCTTGTGCACTTCTTAATTTAACCCATTCCCTCATATTGACACCTTTTGACGCCTCTGTGAAAATCACTTTGTGAAACCATTGTGATAAATAGAGCATTTGCTCCTATAGGAGCAAATGCTCTACTTATCACAATGGTTTCAAACTACAAAGTTCTAAAATTTTCCTTTTCTCTAGTTAATGCTCCTTTTCGGTAGATTTATTCAAAGAGGTTGTATCTAAAAATAGCCTATGAGGTAATGGGTTAAGCCTTTACCTGCTGAATGTTCATGTATAGTAATTAGATGGATTTTTAGCTCGTCTGCTTTGAAGAAATCACGAGCTATTGTAACTGCGGCGTCCGCGTCTTCGTTGTCATCGTTGTTGTCGTCCGAAATCTTAACATTGACCATAACTTCTTCAATTTTTCATTTACAACCTTCATTTTTGGTATGCATGTTCATCTTGACAAGGCCTATCCACACATACCAAAATGATAACAGACGAGCGTTCGCTCCCGCTGCTCTTGTTATAGTTGCATATTGATACGAGAATTTGTAGCCGTGCCAGAGCTGTAGAATTCCATAAGCAAACAGAGCAGGCTCCTGTAGCAGGACAAATCTGATCTGGATCTGCCCTTTTTGCAATGAGGTCAAAAGCATATCTTTCAGGTAAAGAGTGAAAAAGATAGAAGAAATTGACTATTTTTAGAAGTTCAACAAATTGCAGTATTTCAGACAACAATAACCCTGCATGCTTAAAGATAGAATTAGATTGCAACTATCTGCAGGATTAATAATTTGTGTGGTTGAGGATTGACCCAAGACCTTATCATGATATCAACTAAAACTCCTGTCTGCTGCATGTTTAAACCTTATTTTTGGTTCGCTAACTTTTGTTTTTGAAATATGACCGGGTTACAAACAGGCTTAATCCTGTTTAGATCCACAGCCATTTTGCCTGTTATCTTGACTTGTCAAGGTTCAAACTGTTTGCAAGAATCGCATTCAGCAGGATAGGAGTTAACCCATTCCCTCATATGCTATTTTAAGAACCAACCTCTTTGGATAAATCTACCAAAAAGGAGCATTTACAAGAGAAAAGGAAACTTTAAGAATTGTGTAGTTTTGAAACCGTTGTGATAAATAGAGCATTTTCTCATATGGAGCAAAGGCTCTATTTATCACAATTGTTTCACAAATTGACTTTTTCAGAGGCATCAAAATGTGTCAATATGTGGGAATGGGTAAGAGGTGAATAGATAACTAAGAAACTTGTAAAGATGTACATGAAAACATCATATGATTGTTATTAAACCATTATTTCATTAAGACACCTATTTTTGCTTTTTCAAATAGAACAGACCCAAATCAGGCAGCTCCAGAAGGAGTTGTCAGATCAGGGTCTGCTCTGCTTGCATGTAGAATAAATTATATCTGATTCTATAGTTCTTTCTTAGCCAAAATCAGTTGTCTGTATGCCATTAAAATTGAACTAATTAATATTCATAGAGTCATTATTTCTTTCATAAATATTCATGAGATAAAGAGTTACACAGTATACATAGACCCATGAAACCCATCCTGGCTCAGGAGTTCTGATGACTCTAACAAATGATGGTTTATGTCCCCAGTGGGCCAGTGATCTTACCTGACCAGCCACCAGAAAATTTGCTGGTAACATTTATTTAGAATGCAATGTTTTATTCTTTGTATTGTAGGAAGTACATGTTAAACAGGAATGAAATGGAGAACTTTGTCCTGCAGCCTGTACAGGAAGGCAAAGGTATGTGTCATAATGGTTAGCACAGAAACTCCATTTGGCTTTATCAGAGCTGAAACTCCTAACCTCAAGCTTGCATTCAAAACCTCTATCATCAGAGTAGACCCAGATAAAGATAAACTGAACATCTTATCTGATAGAGGCACTTATTTATACTCCTGTCTTCAGACAGGACGTATTATGTCGTTATGTTGTCCGTCCATCCGTGAACTTTTGCTTGTCTGCTCTCTAACTCAAACAAATGCAATCCAATCATTTTCAAATTTTGTCAGCATGTATATTACCATAATGTCTCAGTCAAGTTCGATAACAAGCAAGATTGCCCCAGACACTCCAGAATTATCTCCCCTTTCTTTATGAATTTCCTTGAATTTCTGCTTGTCCACTCTCTAATTCAAACAAATGTAATCCAATCTTCTTCAAATTTTGTCAACATGTATATTACCATAATGTCTCAATCATGTTTGATAACCAGCAAGACTGTGCCAGACATTCCTGAATTATCCCCCCTTACTTCATGAATTTTCATGAATTTTTGCTTGTCTGCTCTCTAACTCAAACAAAGGTAATTTAATCCTTTTTAGGCATATCTATAGATTAGTGTGGCCAAAGTAGGAATGAAATAGGAATATAGATTAGTGTGGGTAAAGTAGGAATGAAATAGGCACAAAAGTTGTACATCCCTCTGTAACTGAAGAAAGTAGATTACTTCAGATATGAAGTCACAGGGTGTAAATATCATGTTAGTCATCTGCTTCAACTCCATTTTCACTTACATGTACTTTCGTTTTTGTTTATCCTGATAAGGATACAAGCTGTTTACAAATGTTAGCCTAGTCATGCTGAGCAGAATATAAAGGGTTAAACTGAATAGGAGCTATAAATATGAGGAGTCTGATGTGATTCCTGTGAGTACCAACAAGTGTGTACGTGTAGTTGTCTTAAATAAGTGGAGTAGTTGTCTTACATACGAGGAGTAGTTGTCAAGTTTATACATGTAGTTGTCTTATGTGATTCTTGTTAGTACCTACCAACAAGTGTGTACATGTAGTTGTCTTACATAAGAGGAGTAGTTGTGTTATGTGATTCCTTTGAGTACCAACAAGTTTGTACATGTAATTATGTCTCCCCCCATATTTATATGGGGGAGACATACTGTTTTCGTGAGAGTTGTCTGTCTGTCTGTCCGTCTGTCTGTCTGTCTGTCTGTCTGTCTGTCCGTCTGTCCGTCTCTCCGTCACACTTTTTGTCCGGACGATAACTTCAATATGCCTGATGCCAGTTGATTGAAACTTCATATATGGAAAGAGTATAATGAGAGGAAGTGTCATATACAAAGTCCATAACTCTGGCTTCACTAATATAGGAGTTATTGCCCCTTGTAAAAAAAAATCACACTTTTTTGTCCGGACGATAACTTCAATATGCCTGATGCCAGTTGATTGAAACTTCATATATGGAAAGAGCATAATCAGAGGAAGTGTCATGCACAAGGTCCATAACTCTGGCTTCACTAATATAGGAGTTATTGCCCCCTGTAAAAAAATGCACACTTTTTTGTCCGGACGATAACTTCAATATGCCTGATGCCAGTTGATTGAAACTTCATATATGGAAAGAGCATAATCAGAGGAAGTGTCATGCACAAGGTCCATAACTCTGGCTTCACTAATATAGGAGTTATTGCCCCCTGTAAAAAAATGCACACTTTTTTGTCCGGACGATAACTCCTACATGGCTCATGCCATTGGATTGAAACTTCATATATGGAAAGAGCATAATCAGAGGAAGTGTCATACACAAGGTCTATAACTCTGGCTTCATTAATAATGGAGTTATTGCCCTTGTAATTTTTTTAACAAATATTTTGTCAGGGCGATAACTCCTATATGGCTCATGCCATTGGATTGAAACTTCATACATGGAAAGACAATGATAAAAGAAAGTGTCATGCTCAAGGTCCATAACTCTGGCTTCACTAATATTGGAGTTATTGTCCTTTGTAAAAAAAACACACAATTATTTGTCAGGATGATAACTCCTATATGGCACATGCCATTGGAGTGAAACTTCATACATGGATTGATCATGATAAGAGAAAGTGTAATGCATAGGGTCCTTAACTCTGGCTTCAATAAATTGAGAGTTATTGCCCTTGTACATTTGTTTAACGCTTTCTTGTCTGGACGATAACTCCTACATGGCTCTTGCCATTATATTGAAACTTTATACATGGAAAGAGCATGATGAGAGAAAGTGTCATGAACAAAGGCCATAACTCTGGCTGCATTACTTTTGGAGTTAATGCCCTTTGCTACATTTTTTGTCCGATCAATAACTCCTGTTCGACTGATGCTATTGGAATGACATTTCATTTATGGAAAGAGCATGATGAAAGTAAGCGTCATGCACAAGGGCCATAACTCTGGTATCAATATTTTTGAAGTTATTAGCTGTTGTCATTTTCTTCTTGAAAAATGTGGTGTGGAAAGCGCATAATGAGGGGAAGTATCAATTCTCCATAACATTTTTAGTTATTTCCCTTTACATATTGTTTTTATTAGAGGGGAGACATCCGTTTTTGTGACAAAAACCTCTAGTTGTCTTATGTGATTCTTGTTAGTACCTACCAACAAGTGTGTACATGTAGTTGTCTTATATAAGAGGAGTAGTTGTCTTATATGGTTCCTGTGGGTACCAACAAGGCTCCTGTTTGACTTGGGTCAGTCTGTTTGCAAAGGCATTGAAAGGCTTATCTATCAGGTAACGAGATATGGTATGTTTGTAGCTTAGCTCACCTAGAGGGAGATGTTACACTACATTGTTATAGATTGCATGTAAAACTCATTGTTGCCTTACCCTTTACTCTATGAATATTTATGTAAGAAATAATGAAATCATGAATATTAATAAGATACTTTTTGTAATAGCACATTAACACAGGAAAGTTTTGTCAAGGGAGAAACTGTAGAATCATATCTGCATTATGTACTAAGCAAACAGAGCAGATCCTGATCAGATAGCTCCTATAAGGAGCCATCTGATCTGGGTCTACTCTGTTTTCAAAGATGCAGAAAGGCGTATTTATGGAGTAAAGGGTTAAGTTTTGAGACATACATATCACAAGCTTTGATTGGAAAGGTTTGCCTCTGTCCCTTTAGGTGTCGACTTGAGGGTTAAAACCTGCTCCACAGAGTCACTGTCCGATCCCCTGCTGTCTGCCAGTCTTCAGGAACAGTTGTCAGCCCCTAATAGAGTCATGGTCACCCCTGACACGTATGCCTCCGTCATGGTTGGGTTTCCTGATCTGGTAAGTGGGATTGGGGAAAGTGGACATATTGACATGAACAGGAAACTTATGTACACTGGTACAGTACTGAAATTAAATGCTACGTTTATCCCTTTGCAGACAGGAAACAAGTTCAGTGGCATTTGCAGTAAGTGTAGATCCTGATTAGAGGACTCCCGAACAAGCCCTCTGATAAAGGTCTCCACTGATTGTCATTCACAATCCTGTAACAAATTGACTACTTTCATACTCAATGGATTCTTCCGTTTAACAATGACAGATTATTCCACTTTGAAAATTCAGCATGACTAACAAGCTACAGTAAAACTCGGTTATAACGAATTCAAGGGACTGAAGGATTTACTTCGCTATAAACATTATTCGCTATATTGATAGTACGAAGTTCACTTTAAATTATGACTCTGGCACATGACAGTTCCAAACTTTACTATACCGAAATTCAGACAAGCAAACGAATATGCGTTACGATAAAACTCCAAAAATGTACGTCATACATCGCTTAGCTTTCTCATTTGTGGACGAAATCAGTCATTGGCTTTTGAGCACACGTTGATGCTTGAGACTTGCCAAAAAGTTTTTTCATAGATGTTAACGTTTTAAAAAAATCCTCAGGAGTATTTGGTTGTTGCTCCAATGCCCGGTGCAAATTGTATATAGCGGACAAAACTCCGCGTATGTGGGCACGGGCAAATATTCCTTATCTATGTCGTACAGATCGCTTCACAGTTCGCCCCAACACTGGTGTGTGTTTTAACACCTATGCGGCATGGTGATAATCGTGCAAAATACACAGGTGATTGAAGATAGTAGCAAGGTGAAACTTCGCTTTAGCCAAGGAATTTTAAAGTGTTTTATTATTACATGATGTCTAAAATGGAAAACCCACAACAATTACATCTTTACCTTTTATTAACAAAATATGAAGATCTAAATTGACCTTCATGAACATGAAGAGTGTGGCAGTTGTGGTTCTGAATGCAGCGAAAAACCCGCAGAGATGTAAATTTTAAATCCTTAAAGGAACTAGCTGCGACTCCCCAAATACTCTCCGGAAGGGTCCAATCCCTATCCGACATCCGGCCTGGGGTCCAATCCCCATGGCCACCTCCGGTAGCTACCAACTCCGGCCTGGGGTCCAATCCCCATGGCCACCTCCGGTAGGTTCCAATCCCTACCAATCCCTATACCAACTCCTTTCCCTACCCTCCACAGATGTTTTCCTCATATGGAGGGTACTGACCAACGGACCCAGCGTTAGGATCAATCACTGGATCAGTAGGCCAGCCAAATACTGACCGACAAACCCAGCGTTAGGATCAATCACTGGATTAGTCGGCCAGCCAAAGTGGCATTCCTAAAATAACGGATCGGTTGGCAGCCAGTTCCTTTTCCACATTGCACAAATGAGCAATAACTTTCAATAATATTAACCAATAAACATTATAAATCAATACATCTCCCCGGAATTTTCCGCCGCATCAGAACAAGTAAAATTGTAATTATGCTTCCTAACTACAATTTCAGCCATAATATCAAATATTAAAACAATTGCACTGACTGACACTATTAAAACAATTGCACTGACTGACACTATGTCCACTGCATAGATGCTTCCAAGCTCTCTAGCACGATTGAACCTAAATGTTTATCCAATATTAAAACAATTGCACTGACTGACGCTATGTCCACTGCATAGCTGCTTCCAAGCTCTCTAATATGATTAAACCTAAATGTTTATCAACAGGGTTTAGGATAACCTGCTGTCTTGAATACCAATAATAGGAAAGCGTCATACAAAAACTACACAGGAAATTGGCCAATGGTCAAGTAATATGTAGCATGGTGAGCGCTGTCTGCAAGTACACCACTGTCCACTTAAACATCCTGCAATGAAAATAAAAGCCCAAGTACACAGAAAACAATGATAAGCAACATGTATGTGTATTAAGGTATATGTGAAAACATAACAAAACCCATCACTAAAAACAATAATACATGATAAAATATTTACAAATTCAAAAAGATGTAAAAAGGGTGGGTGGGTGGGTGTTAAATTACAAAATATTTTTGGATTGAAGAAAATGGCGCGAAATCTGACACGATGTAGCAATGTTGTGAAATTTACGTAAACACCGGCTATCGGTGCTTCCGGAAACTGGCGTACAATTAAACTATAAACACGTTACCATTTTAGCCAGTAATAAATCGGCCTATTTGAAGCAATAGCCTTTATTATTACATGATGGCTAAAATGGAAAACCCACAACAATTACATCTTTACCTTTTATTAACAAAATATGAAGATCTAAATTGACCTTCATGAACATGAAGAGTGTGGCAGTTGTGGTTCTGAATGCAGCGAAAAACCCGCAGAGATGTAAATTTTAAATCCTTAAAGGAACTAGCTGCGACTCCCCAAATACTCTCCGGAAGGGTCCAATCCCTATCCGACATCCGGCCTGGGGTCCAATCCCCATGGCCACCTCCGGTAGCTACCAACTCCGGCCTGGGGTCCAATCCCCATGGCCACCTCCGGTAGGTTCCAATCCCTACCAATCCCTATACCAACTCCTTTCCCTACCCTCCACAGATGTTTTCCTCATATGGAGGGTACTGACCAACGGACCCAGCGTTAGGATCAATCACTGGATCAGTAGGCCAGCCAAATACTGACCGACAAACCCAGCGTTAGGATCAATCACTGGATTAGTCGGCCAGCCAAAGTGGCACTCCTAAAATAATGGATCGGTCGGCAGCCAGTTCCTTTTCCACATTGCACAAATGAGCAATAACTTTCAATAATATTAACCAATAAACATTATAAATCAATACATCTCCCCGGAATTTTCCGCCTGTTTTATTAATAAAGGTACTGAAAAATCAGTTCGCCATAAGCGAAAATTCGCTCTAACCAACTTTGTACTAAACATTATAGTCTGTATAGAATTGATGAAGATATCGGCCGGGGAACGAAATTTAGTTCACTATAAGCGGAAATTTGCTTTATCAGAGTTCATTATAAATAAGTTTTACTGTAATTCTTTTAATACCCACCATAAGGAATGTAGTTAGCCCGTGGTTTGCATAGAGATATTGATCAAATATTCTAAAAATGGGTGATTCTTCGAAAGCAAAAGTAGAAATGCAAAAAGAGAAAATTACAGACTGTTTTATTGAGTCTGTTTATGAGTAGTAATTAACCGTTTCCTCCTAGACTATTTTTAGACCCAACCTCTTTGAATGAATCTACCGAAAAGGAGCATTTACTAGAGAAAAGGAAAATGTTAGAATTGTGTAGTATTGAAACCATAGTGATAAATAGAGCAATTACTCCTATGGAGCAAATGCTCTATTTATCACAATGGTTTCAAAAAGTGACTATTACAGAGGCGTAGAATGGCGTAAATATGGAGGAAAGGGTTAAAAGTGCAATACTACTCAAACCTAGACAGTATAACTCTGATTAGTAATGTGAGTATTTAAACACTGTAGACAGTAACAATATTGTAACTCATCTAAGTGTCGCAGTGCCGTTAAACCCAACTCACTCACTCACTCATGTAAGGGTACACTGTCTGATTACCGGTCCTACTGTAATATCTGTCAATTGGAGTAACTGATTTTGCAGTTTCAGACCAGGTTGTTTTTTTTAGCTGAGTCTGAGTTTTGTTTTCAAACTTTTGAATAAAAAAAAAGAAATAACTCAGACTCAAATAAAAAGTTTTATAAGCATGGACCCAGTACTTCAACCTTTAGCCTGATAGGGATGCCTTTTGAAAACAGAGTACTCACAAATCAGACAACTCCTGCTAGAGCCATCTGATCAGGGTCTGCTCTGTTTGTTTATAGGATTATATACAAGGGGTGTTCGAAAAGTATCCACTCAATGTCACCCGACTTTGCCATAGTGACTGTGGATTGTGCATCAGAGCAATTTGTATCATTTTTTCTTTTGGATTATGTGCATGGAATATCAAAGTATCACTTGTGAAAAAATTATCTTAATGTTTGCCTTAAAGATGTATGCTGCGCAATTTTTTTGTAAATTTTGCATTTCAAACTGACTTCAGATTCACAATCTATGTATCTTAATACCTACTGAACACTAAACAGCGCGGTAAGGAAAGGGTTGTTTGTATCGAAAAATTAGAAAAATGGATTGCTACAGAAACCAACGGAACAGCGTTTGCCATTGACCGGAATCTGTCTTAAGATTCAAATTTGCATACTGGAATTACTCATTCGAAGTAAATGTAGGTCAACAACCAGTGTCAGCCATTGTTACATGTGATAACTACCTAATTTATTTTCAAAGCGTTCTGAAATAGAATCTGAGTCATTTGGAACTTGGCCACAGATGTCTGCTGATTTCCGTACAAAATCCCCATTTCTAAAAAGAAGGCTCATTTAACGGATTTACCAGTATTGGGATAGCGATAATAATTAGCTGAACAAATATATCCTGTCGGAAAACGGGCTGTAAGCATTATTTTCATTGTATGTATGCATGTACAACTTCTGGTGTTGATTGATTAATACGAAAAATGTTTATAATACCGGTATATCTTTAATAAATTAGTTAAGAACCTTTTCCGGATACGTTTTGAACAACCCTCGTAGATCTGATCCCTTTTTTTTGCACATCTTGTGTTCTGCATTAAGCGATCAACTGTTGGTACTAGTTTAAAACTGACCAAATGGTTACTTTCATATTTAAACTCGTTATAACGGCAACCTCGTTATACCAGCACAATGTCTGGAAACAAACACCATAATTGTAATGAGGGTTCACTGTATACCATTATAAAACTGCATACATGTATAATAAATATTCATGATGTTATTATTTCTTACATGAATATTCATCAGGTTAAAGATCAAGTGATGAACCTTGATTACGGGTATTTACTTGTTAGCTATGTAATACGGTAGGGTATGTAATTATACTCATTAGCTATGTAATAAGATATGGTATGCACTTGTACTCATTAGCTATGTAGTACCGTAGGGTATGTAGTTATACTCAATAGCTATGTAATACAGTAGGGTACCGTATGTAGTTATACTCATTAGCTATGTAATACAATAGGGTGTGTAGTTATACTCATTAACCGTGTAATACAGTAGGATATGTAGCTGTACTCATTAGCTATGTAATACAGTAGAATATGTAGTTATACTCATTAGCTATGTAATACAGTAGGGTATGTAGTTATACTCATTTGCTCTGTAATACAATAGAATATATAGTTATACTCATTAGCTATGTAATACAGTAGGGTGTGTAGTTATACTCATTAGCTGTGTAATAAAGTAGCATATGTACTTGTACTCATTAACTGTGTAATACAGTAGGGTGTGTAGTTATACTCATTAACTGTGTAATACAGTAGGGTATGTAGTTATACTCATTAGCTATGTAATAAAGTAGAGTGTTTACTTGTACTCATTAACTGTGTAATACATTAGGGTGTGTAGTTATACTCATTAACCGTGTAATACAGTAGGGTGTGTAGTTATACTCATTAGCTATGTAATACAGTAGGGTGTGTAGTTATACTCATTAGCTATGTAATACAGTAGGGTGTGTAGTTATACTCATTAGCTGTGTAATAAAGTAGCATATGTACTTGTACTCATTAACTGTGTAATACAGTAGGGTGTGTAGTTATACATGTACTCATTAACTGTGTAATACAGTAGGGTATGTAGTTATACTCATTAGCTATGTAATAAAGTAGAGTGTTTACTTGTACTCATTAACTGTGTAATACATTAGGGTGTGTAGTTATACTCATTAACCGTGTAATACAGTAGGGTGTGTAGTTATACTCATTAGCTATGTAATACAGTAGGGTGTGTAGTTATACTCATTTGCTATTTAGCACAGTAGGGTATGTACTTATACTGGTTATAGAAACTCTTTAACATCGTGTAAGGAAAATGTAAACAATTTTGATTGAGTAAGTATGCAGCAGAGCACATGTACTTTCATTGTCTCATTTTGTTAAAAGTCCAAGACTTTTTAATGTGATTCAGAAAAGTCTAGATAAGAATTGAAGCATACAACAATTTTTACAAAGTGCTGTAAATGAGTGAAACAAAATTTGACAGATAGTATTTCATTTCATAACAAAGAGTACCACTGAGGTGTACAGCAGTGCCAGGGAACCTTTAAAGGATGGGAATGCTAACATGACTGACTCACTGTTGGGCCGCACTAATAAGCCACCCAGCCAGAGCCTGCTGCCGTCTACTGTATACTTACCAGAGTGTGGCCAGGTGATCAGAACTCTTGCCCCATGGCAGTCCCCTGAGGAGGCTTTGCCTAAAGGTTTGTTGATATCTGGTTTACAATAGAACCTCTCAATTGCGGCTTTGATGAACACACATGAATGTCTAAACATTTCACTCCATAAATACACCTTTTAACTTCATTGCAATCAAAGTAGACTCTGGTCAGATTGTTCCTGTAGGAGCTATCTGATCAGGGTCTGCTCTGTTTGTTTATAGAATTATATACATCTGATTCTACAGTATTTATTAGGACCAAAACATATCTTGTTCATATGCCATAGTATCTATTGACCCTTTCCTGCATATAAATGTGTTTTCATGCATTTGCAAACAGAGTAGATCCAGATCAGAATGTTCCTATAGGAGCTGTCCAATCTGGGTTTGCTCTGTTTGCTAATGGAATTTGATAGTTCTATTTCTTAATCTTTACTTTCTAAAATGGCTACACTGTTCCTCCTTTCATACTTCATTATAACTATTTTGTCCATGAATATTCATTGGGTATTGAAATTTGGAATAAATATAGAACAGGGAAAGGGTTATTAAGCTAATTACAGTTGAACTTGGATATCTTTAACTGGAATAACTCGAACTTTGGGATAACTAGAAGTGAAAGTTAGGTCCTTCAAAAATTTAAAATATAGAATTGTTCTGAAATGTATCACTCTGCATATTTAGAAACACTTGTAAAAGTTTAATGCAAGCCGAAAGTAATGCTGAAAGCTCCTTAAAAAAAGTGACCGTGTAAAAGGTTAAATGAATATCAGTGTAATTTTTTTCAAATATTATCAATTAATAAAATGCTGTATTTCGCCACTCTTGTCAAATCAAGCTATATGTATACATATGTATGATGTTGATTTCTATTTCAGACAAAAGGCCCTATGTTAGTGGTTTGCTGGAAGTCACAGATTTAGCCAATCATAAGCTCCGATACATTTCTGTACCAGGGTAACCATATTTGCTGTAATACTTTTCTAATGAAATAAGCATGTCAGAGGAAAGCTGATATAAGCAACATTTTAGAAAGATTGAAATAAGAATGAAAGTTAAAAATAAGCAACAGCACAGGAAAGTTGAAATGAGCAAAGTCATAGGAAATGTGTAGTATTAAAGCAACAGTACTAAAAGTTGAGATATGCAAAGCCATAGGAAATTTGTAGTAAGCAACAGTACAGTGTAAAATAAGTAAAGGTATGAAATGGGTAATATCTTTTTATGCCCCCATTGACGATAGTCGGGGGCATATTGTTTTTGCCCTGTCTGTCTGTCTGTCTGTTTGTCCGTTTGTCTGTTTGTCTGTTTGTTTGTCAGCAACTTTAACATTGGTCATAACTTTTGAGCCAGTACTGATAGAGACTTGATATTTGGCATACATATGTATCTCATAAAGCCGCACATTTTGAGGGGTGCCGTGTCAAGGTCAAGGTCATCCTTCAAGGTCAGAGGTCAAATATATGGGTCAAATCGCCAACTTTAACATTGGCCATAACTTCTGGACCAGTAGAGATAGAGACTTGATATTTGGCATGCTTGTGTATCTCATGAGGCTACACATTTTGAGGGGTGACATGTCAAGGTCAAGGTCATCCTTCAAGGTCAGAGGTCAAATATATGAGGGGGCATAGTGTTTCACAAACACATCTTGTTTAAATTCTAAAAGCTTAGTATTAATTCCATTGTTAGATGGATGTAAAACAAATTTGAAAAGCAAGTGTGTGCTCATTTCAAATATTTCACTGACTTTAGCAGAAATCACTCTGTTGTTCACTATTTGCAGGGAGCACTTCTCTGTCATGTGTCTATCTGTCTGTTGTCTTTCAGTCTGTGAAACCTTTTGTTTCACATTTCTTTTGTCATAATTCTGCAGGCAGGTTCAAATGCTCTTTTTATCATATTCATTAAATTTAAGCATGATATATACGTTTGTGAAACTAAATCCTTTAAAATAACATTTTCTGTGAATTAATTTTGCAGAGCTACTAGAAGATCACCGTTTGCATCATGGATGTTTAACATGTCAGACACCAGTCTGTTGGTGAAGGGAACCAGCAATGATGGACTGGTTACCTGTGATGTGGGAGGCTGTGTCAGACTGTGGGAAACCAGTCTTGTTAACCTTGAAAGGTCACTTAATGAATGGAAGAATATGATTGGATTTCAGGATGCAAAACCTTTACAGGTATGAACATGATGCAGTTCCCTCTATTGTGATGAAGCTCTTCAGATTCTTCACATGTTGAATAAGATATTTTTTAACTTATTAAAGATTATGCAAACAGTGTAGACTTAGTCTAGCTGTGTATATATATGATTATAAAAATTCTGCTAATAAATATGCATGATGTCATTATTTCTGACATGAATATTCAACAGGGAAGGGGTTAATCTCTATCTTGTCATACAGCGTAACATTTGATCTGATACTCATAATAGAGTTGGTATGATCTTGGTCTACACTGTCTGCATTCAATCTCATTTCTCTTTTATAAGCTTTGAATTAGCCCTTTCCCTGCTCTATATTTATTCCAATTTTCAATACCTACTGAATATTCATGGACAAAATAATTATGATGAAATTTGGAAGGTGGCACATTGCAGCCATTTAAGAAACTAAAGAAAAGAGATGTATCAAATCCCTTCAGCAAACAGAGTAGACCCTGATCAGACGGCACCTATAGGAGCCATCTGATCTGCATCTACTCTGTTTGACGATGGAAGAAAAGGCAAAATTATGAAAGAAAGGGTTAAGTACTGTATTTTTATTAGCTCACCAGAGCACAAAGTGAGCTTTTGTGATACCCCTGTGTCCGGCGTCTGTCGTCCGTCTGTCCGTCAACAATTTCAAACGACTTCTTCTTTGAAACTGACTGCCCAATTGTAACCAAACTTGGTCAGATACATACTGTTGGTGGGTGCTTCAAAAGTTATTAAAAGATAGTGGGTGGGGCCATCGGTCTTGTTGCCATGGCAACCGTACACAATATCTAGAAAAATCTTCTTCTCCAGAATGACTTGTCCGATTTGAATATAGTTTTCACCAAAATGTTTCTCAGTTGATAGACTTCAAAAGT
Source organism: Azorinus chamasolen (assembly GCA_963576725.1). Taxonomy (NCBI): domain Eukaryota; kingdom Metazoa; phylum Mollusca; class Bivalvia; order Cardiida; family Solecurtidae; genus Azorinus; species Azorinus chamasolen. Next base: position 30,571,701 of record OY755249.1, read on the forward strand.
TGTTAAAAGAATTTTGATCCGGCAAAAAACATGGCCGCCAGAGGGCGTGGTCATTTTTTCCGTATATGGTAATATGGAATTTTCATAGGAAAATCTTTAAAAATCTTCTTCTCTGAAACTATAAAGCCTAGACCTTTGATATTTGGTATGTAGCATGATCTTATGGTCCTCTACAAAGATTGTTCAAATTATGGCCCCCGGGCCAAAAATGGCCCCGCCCAAGGGCTTATCAGTTTTTCATAGGAAAATCTTTAAAAAATCTTCTTCTCTGAAACTGTAAGGCCTAGACCTTTGATATTTGGTATGTAGCATGATCTTATGGTCCTCTACAAATATTGTTCAAATTATGACCCCCGGGCCAAAAATGGCCCCGCCCAAGGGCTTGTCAGTTTTTCATAGGAAAATCTTTAAAAATCTTCTTCTCTGTAACTGTAAGGCCTAGACCTTTGATATTTTGTATATAGCATGATCTTATGGTCCTCTACAAATATTGTTCAAATTATGACCCCCGGGCCAAAAATGGCCCCGCCCAAGGGCTTATCAGTTTTTCATAGGAAAATCTTTAAAAATCTTCTGTTCTCAAACTGTAAGGCCTACACCTTTGATATTTGGTATGTAGCATGATCTTATAGTCCTCAACAAAAGTGGTTCAAATTATGACCCCCGGGCCTCAAATGGCCCCGCCCAAGGGCTTATCAGTTTTTCATAGGAAAATCTTTAAAAATCTTCTGTTCTCAAACTGTAAAGCCTAGACCTTTGATATTTGGCATGTAGCATGATCTTATGGTCCTCTATAAATATTGTTCAAATTATGACCCCAGGGCCAAAAATGGCCCCGCCCAAGGGCTTATCAGTTTCTCATAGGAAAATCTTTAAAAATCTTCTTCTCTGAAGCTGTAAGGCCTAGACCTTTGATATTTAATATGTAGCATGATCTTATGGTCCTCTACAATTGTTGTTCAAATTATGACCCCCGGGCCAAAAATGTCCCGCCCAAGGGCTTATCAGTTTTCTATAGGAAAATCTTTAAAAATCTTTTGAAACTGTAAGGCCTAGACCTTTGATATTTGGTATATGTAGCATGATCTTATGGTCCTCTACAAGTATTGTTCAAATTATGACCCCCGGGCCAAAAATGCCCCGCCCAAGGGCTTATCAGTTTTTCATTGGAAAATCTTTAAAAATCTACTGAAACTGTAAGGCCTAGACCATTGATATTTGGTATGACTAACATGATCTAATGGTCCTCTATAAATAAGTAGCTGTGGCTTGTGGTCCTCTGCCAAGAATGTTTAACTTACGACCCTGACCTCTGGGTGAAACTTGGCCCTGCCTCAGGGCTTACCAGTTTTTTATTGGAAAAATATGAAATATTACTTTTCTCTGAAACCATAAGGCTTAGACCATTAATGAACCCCCCCCCCCCCCTTGGAGTTATCTCAGGTGAGCGCTTCAGGGCCTCATGGCCCTCTTGTCATGGTAAACATATTGACTCTTTGGTGGTTTGAATCCAGATGAGATACTGAGAAATTGAACAATTTATTATATACTGCGTGTGTTTGAAAGGAATTAACCCTTTCCCTCATAGGCTATTTTTAGACCCAACCTCTTTGAATGAATCTACCCAAAAGGATCATTTACTAGAGAAAAGGAAAATGTTAGAATCTTGTAGTATTGAAACCGTTCTGATAAACAGAGCATTTGCTCCTAAGGAGCAATTGAGGAGCAAATGCTCTATTTATCACAATGGTTTCAACAAAGGCGTAGAAAGGTGTGTTTATGGAGGAAGGGGTTAAGTTGAAGAGAAGACATTGTTTCAAGCAGAAGACTTAATATTGCAAGCAGAGGATAATTTTACTCGATGTTAAGATTGTGTTATAAAGTCAATATATAATTCAGGTAACATATGATAGGGAAAGTGGACGTACAGCTGATGACCCAAAACATGGCAAAATAGACAAGGACAATGCTCCACATGTAGGAGGCAACACATGGGCTGGTGGAACAGGTGAGGTTTTTGTCCTGCCTCTTATCATGATTATGTTAACCCTTTCCACAATTAACATTGGTCACCTTATCGACATAATTTTTATAATATTAAATCTTTCAAGGGAAGTTTTGGCTTGGATAAAACTATAGGATCAGATCAATATGATTCCTTAATCCATTCCTCCCTAAGCTATTTCTAGACGCAATCTCTTTGAATCAATCTACCGAAAAGGAGCATTAACTAGAGAAAAGGATTTTTTTTAGAATTTTGCAGTTCTGAAACCATTGATAAATAGAGCATTTGCTCCTATGGGAGCAAATGCTCTATTTATCACAATGGTTTCATAAAGCGACTTTTACAGAGGCGTAGAAAGGTGTATTTATGGAGGAAAGGGTTAAGCAAACAGAACAGACCCTGACTTGGCACTAATTTGAACTTCTTGTTTAGAAAGGTATTACTTCATTTTGACACAGTGGGCTTTGATGAATCTTGTGTGTTTTACAGTGAAGACACAGATCATGAGACTAATGCAAAGTCACTGTGAAATTAACATTTAATAGCCTCAAGATCAAGATACAGGAGGTACACTCAAACTCCTTTAACCCTTTCCCTGTTCTATGTGTATTCCAAAATTCTATACCTACTGAATATTCATGGACAAATATTTATAACAAAATATGGTCAGTGGAAAATTGTAGCCATTTTAGAAAGTAAAGAAATCGGTCTTTCAAATTCCGTTATCAAACAGGGTAGACATGTATCAGATGGCTCCTATAAGAGTCTGATCAGGGTCTGCTCTGTTTTCAAAAATGCATTTATATGAAGGAAATAAAAACGTATATAAACGTTTTTTCTTGCATCTGCAAGCAGAGTAAATCCAGACTCTGATGCTCGTTGTCTTTTAAGATCACAGTTCCTAAACTCACCAAGAAAATGTTATTAAGCTCGCCAAGGCTCGCTTAATGACATTTTCTAAGGCTCGTTTAGGAACATGTGATCTTAAAAGACAACTCGCAACAGATCCTCTATATATCTTATATAAATATTGAACAGGTAATGGGTTAAAGCAACTACCATACTGTTGATTATTTTCTCATGGTTTTCTGTCCAGATGAGATGCCACATAACTGGGCGTGGCAACGGAGAAAAATAATAGTGATTCTTATTCTGTTTTGCAATAAAATTCATTTACATGTATATATGTATCCAATGGTCAAATTTGTAATGATAAGGAAAATGGGTTTCAGTGACAAAGCAAAGATCAGCAAGTGATCTATGTGAACATTCCAGCCCTGATTCCCACTGCTTGTACATGGTCAGTGATGCAGTGTTAATACATTGTACATGGTCAGTGATGCAGTATTACAACATTGTACATGGTTAGTGATGCAGTGTTACAACATTGTACATGGTTAGTGATGCTGTGTTACAACATTGTACATGGTCAGTGATGCAGTGTTACAACATTGTACATGGTCAGTGGTGCAGTGTTACTACATTGTACATGGTCAGTGATGCAGTGTTACAACATTGTACATGGTCAGTGATGCTGTGTTACTACATTGTACATGGTCAGTGATGCAGTGTTACAACATTGTACATGGTCAGTGATGCTGTGTTACTACATTGTACATGGTCAGTGATGCTGTGTTACTACATTGTACATGGTCAGTGATACAGTGTTACATTGTACATGGTCAGTGATGCTGTGTTACTACATTGTACATGGTCAGTGATGCTGTGTTACTACATGGTACATGGTCAGTGATGCTGTGTTACTACATTGTACATGGTCAGTGATGCTGTGTTACTACATTGTACATGGTCAGTGATGCAGTGTTACTACATTGTACATGGTCAGTGATGCGGTGTTACTACATTGTACATGGTCAGTGATGCAGTGTTACTACATTGTACATGGTCAGTGATGCAGTCAGTGATGCAGTGTTTCTGCATTGTACATGGTCAGTGATGCAGTGTTAATCTAGGCATATCAAAAAGCATACTTTTACATGACCCTACCTGTATTACACAGACATTAGCATACGTTTACATGACCCTACCAGTATTACACAGACATTAACATACTTTTACATGACCCTACCTGTATTACACAGACATTAGCATACTTTTACATTATCCTACCTGTATTACACAGGCATTAGCATACTTTTACACGACCCTACTTATATTACACAGACATTAGCATACTTTTACATGACCCCACTTGTATTACACAGGCATCAGCATACTACAACATATAATAAATACAACATATAATACAGACATTAGCATATTTTACATGACCTTACTTGTATTAAACAGACATTAGCACACTTTTACATGACCCTACTTGTATTACATGGGCATCAGCATACTTTTACATGACCCTACTTGTATTACACAGACATTAGCATACTTTTACATCACCCTACTTGTATTACACAGGCATCAGCATATTTTTACATGACCAAACTTGTATTACACAGACATCAGCATATTTTTACATGACCCTACTTATATCATACGCATACAGTGTTTTTAAATTTTATTTGCCAGGTGGCAGTAACACTGCAGGTCTTGGTGGTATCGGAGGACCGTACAGACTGGATGCAGGTCATAATGTGGCCCAGGTCGCACAATGGGAGAAAGATGCTGTACCTGAACATGTAAGGCTATCCCTGTTAGAATGATTTTTATTCCCCACTTCTAAATGTGTTCGGTTTACTTTGCAATCAAACTTCAATTTGTTTTAACCCATTACCTCATAAGCTATTATTAGACACAACCTCTTTGAATAAATCTACCGAAAAGGAGCATTAACTAAAGAAAAGAAATTTTTCAGAATTTTGTAGTTTGAAACCATTGTGATAAATAGAGCATTTGCTCCTATAGGAGCAAATGCTCTATTTATCACAATGGTTTCATAAAGTGACTTCTACAGAGTCATCAAAAGTCATCAATATGAGGGAATGGGTTAATAATGTTGTTAATGTTGAACAGTTTTGACCCATTTAAGACATTGTGTTACTCATAAGCATGGGTAAACCCTATCCCTGTTCTATATTTTCTCCAAATACCTACTGAATATTCATGGACAAAATAGTTATAATGAAATATGGAAGGTGCAACTTTATAACGAAATATGGAAGGTGGAGCACTTTATAAAATAAAGAAACAGATATAAACAGATACATAAAATTCCATTAGCAAACAGTGCAGACCCATATCAGACTGATCTGTTTGCAAATGCTCGAAAAGGCGTTTGTATGAAGGAAAGGGTTAACACTGTGCTCAATAAATATTATTGTCAAAAATGATGCCTGTATAAATATCACTCAGCTGAATATTTATAATGACAAATTGTGGCCCTGGCAGAAACTGTAGCAACAAGAGCAGATCCTGATCAGCCGGCTCCTACAGGAGCCATTTGATCTAGATCTACTCTGTTGGCAAAAGGTGTCAAAGGGCATGTCTACAGATTAAAGGGTTAAGCAGCTGATAGAGATTGATCAGCTACACCAGTACCTCTGTTTATACCTTGCCTGCATTTAGCAGACAGTTATCATTAGTAGCCCTTACAGAGTGTTTGATTGTGATTAAACGGTATTCATGGATTCTGAAAACAGAGAGAGCAAATTAGAATTGACTCTTCCCCTGCCAAATAATGTGTTTTTGCTTGTACTTTGTGTTTGAATTTTCTTTTTGTTTAACCCATTCCCTCATAGGCTATTTTTAGACCCAACCTCTTTGAATAAATTAACCCAAAAGGAACATTTACTAGAGAAAAGGAAAATGGTAGAATTGTGTAGTTTTGAAACCATTGTGATAAATAGAGCATTTGCTCCTATGGAGCAAATGCTCTATTTATCACAATAGTTTCAATAAGTGACTATTACAGAGGTGTAGAAAGGCGTATTCATGGAGGAAAACGTTAAACACACAATCTCAGCATCAACCGTTTTGAATCCTGATGAGTTATGTGTTTCTCTGTGCCTCACCTGGATTCAAACTGTTTGCATAGCTAGTCACAGATTCGCTATTCACCATTGGCAGTGAAAGTATTAAAACTGCTCTACTAGTATGATAATATGGAATTATTTTTTTTGGGGGAATTTTTACTTGCTGTTATTTTTTTTATTAGGTGAGGAAAGCAGCGAGGGAAATGGCACAGAAAGCTTTCAAAGAAAGGTGCAGTGATATGTTGATTAATTACTTTAACCCTTTCCCTCATACAAACGTGTTTTCACGCATTTGCAAACAGAGTAGACCCAGATCAGACGGCTCCTAGAGAAGCCGCCTGATCAGGGTCTGCTCTGTTTGCTGACAGAATTTGATAAATCTGTTTCATTGCTTTCTAAAATGTTTACAATGTTCCAACTTCAATAATTCTTTATAACTATTTTGTTAATGAATATTCAGTAGGTATTGAAATTTGGAATAAACACAGAACAGGGAAAGGGTTATTAACTCATAGCCAGTTGAATATCCACGTAACAAATCATGACATCATGAATATCCACGTAACAAATCATGACATCATGAATATTTCTTAGCTTAATTTTTACCATGATGTGTGAACTTAGGAAAATTTTGGCTAAGGCTGAAACTGTACAATAGGGTCTATATTATTCCATAAGTAAATGGAGTTGATCCTGCTCAGACGGCTCCTGTTGGAGCTCTTTGATCTTGGTCTACTGTGTTTGCAAAGAAGTCAAAAGCAATCTCTGTCATATAATATAAAGTAAACTAATTGAAAATGAAAGTAGGGGCACATCCGTTTATGAATTTTAGCCCATTCCCACTTAGGATATTTTTAGACCTAACCTCTTTGATTAAATCTACCAAAAAGGAGCATTAACTAGAGAAAAGGAATTTTTTGTGTTGTTTTGAAACCGTTGTGATAAATAGAGCATTTGCTCCTGTGGAGCAAATACTCTATCACAATGGTTTCACAAAGGGACTTTTACAGAAACGTCAAAAGGCGTCAATATGCGGGAATGGGTTAACAGAGTTACCCCCTTTTTGACTTACAATATTTCGTAAATGTTGTGGGGTTTTTTATATAAAAACCCCAAAACCAAAACAACAACAAGGGATAGTGTTATGAAACTTGTTACTAATGTTTGTAATCTTTGATTGAATATTATGTGTCAGAAATGATATATTTGATTTAATAAGTATGCTACATAGAATTCTGTATGAATGTGCAGCACGTAAGGGCTTTTCATTCAATTGTGACACAAAGAGTTCATCAGACTTCATTAGAGGACTATGCTATTGCTCTCAATCCTCCTGTAACTTGTTATGAACAAGGTCGGAGGTCAAGGTCACAGGGATCTGAAAGAGTATACACTAAGTTTGGTAATCCAAAGTGATATAGTATAGGAGATATGCTCTGGACAGATATTCCAGTGGAAGTACAGAAGAGGGTAAGATTGTATAGCAGGGGCATACAACTTATAATCAGAATGTCAAGTAGTGTCCCATCTGTATCAAGCATGTTGTCACAAATATCCCCTTTTTGATTAGCAAATTCCGCAACAATTTACATGTATGTCATTGTGACAGGTTGAGGGAGATAGACATGAGCGAATATGATGCCGAGACGTATGAGGCATTTTCTAAGAATGTTCGCCGGCAGGTGCAGTCACTGAGGGTTATCCTGGACAGCCTACAGGTCAGTGCATAAAGGTCACAGTCTTGTCTTAACCATTTACTAGATACTCCGCCTTACACCTTTGCAAACAGGAAAGACCCAGATCAGACAACTCCTGCAGGAGTTGTTTGATCAGAGCCTGTTCTGTTTAATTATATGCTACTGATCTGGCTTGGTGGCTATGAAACTTATTGTCCCCTACTGGCAACGCTGAAGGGGACTTTGGGTTTGCACTCAGTCCGTCAGTCCATCTGTCTGTCAATCACTTTTCAATTCTCCGGACTTTTTTTCTAAACCCCTGCAGATAAATTTGAATTTTGGTATGCTACTTTGATTTTTCATGGAATTTGACTTAGAAAAATTCAGGAAAGTTTAAATTTTCTGGATTGTTTTCCTAAACTCTAGCAGATATTGAAGTGATATTTGGTATGTAGCTTTATTATAATGATTTACAGAGCAAATTTGAATCTTGTTATGCTGCATTGATTTTTCAGCAGTTTGACTTAGAAAATTTAAGCATAATAAAATATTATTTTGAAACAAATTACATTTATATCATTTATAGTCAACTGAAAATCCCAAACTTATTCATTTTTCCAAGCTGGTTGTGGACATTGTTTTGCAAAAGCAATACTCTCAGAATGCTTTTTGAAGTATCTCAAGTATTTTCCCAGTCATATTTTAACTAAAACTTAGAAAATGTTGTGCATATGTACCCTGAAATAATACTTCAAGCATTAGACAGGTCAGATGTTTTCTTTTTGTCAAAATCTAACAAATCTCGAGCTTGAGCATGATTTCATACCCATACTTAAAAAGGTTTTTATAAATATGCGGCCTGTACTCTACTTCTGAGCAATACATGAACCATTTACCTCATACATATGCTTTTTAATGCCTTTACAAACAGAGTGATTCAGATCAGATGGCTTCCGTAGAACTATTCTGAATATTCATTGGATAAAGGGTTAACCCTTTCCCTGTCCTATGTTTATTCCAAATTTCAATACCTACTGAATATTCATTGAAAAAATAGTTACAATGAAATATGGAAGTTGGAATATTGTAGCCATTTTAGAAAGTAAGGAAACATATTTTTAGAATTCCATTAGCAAACATAGCAGACCCTGATCAGACGGCTCCTATAGGAGCCGTCTGATCTGGGTCTTCAATTTTTGCAGATGCGTGAAACACTTTTATATGAGGGAAAGGGTTAATCTTTCACAGCTACCAGCCTTTCTCTAATGAGCATTTATGCCTGAATTGGGTCACATCATGAATATACATAACATAATTTTTATAGTGTAAAATGTTCAAAGGATTTTTTTGCTTAGATAAAAACTGTAAGATCAGATCCATTTTAAATGATAAGCAAAGAGAGCTTACCCTGATCAGACAGCTCCTTTAGGCTGGGTAAGACCCTACTAAACAGCATGTGTAACTAGCCTTTCTTTTTTATTAGGCAAAGGGGAAGGAACGTCAGTGGTTGAAAAACCAGACTTATGGAGATCTTGATGATGCTAAACTTATAGATGGTCTCACAGGAGAAAAGAATGTCTACAGGAGGAGGGGAGAGAAAGAACCAGAGGTAGTATGACTCTATACAGTTATGGGCTAAAAAATCATGTCAACTTTGTAAAAACCAAGTACCAAACATAGTCACTTTAATTTCAGCTCAGTTCTAAATATATGACTATGGTTTTCTTTTCTTATTTTATTTGAAAAATCCACCATATTCACTTGTTATATACAGTAAAACCCCTCTAAACCGGAATTCTAAAAAAGAAGAATTTAGCTATTTTTAGGCAGATGGCTGCTTAATGCAGGGTAAAAGACATGCAGAAAGTTCCTCTAGGAGCTTTCTGCATGACTTTCACTCTGCATTAAGCTGCCACCTGTCTCCAAAACAGATATTTTTACCAAAATTAACGTCCGGTTTAGAGGGGTTTTACTGTACAGTAAAACCCTGTTAAACTGGACACGAAGTTGACCACTTACTCAATAGATTCGCTTTTCTACGCCTGTGCAAACAGTAGACCCAGATCAGACAGCTCCTATGGGAGCCGTCTGATCTGGGTATGCTCTGTTTGCTTATGATATAACATAGATATATCTCTACAGTTTCTGACATGGCCAGAAGTTCTCTAGCCCATGTGTAACTCTAACAAATTATTCTAATTAATATTCATGATGTCATTATTTCTTTAATGAATATTAATGGATTAAAGGGTTAAGGAGAATTTAGATCTTTTTAGGCAGGTGGCGGCTTAATGAAGTCATGTTGAATGCTCCTTTTTGTGTCTCCTGACAAAGGAGTCACTTAGGGATCACTTTTCTATCTGTCTGTCTGTATCTGTATGTCTGTCTGTCCGTCCGTCCATGTTGACGAGGGTCCTTGCGATTCCTTGAAAAAATGGGTACTTTTGCTGCGATTTTGTCTTCTATGACAGTCACACAAGGAAATGTGTCCAAACTGGCTTACATTTACTTCTTATAAATCCTTGGTGTCCATACAAACTGCGGCACAATACAGTTGGATACATTGATTAACATTGGACAGAGTTGGGTTCCATGGGAATTGGACAAGACCACAGTTTTTATTAAGTTGAATGGTGACTTATTTTATATAATCGGAGGGGGGGGGGGGGGGGGGAGGGGGGGGGGGGGAGTTGAGACCCATTCCTTTTTTCTATGTGTTTTGTTGTATGCACCTGAGTAATAGCGATTGCACTTGGAACAGTCTAGGAAAACTGTGTATTGGTAAGAACTCACTCAGTTGCCAGTGAGAGTGTTATGTAATCACCTCATATGCCCTGGCATTATTTAAGTACTGTAATGTTGTCTGCTTCAGAATTGTTGTCTGCTTGTTAAAGTTTGTTCCCACTGTTTTTAATACATGTATATCAATCTTACAATTAACGCTTTTGTACAAACCATATATGAAGTTACATATGCGTCAGATCAGAATCCAAACTGTGTGCTAATTTCAGTCAAGTCATGCTCAGCAGTGATACGGTTAACCCATTCCCTCATAGGCTATCTTTAGATACAACCACTTTGAAAAAATGTACTGAAAAGGAGCATTAACTAGAGAAAAAGAAGAATTTAGAATTTTGTAATTTGAAACAATTGTCCTATAGGAGCAAATACTCTATTTATCACAATGGTTTCAACAGGCAACTTTTGCAGTGTCGTCAAAATGTGTCAATATGAGGGCATGGGTTAAGACTGAGTTTCTGTCATCTGTTAGAAATGACCGGCCGCATGGCTCAGTGGTAGAGCGTCCGCCTGCGGTACGGTAGGTCGTGGGTTTGATCCCCGGCCGGGACAGACCAAAAGTCGTTAAAAGTTGGTACTAGTAGCTCCCTTGTCTGCGCTCGACATTAAAAGGTGTAGTTCTAGGACTGGTCGGCCCGGTGTCAGGATAATGTGACTGGGTGGGATGCCCTTGCCATGTGCCCGCGGCAGGGGTATTTCAGTGAGGCAGCACTATAACTTGTCTCATGCGGGTGCTGTCTGCATATAACTGAAATACTGTTGGTCGGACGTTAAACCCAACTCACTCACTCACTGTTAGAAATGTTGTCTGCTGAAAAATTAACTCTAAAAAATTAACACTGTCAATGGCCCTCTTGTCTATAGAAACATACAGTGAAAACTTTGAAAATCTTCTCCTCTGATTGTCTGGTGAGCGATGTCAGAGCCATTCTGGCCCTCTTGTTCCACTTTCCATGTTTCATTATTACTCTTTTGTCCATGAATATTCGGTCGGTATTGAAATTTGGAATAAACATAGAACATGGCTTGGGTTAACTACATTGTATATATATCTATGTAGATGGGCTCACCACAGGAGCATCCCAAGAAGCTGCGGTTGCTGGTGGACTGTTCTGGCAGTATGTACAGGTTTAACGGCCATGATGGCCGCCTAGAGAGAGAGATGGAGACCATTATCATGGTCATGGAGGCGCTTGAGGGCTATGACGAGAAAATAAAGGTACAATGATATTTGTAAGATGTATGTAAGCTGTATGTAAGCTGAATCATTATTTTGAAAATGACTGACATTGACTTCATAGGACAATAAAAGATTTCCTTAATTGATTATGTTATAAGACGTAATTATCTACATCATTATTGTTCCAGTTCCAGATATAACGTAATTGTAACCATTTACCTAATGAATATATATACAACATACAGTTTATGGCTTCATGAATGTGCTTTAACTGATTTTTTTTGCCATTTCAGAAACTGGAGAATCAGATCTTTATGATTCCATAAGCAAACAGAGTAGATCTTGATCAGACAGGTCTGATAGATGATGTCTGATCTGGATCTTCTATTTTGAAAGGCATCAAACTATGACAAAGCTAAAGGGTTAGGACCCTGGTCATACTATTAATAAAATTTAATAATAAAATAAATTCCAAAACGGATTGTAACCAATCACCCTATTAGTTTTCTGCAATACTTTTTCCCCACATTAAGCAACCTCCAGGTTTTTAACCCTTCTCTTGCTGAATTTTAAAATACATTTCTCCTTCTTTACCCATGCCCTGTTGTATGATTACATATATCTTCACTGTGTACAAGTATATTGCTGTGCAATCACTGCTGTGGAGTGTATTGGTTGCACAATCAACTTGTAAATAGTGCAGACCCTGATGAGACAGCTCCTGCAGGAGCTGTCTCATCTGGGTCTTCACTATTTACAGGTAGGTATATTGACGTGAATAGCGAGCGAAGGATTAAGACTCCTGTTTGTTTTTCTTCAGTAAATAGTCACTTATAACAGATTATATTTTTTTTTCAGTTTGACATTGTGGGTCATTCTGGTGAAGACCACAAGGTGCCACTTCTTGGTTTTGACAAACCCCCGAAAAACAACAAAGAGAGGCTTAAAGTGGCTAAGGTAGAAAACTTTTGTTTTTAATGAAATTGCTGAGTAAAACAACAAAGAGTAGCTATGGTAGATGAGTTTTGATACTAATGAAATTACTGAGTAAAACAACAAAAATAGGCTTAAAGTGGCTAAGGTGGATGACTATTTTGATCTTAATGAAACTACCTAGTAAAACTACAAAGGGAGGTTTAAAGTAGTTAAGGTAGATGACAGTTTAATCCTAATGAAATTGCCAAGTTATTAGCCTTTCCTTCATATAAACATGTTTTCACACATTACAAACAGAGTAGACCCAGATCAGACCGCTCCTTATCCCTTTCCCTGTTCTAAGTTTATTTCAAATTTCAGTACCTACTGAATATTCATATACAAATTTGTTATAATGAAACATGGAGGGTGGAGCATTGTAGTCATTTTAGCAAGTATAGAAATAGATCTATCAAATTTCATAAGCAAACAGAGCAGACCCTGATCAGACGGCTCCTCTAGGAGCCGTCTGATCTGGGTCTACTCTGTTTGCAAATGCGTGAAAACACGTTTGTATGAGGGAAAGGGTTAAAGGAGCCATCTGATCAGGTTCTATTCAGTTTGATATTGAAATTAGAAAGGTCTATATCTTTACTTTCTAAATAGCTACAATGGTCCACCTTTCATATTTGATTGTTACTTTTTGGTTCATGAATATTCAGTAGGTATTGACATGTATAATAAACATAGAACAGGGAAGTGGTTATATGATACACATCTGATTATGTACAGATTTAACTCTTTCACTGCCATAGTCAAAACCATGATCACATTTGCCAACAGTTTGGATCCAGATGATATGCCAAGTAAGTAAGTGTCTGATCAGGAACTAAACTGTTTAACACTCTTACAATGTTTTTGTAAAAAAAAATATATACAGTAAAACCTCTCTATAACGGCCACTAAATTACATCAAGTATTTTGTGTTAAAGCCAGGTGACTGCTTAAAGCAAGGTGAAAGTAAAACAGAACGCTCCTATAGGAGCGTTCTGTTTTATTATGCCCCCTTTGACGATAGTCAGGGGGCATTATGTTTTGCACATGTCCGTCCGTCCGTCCGTCTGTCCGTCTGTCACGCTTTTAGGTGCAGTTGGTTGTCACAGTTTTTCAAGTGTTATAAGTCAGTAATTTCTAAACTTATACACATGAAACTTCACATACACATCAATTACCATCTGTGTTACCATTTGGCACCCCACCCATGCTGCCCACAAGCCCAAGGTCGAGGTCAAATGACTTGGACATTTTACGTGCAGTTGGTTGTCACATTTACGTGCAGTTTTTTGTCACAGTTTTTTCATTGTCTTATATCTCCCTAACCACTGTAGCTATTACCATGGAATTGCATATACACATTAAACACCATCCATACTTTCATTGCACACCCAGCCCATGCTGCCCGCAAGCACAAGGTCAAATGAATTGGAAATTTTACGTGCAGCTAGGCAAGCACCTACACGGGGGCATCACTGTGTCTTACAGACACAATTTTCTAGTTTTCAACTTGCTTTAAGCAGCCACCTGCCCTAAATACCAATTAATTAACACAAGTTAGTGGTCGTTATAGAGATGTTTTACTGTAGAAAACTTCAATATGAAGTAGACAGTAATCTTAGCAGGCTAGATTTATTTAGTGGTGAAATGGCTGAAACAAAATTGTCAGCCACCGGCACTGTTTTATTTTACACCAACAAGATAAAGGACTATAGATTTCTTACTGTTAAACCTTTTAGTAGTCCATCAGATATCATTATTACCCCACAAATGTTACACCAACAAGATAAAGGACTATAGATTCCTTAAATATCATATATTACCCCACAAATGAAGTCATCGGATATCATTATTACCCCACAAATGAAGATTTGTGGGTGTTTATACAGGAGTCGCCAGATCAGTCGGTCGGTCTGGTGGTATCATTACTGACAGGATTTCAGCGAAACTTTATCAGAAGCTTCATTTTCAAAAGTAGACAAAAGAAAAATCACAGAGTTAACCCATTCTCTCATAGGCTACATTTAGACCCCCACCTCTTTGCATAAATCTACCGAAATAAATGTACTGAAAACGAGCATTAACTAGAGAAAAAGAAAAGTTTAGAATTTTGTAATTTGAAACCATTGTGATAAATAGAGCATTTGCTCCAAAGGAGCAAATGCTCTATTTATCACAATTATTCCATAAAGTGACTCTATTTATCACAATGGTTTCAAAAAGTGACTTTTATAGAGGCACCAAAAGGCATCAATATGAGGGAATGGGTTATAGCCCCTTGATTATTCAAAATATCCTATATTCTGATAAGCGCTTATATGGAGGCATTAATCATATTCTATGATGAATCAATTGTAATTGTATTTATATGTTAGAAACATAATGGTTAAAAGTATCAACAGACCATTTTATGCTTTCGGTCTTTTACCCTGTAATCTGCTGTTAATGCCTTTGCAACAGAGTAGATTCCTGTAGGAGCTGTCTGATCAGGGTCTCTTCTGGGTTTTTTTTATATCACAGATATGTTTTTCTGTTGTCATTGAGTAAATTTCCATGTTTTTTAATTTTGATGCAAAAATTGAATTAATTGATATTCATATCAAGCAGATTCCTACATGAATATTCATGTTGATTGATACATTCCAGATTTTGCATGCACACTCACAGTTTTGCCTGAGTGGTGATACGACGTTAGAGGCAACAAAATACGCTATTGAAACTTTGGCGAAGGAGGAGGCGGATGAACAGTTTCTGATCATCCTAAGTGATGCCAACTTTGACAGATATGGTATCTCACCGAGGAGATTTGGTGAAATCCTTCGTGCTGATGAGAAAGTAAATGCTTATGCGATATTCATTGGCTCCTTGGGTGACCAGGCTGTGAGGTGAGTAACAGAACAGAGAGACTGTAAAAGAGGTGTCTGATTAACCCATTACCTCATAGGCTATTTTTAGATACAACCTCTTTGAATCAATCTACCGAAAAGGAGCATTAACTAGAGAAAATGAAAATTTGAGAATTTTGTAGTTTGAAACCATTGTGATAAATAGAGCATTTGCTCCTACAGGAGCAAATGCTCTATTTATCACAATGGTTTCACAAAGCGACTTTTACAGAGTCGTCAATATGAGGGAATGGGTTAAGGTCTACTCAGTTTGTAAAAGTGTGTATATGTTTGTATATACGAACAGGCCATACGGTAAACGTGTATATATATGACCAGCATGTGATGTGAGTAACGGTAAAAAATAGTTGTACAGTAAATACCCCTCTAAACTGGACAATAAAAGTTGTACAGCAAAAAACCCCTCTAAACTGGACAATTAAAGTTGTACAGTAAAACCCCTCTAAACTGGACAATACAGGTTGTACTGTAAAACCGCTCTAAACTGGACATTCATTCCAATTAGCCTCAGTGCCTGCCTTTAAGACAGGTTGCAGCTTAATGCATAATAAAAATCAATGCAGAAAGCCGAAGGAACCTTCTGCATGACATTCATCCTGCATAAAGCAGTCACCTATCTAAATAGATCAAATTTCTTTTGTACTTAAATTCCGGTTTTAGAGAGAGTTTACTGTTATAGTACAGGCATTATGTGAATGATATTTTAACCCTTCTCTTGCTGAATTTTAAAATATATTTCTCCTTCTTTACCCATGCCCTGTTGTATAATTACATATATATTCACTGTGTACAAGTATTTCACTGTGTAATCACTGCTGTGAAGTGCACTGGTTGCACAATCAACTTGTAAATAGTGCAGACCCTGATGAGACAGCTGTCTCATCTGGGTCTTCACTATTTACAGGTTGGTATATTGACGTGAATAGCAAGCGAAGGGTTAAGAGTATATTAAATGTTCAATGTTCACTTGAGCAGTGTCTTGTGAAGAACAGCTAAATAGTATATTAAGAGTCCAATTTACTGTTGACCAGTGTCTTGTGAAGAACATCTAAAGAGTATATAAAATGTGTCTTAACTCTTTATGTCAGGCATATTTATGCTCAACTCTTTATGTCAGGCATGTTTGTCAGGCATATTTATGCTTAACTCTTTATGTCAGGCATATTTGTGCTTAACTCTTTATGTCAGGCATGTTTGTCAGGCATATTTATGCTCAACTCTTTATGTCAGGCATATTTATGCTTAACTCTTTATGTCAGGCATATTTATGCTTAACTCTTTATGTCAGGCATATTTATGCAAGAGTTTATGACATCATGAATATAAAAAACTGAATCATCTTGATCCAAACCGTTTGCATAGGTAATCACAGTTTCGTCACTAGCGTGCAAAGAGTTAAATTCAGTGTTTGGCATAATGTTGATATTTGAATTAATCAAACATTCAAAGGCTTAGTATGTGAATGATACAATGATCTTCGGCAAATATTTTGGTGAATATTACGTGAAAAACATTACCATCAGGTGATGTGTTCTGAATTTTCACTATACCTTATCAACTCTCATGAGCTCTTTACTTCATGAATATTCATGTAAGAAATTATGTCCTCATGAATATTAATGAGAGGATTTCTTATAATGGCAGATAAACACAGGATGTTTGTGGCAGTATCAGAATAAGATTTATATTATTTATAAAATTTCAAGAGCAAACAGAGCAGACCAAGATATAGGAGCCATTTGACATGTGTCTTCTCTGTTTTCAAAGACATCAAAATGTGTCTCTATGGAGTAAATGTTAAAAGGCTTACTTGCATGTTTCTTCTTAACCCATTACCTCATAGGCTATTTTTAGATATAACCTCTTTGAATAACTATACCAAAAAGAAGTATTAACTAGACAAAGGGGAAAAAAAGTAGAATTTTGTAGTTTGAAACCATTGTGATAAATAGAGCATTTGCTCCTAGAGGAGCAAATGCTCTATTTATTACAATGGTTTTGCAAAGTCGTCAAAAATTGTCAATATGAGGGAATGGGTTTACCCTTTGAACATGGGATACCAGTGTTGTGTTGTGGACTCATCAGGGTTTGCACTGTTTGTCATTCAAACATGCAAATTATCCTCTTTCAAAGTGAATGGTATTTTTCACTATTAAACAATGATGCACTGTTTCACTTGAAAATTCAGTATTTAACGGGTTAAAAATATGTGACTGCATTATCTTTTGACAGGCTCACCAAACAGTTGCCAATGGGACACTCCTTCATCTGTATGGACACCAAAGACCTTCCCCAGATACTGCAGCAGATTTTTACTTCAACCATGCTGGCTTCCAAGTAACCTTGACCGTGACATATCATGTGCTGAGAAACTGTCTGTGTAACTATCCTGACTCTTTGTGATTATTTCAGGCATCTTTGTTGGTGTTCCTGTTACTTCAGTGACTGAGCATTTGATATAAAAGTTTGTCATCGATGAAAATTATTGTCTGATCTTTTGCTATTACATGTAACCGTTTATCTCATGAATATCCATGTAAGAATTAATGACATCATAAATATCATTACCAGTTACTATGCAAAGAGTTAATTACCAACTCACAGTAAGAGTTAAGATTTCATTGCGAACTCACAGCTACCATACAAAGAGTTGATTACCAGCTCACAGTTACCATGCAAATAGGTAATTACCAACTTACAGTTACAATACAAAAAGATGATTACCAACTCAGAGTTACCATGCAAAGAGTTAATTACCAACTCACAGTTACCATGCAAAAAGTTAATTACCAACTCACAGTTACCATGCAAATAGGTTATTACCAACTCACAGTTACCTCCCAAATAGGTAATTACCAACTCACAGTTACCATGCAAAGAGGTAATTATCAACTCACAGTTACCATGCAAAGAGTTAATTACCAACTCACAGTTACCATGCAAAGAGTTAATTACCAACTCATAGATGCCATGCAAAGAGTTAATTACCAACTCATAGATGCCATGCAAAGAGGTAATTATCAACTCACAGTTACCATGCAAAGAGTTAATTACCAAATCACAGTTACCATGCAAAGAGTTAATTACCAACTCATAGATGCCATGCAAAGAGCTAATTACCAACTCACAGTTACCATGCAAAGAGTTAATTACCAACTCACAGTTACCATGCAAAGAGGTAATTATCAACTCACAGTTACCATGCAAAGAGTTAATTACCAACTCACAGTTACCATGCAAAGAGTTAATTACCAACTCATAGATGCCATGCAAAGAGTTAATTACCAAATCACAGTTACCATGCAAAGAGGTAATTACAATCTCATAGATGCCATGCAAAGAGTTAATTACCAACTCACAGTTACCATGCAAAGAGTTAATTACCAACTCATAGATACCATGCAAAGAGTTAATCAAAGAGTTAATTACCAACTCACAGTTACCATGCAAAGAGTTAATCAAAGAGTTAATTACCAACTCACAGTTACCATGCAAATAGGTAATTACCAACTCACAGTTACCTCCCAAATAGGTAATTAACGACTGAAGGCTACCATGCAAATACTTAATTTAGGGATTAATCTGGTTCTACACTCATTGCATATGTCACATTGCCAAATGTTGTGTCCCTTCTGTAACTTTATTATCTGTGAATGGATTTCAAAATAACCTGGTACAAATGTTCACCACACGAAGACGATATGTTGCGTTTAACTGCCTTGTCCATGGGTCAAAGATCAAGGTCATCTTTTAGGGTCAAGGGTCGGGGCATAAGTGTTTCACAAACACTCTTGTTTCATTGTAAAAATATAGATACTCGTATCACTTTATATATAAGATTTTTTTTATGAAAAGTGATATTGGTACATGTATGGTGTATTAGATGTTTTAATTCAAATAAAGAGAATTTCTAATAAAAACAAGCCTTTGTTATTTCTTTGGTATATATTGGAAGCCAAATCTTTTCTTGATATACAGCAGACAATGTAATAAATAAACATAAACATAACATCTGTAAGAGCAGGTGGTTACTTAATATAGGATGAAAGTGATGCATATATCTCCTAGACGAGCTTTCTGTGTGACTTTCATCCTGCATTAAGCTACCACCTGCCTTTTTAACCAGATGTTGACTTCATTTTGGCGTAAACTTTTTCTTCATATCAATGCCTTTTCATGTATTTGCAAACAAAGTAGACCGAGACCAGATGGCTCATGTAGGAGCTGTCTGATTAGGATCTGCTCTGTTTCTTATAGTATGATATGCCTTGGTTGAAGAAAAAAAGTTTTTTTCGTCCAAAATTTCAATAAGGGGGTTAACCTGGCAGAATTATTTTCCCGCCATCTTTACATATATTAGAGATAAATTACTTATGTAATTTTTCATCTAATCGTGACATTTTATCTGAATCATTTTTAGATAGAGCCTCTCAATTTAGATACGGTTTTCCCACCTTTGATAGGTGATAATTCGATCAATTAAGCACCTATTTCAGATTTGACACCAGCTTTGAACTCGTCTCGACGAGACCTTTCCAACGATATATAATATGACTTGGTTGAATAAAAAAGTTTTTCCCTCCAAAATTTCGATAAGGGGTTAACCTGGCAAAACTGACCGAATTCTCAAAAAATATTTTCCCGCCTTCTTGACATATATTAGAGATAAATTACTTTTCTGTATTTTTTCATCTAATTGTGACATTCTACCTGATCCGTTTCTTAGATAGAGCCTCTCATTTGAGATACGGTTTTCACACCTTTGATAGGTGATAATTCGATCAATTTCGCACCTATTTCAGATTTGACACCAGTTTTGAACTCGTCTCGATGAGACCTTTCCATCAATATATGATATGACACGGTTAAAGAAAAAAGTTTTTTGTCCAAAATTTCGACAAGGGGTTAACCTGGCAAAACTGGCCGAATTCCCAAAAACATATTTTCCCGCCATCTTAACATCTAACCCATCTGGTATGGTTCTTTTCTGTTTGCAAAGCCGTTAATTAAAAGGAGTATCCACGGAGTAAACGGGTAATTAATTTGTACGAGAAGTGTATTTATAACTGTATTTGTACAGATTCTGGCATCAGTCATACAAACAAATCAGACAGTCGGTTTTACACCATCCCTTATAATACATTCATCCCATGTTTTGACTATTCGTTTCCTTGACTCCGGGTTTGGCCAAGCGGTTGGGGAGGAAATAGGATACCTCTCACCTGCCCGCCAAACTGCCACAGGAATGATCCGCTCCGTGACACACCTGAATTGTCCTTGTGCGTCCTCAAGCCTTACGTTACATTCCTCCAGCTTCAAAACTGTAACATCAGCGTCTTTATCGACTGAAACAGATCCAGTAACATCGTCGAGGCCGTAAGCATGCGCCGGTGCTGACGTCACTGCGCGAATAATTTGCGCAAGAGGCATTCCAAGATGGAGGAATTTTGTCATAATTGTTGGCAAATCATACGCTGGACCATCTTGATTTTGTGCGTGCAAATCAGTGCCTGTAAAACGAGAAAACAGGTACTTATATCTCAAATAAATATTATGTAGAAAGGGGCGAAAGAAGATATGAAAACTAGGGCGACAAAAAATAGATATTTATTGTAAGCAATAAGTTAATGCAAACAAGCGATAATGCGGTAAAATGTATTTAAACTAAATAGATTTCGACTAACACGAGAGCATACAAAATGGTTCACACACACCATTTATCATAATAATACAATCTTCTCCCTTAGCACGCAATTCGCAACCTCAACCGCATTTGCAAACTACAGTAAAAACCCCTCTTAGACGGAATTCTAGTAGAGAAGAATTTAGATACTTTTAGGCAGGTGGCTGCTTAATCCAGGGTGAAAGTCATACAGAAAGCTCCTAGAGCTGCCACCTGTCTTCAAGATCGATATTTATACTAAATTGAACGTCCGGTTCAGAGAGGTTCTACTGTATGTTGATTCGCCAAGTATCGTGGTTACTATCCGTTTGACACTCAGTTAATAACTCGCAAAAGTTTGACCTGTTCGGAAGTAGTCGAAATCATGCCATATCCATATTTAACCATTTCGGCGCCAAACTTCTAATTGTCGTCTGCAAAACAATTTTGATAAATCATTCGGTAAAATAAGGAAATGAGATAAATAAATGCAAATTTCAAAGGAACAAAGCACATATATAAAAATAGAATTTTAGACAAAAAGTGAAGTCCCTGATCAGACGCCGCCATGACAAGGCGGCGTCTGTTCTGGGACTGCACTATTTGTCGTGGTGCATTTATGAGATCGGCGGCGAAAGGGTTAAGGAAAAGTTATTAATACACATCAGGGTAAGGGTTATATTATCAATAAATTTATGCTCCATAGAAATGATCACATGTCCCCCAAAACAAGGATAGCACCAAGCGCCAGCTCTTATTTTATTTGTAGTTCATGGCAATGCACAGTTCAGAAAGTATGTACATTATATAGTGTGAGGCAAGGAACAACTGGCAACAGAGAAAGCAAGAAAGCAGACCAAAAACGTATCACAGACGGGAAATATTCAGGAAAACATGGAGTCTAAGAAAGCTAACAATGACTTGAGTTTATGCGACAGAAAATAAATCAGTTTTCTCATAATTTTAAACTATACTGCTTACTGATTAGGTCTGGCCAAAATCCACTTTTGGTTGCCATCTCCGCCACTTTCCAGTTGAAGGCAGATGCACCGTGGCCGACGTCAAAGATCACACCACGTGCACGAGCATTAATGACGTCACTATGTATATCCCCAGTGCGCTCGTCAATTATAGATGAAATTTTCCCGTGGTAGGTGTGCGTGTAAATGTCTCTACTGTTCATGTCCCCAGGACAGCTATAAGTATGGTCTGTATAAAATAGTTTAAAAATGTCATTGAGAGCAGACACCACAATTTTATTTGTTACGGAATGGACTTAAACATGCAGTTAAGACTATAAGATTTCTTTAAACAAAAATGTTTATAAAAAGTGTCACTCAAAGGGTATTTGTTTAATTAATGATTGATAGGTAGAACACGTTACATTAAACGTCTAGTTTTGTGTTACAGTTGTACTTCGATATCTCGAACTTAAAGAGACCAAACAAATTACTTCGGGATAACAGAGGTCCTTGTCATCCATTTCCTAATTTGAACAAGTTCTCAAGTTCACGGTTTAATGCAGATATAAAGTAATGTGGAAAACTCCTGTAGGGGCTTTCAGTATACTTTCGATCTGCATTAAGCTGTCACATGTGTTTCTAGATATGCGTAGTGATACATTTTAGAACAATTCGATCCGATTAAATGTTTGAGAAATTATTGACAGAGTGTGAAACAGCTTGGATCCTGGGTCCAATGTTATAAAACTTCTGAGTCTTAGATCATTTTCAAGTCTCTGATTGGTCAGATTCTAAGCAAGCTCAGAATCGGACCAATCAGATTCTTGAGAATGATCTCAGACTCAATCAAAAACATTTATAACCCCGGAGCCTGATGAGGCAATGAGTTTCCATTTTTTAAACAGATCAAGCTCTCCGGGTATACTCGGGGAATTTTAAAAGAAAAGTGTAAGATGACAAACAGTACAGATCCTGATGAGAGGGCCCATTTAGGGACCCTCTCGTTGGGTCTGCATTGTTTACAAAGGACATTAGTGAAAGGGTTAAGTACGATTTAGGGTTGTCACAACATATTGTTTAATAATAATATTTAATAATAATAGAAGATGCGAATTTTGTATTTGAAGAAAGACCCTATCCATTGAACTGGTTATATTGAACGAGATTGCGTCAATAGTAAACATGTATAGAAAGAGTGTGCGACCTGCAGATTTCTGTGTAGGTATGTTGGACTTGGAGTGGTGCACCATAAGCGGCACTTTACAACTCTCTGCAACATTCAGGGCCCGTCTGTAAGGAATACTGTGTTATTGTACTTCCATGTCATTTCAACAATGTACCATATGATTCCATAACTAGAACATAGGTGAGAAATGTAAACCAAGGTCAGAGGTCTGACAAGGGCCTACGCTGTTTGTTTAATGGTTTACACCAGCATGTGTGTTTGTTTATAGTGTGGCATCGAAAAGAAAGAGAGCTGCGGATGCAAATCATTGTTTCTTTTGAAAATCAGTTTTAGTCAATATTTCGTCAAATATGCTTCCTAGGGTAATGACCACACTAGTTTAGTAGACACCAAGGTAATTTAAAGCAATACCTCGACGTTAAGTTGACACCGAGTTAAAGCAATACCTCGACGTTTAGTCGACACTTAGGTTAAAGTTATATCTCGACGTTTAGTCGATATCAAGGTTAAGCAATACATCGGCGTTTAGTCGACACTATGGTTTAATCAGTACCTCAGCGTTTAGTCGACATCATGGTTAAAGCAATAACTCGACGTTTTGTTTTCCAACTGAGCAAAATGGATAGTTTGAAATTCAAAGTGGACGAGTTTACCGTTAACAATATGGGAAAATCATGCAGTTTTAATATCCTTCACGAAAATTGTAATCTGGTTTGCGACTTTAACCGCCACAGTTACTTTGGAACGAAACCAGGACAATGATGCAAACCCATGGCGAGTTCTTGAGGAGTAAGACGACATTGGATTACATTGTCCCAACTGATCATAATAGTTTATCCTGCATATTATGTGATCAGTTTCGTTTCGTTTCACCAGCTGGGCCCATGCTTATAAAGCTTTTAGTTGAGTCTGAGATCGTTCTCAAGCTTTTGATTGGTCAGATTTGAGCCTTTGGCTCAAATCTGACCAATCAAAAGCTTGAGAACTCAAATCTGACCAATCAAAAGCCTGAGAACGAAACTCAGACTCAGCTAAAAGCTTTATAAGCATGGACCCTGGGCTTACACCATTTACTACTCACTCTAATTTAAAATGGCGCCTTACCGAGGTACCGTAGTATCTCTAATAAATGCTATTGGAGGTGGTTGCTGCATGCAGAATGAAAGCAATGCAGAAAGCCAGCCTACAGGGAGCGTTCTGTATTGCTATCAACCTGCATTCAACTACTTTCTGTATTTTTTTTTTAAAAACAACAACATATATTTCTTTACTTAATGGTTATTATAAAGGGTTTTAATTGTTTCTTTTATCCCCCTATGTAAGAGTTGTTTACTAGAGTGGTGTTTATTAGAGTTGGTGTGCATTTTTTAGGGAGAATACTATATGTATATTCTGTGTAGATGGGACATTGGGTGCCCTGATACTTAGGGTACTTACGATATACAATAACTAAGTCATAATTATATTCCTATAACCACTTCCAGTTTACCCTAATAATAAATTACAATTGTTACAAACCGATAAGCCTCGCTTTCATTTCTTCCATTGTCGCAAACCATTGTTGCCAGCCTCACTTTCACTCCGACAATGACGTCACGGTTCCTTATGACACATTCCTTACATGACTGTTCGTCAAGAACGGCGAGGGTGTCGGACTCTCCACCTGGTGCTGAAGAAAGAATAATACTAGACTACGAACTTGCCGCGTTTGAACTCAAAGGAAGTTCAATCGGGAATGTCCAGCAAATATGGTCATACCCCGAGTCGGAATATCAGTGTATATGTATCCAGCAAGTTTGGTCCTATCTGAGCTCAGAATATCCTTGGATAAGTATCATTATGATTCGCCTGTGTATTCAGCAAGTCTTATCATGCCTCGTTGCAGAGTATCAAGTGTCTATATATCTAGCCATACCGCGGCTCAGAATATCATGTGTCCAGCAAGTCCGGTCGTACATCAGGTCCGAATATTGGCTATGTATCCAGCAAGCAAGTCTTGTCATACAACGGGTCAGTAGATCAGTTGTCTATGTATCCAGCAAGCAAGACTTGTCATACAACGGGTCAGTATATCAGTTGTCTATGTGTCCAGCAAGCAAGTCTTGTCATACAACGGATCAGTATATCAGTTGTCTATGTGTCCAGCAAGCAAGTCTTGTCATACAACGGGTCAGTATATCAGTTGTCTATGTATCCAGCAAGCAAGTCTTGTCATAGTACGGGTCAGTATATCAGTTGTCTATGTATCCAGCAGACAAGTCTTGTCATACAATGGGTCAGTATATCAGTTGTCTATGTATCCAGTAGACAAGTCTTGTCATACAACGGGTCAGTATATCAGTTGTCTATGTATCCAGCAAGCAAGTCTTGTCATATAACGGGTCAGTACATCAGTTGTCTATGTATCCAGCATGCAAGTTTTGTCATACAACGGGTCAGTATATTAGTTGTCTATGTATCCAACACGTTTGGGCATATCTCAGGTCAGAGTATCAATTTTGTATATATCCAACAAGTCTTGTCATATTTCGGGTCAGAGTACCGATTGTTCCAATTGTCTATGTATCCAGCAAGTCATATCATACATGTACATCGGGTTAAAATGTAAATTATCTATATATCCAACAAATCTGGTCATATCTCGGGTTAGGGTGTAAAATGCTTTTGTATCCAGCAAGTTAGGTCATACTTCGATTTAGTATGTAAATTGTCTATGAATCCAGAAAGTCTGGTCATACCCCGGGTTAGTGTGTAAATTATCAATGTATTCAACAAGTCAAGTCGTGCCTCGGGTTAGATTATCAATTGTCTATGTATCCAGCAAATCTGGTCATTTCTCGGGTTAGAGTGTAAATTGCATATGCATCGAACAAGTCTGGTCATATATCGGGATAGAGTGTAAATTGTCTATGTGTATGCAGCAAGTCAGGTCAAACCTCGGACCAGAGTATAAGTTGTGTATGTGTCCAGCAAATCTGATCATACCTCGGATGAGATTAGCATGTCTATGTGTCCAGCAAGCCTGGTCATA